>JAUCMU010000151.1:15899049-15930251 GCA_032275025.1 Enteromius treurensis
CTTTTGTATATATATTTTTGAATATATATATATATATATATATATATATCATCATCAACAACAACTACTACTGATAGTAAAATTCATATTTAAAAGATCTAAATATAAACTGCAAAAAGTGGCAAAAGTTCAAATAAATTTATAACAACTACTACTACTATAATAATGACAATGACAACAATCATATATTTTTTAAATTTGCTAACATTTAGTGTATTAAGTTTATTTACCTTTGAAAAAAAAAAAAATAATAATAATAATAATATATATAATAATATATATTATATATATTATATAATAATATATATATATATATATATTTTTTTTTTTTACAATCTCCCTAACCTACAGTTCCTTTATAACCTCCGACTGAAATTATGTCATCTGATTGAGACTCTTATAAATCAAATTTTGGTGGACATTATAGGACTAATAATCGTATTCATTGATTTAACATCAAAGGTCAAAGGCACAGCCCTCAAAAGAGATGCTTGCATTGGTTTTATATCCAATTTTAGCTGTGCGCATAAATTCGAGTGCACTTCTAAAGCTGCAGCGAGCTCCTTCAAACGTCCTTGACCTCTTTTGTCCAGACCATGACCTCTATCTTAATCCACTTACCGATCTCGCAGCTCTCTCCCGAATAGCCCTGAGGGCACAGGCAACTGTATCCCTCCCCCTCGGTCAAACAGCTCCCACCATGCAGGCATGGGTTGGTCTGGCAGGGATCGTCTTCTGCTGCAGTGACAGAGAACAAAAAGAAGATGTGGTTTAAAGCTAAATTTCCCAAATGAGCACCAAGGCTCAATGTTTGTGTCGTATGAGCCTCACTCATGACACGTGAGCAGAAATCTTACACTTTCCAGACTGAAAACAAAGAGCAGCCTGAGCATATGACTTTCAACAAGGTGAGAGATTAGCACAAGTTTGATGTCATCCCCCGTTCATCATGACAGATGCTCCGCAGGGAAGGACAATGCGATTCACCATGTCCGCCTCTGATGATCCCCGGCCTTCATAAATTATCCGATCATCGCCTAGAGTAGCGGCACACACTTTCGTCTATTTTTATGGCACATTACCATACCGTTCCCGGGTCATAAACACACTTTATTTCCGTGAGCTACGACTCTTGAAAAACCTGCACAGCGAAATGTTTTGGGGTGTGGTGATGTATGGAAAATCTCACAGATTAAGTCATAATTACATCAACTTACGGACAGGGAACCTTTACAAGGACGTCGGTGCACAACTTGCGCTGGCAATTGATTAAGTGCTGCTTTATAATCCGTTTCCAACCACGAAACGCAATCTGACAGTGCATCAAACACACCACGTCTCCTCCGGTATAATTCAAAACACGCAATTATTTACAGCAGGGGAGATAAATCGCAACACCGCCTAGCAACACTCGCCGTGCGCGTTCGACTTCCCACATCTTATCGAGTTTTACTTTGTTAGAGGCCTTGGGAGCTCTTTAATAGAAATTAAGCATACTATATTTCTTGTCTGTTGTGACAGCTTGTTTTATTTTCTCTCCGCTAGCGGATTCTTCTTAAAGCACACAATCCCTTAAGAAAACAAACAGCACACATGCGATGATACACGAGCAGAGTATGAAAGCAGATTAAAGGCAAGGTTTGGGGTTTGGCTCTGTAGCTACTGTACTGCGCTTGCATTTGTCTGTTTTATTTGTATTCACAGAGAGAATTCAGCTCGTTTTGCCAGGCTGAAAAAATCAGCGTGAAGTCCCACGCTGGCTCAGGCTGGATTATAATGGCCAATGCTGGTCTAGCTAGAAAACCAACATAGAAATGCTGTCAAAAATATAATAAAGTACAAAAATAAAACAATTAAGGCATGAATCACCTTTCAATATTGATTTGTGGTAGTCAAAAACAGTGTTTTAAATGGCAGCAAATGAAAACAGGCTATAAAAAATAAAGAATATTAAATATGAAAAGAGAAATGGCTTGGTGAAAAAATAACAACTGTTGAAGCAATTGTCAGAAAATGGAAGAGGCTAATGATGACTCTCAATGTCTCTCGGACTGGGGTCCCAAAGAAGATCTCTCCTCGTGGGGTATCAATGATGCTAAGAATGGGGAAGAATCAGCCCAGAACTACACGGGAGGACCTGGTCAATGCCGTGAAGAGAGCTGGGACCATCGTTTCCAAGACTACTATCAGTAAGAAACTAAGACGTCATGGATTAAAATCTTGCATCGCACGGAAGGTTCACCTGCTTAAGTCAGCCCATGTCCAGGCCCGTCTGTAGTTTGCCAGGGACCATCTGGATGATCCAGAGGAGTTATGGGAGAAAGTTTTGGTCTTAACTCCATTTGCTGTGTTTGGAGTAAGAATAATAGCATACCTACAGTGAAGCATGGGGCTGGAAGCATCATGCTCTGGGGGTGTTTACTGCACAGGGGACAGGACGCCTGCACTGTATTAAGGAGAGGATGAACAGGGCCATGTATTGTGACATATTGGGCAAATACTCCTTCCCTCAGTCAGAGCATTAAAGATGGGTTGTGGCCGGGTCTTTCAACATGACAACGACCCAAAGCACACAGCCAGGAAAACCAAGCAGTGGCTCCGTAAGAAGTATATCAAGGTTCTGGAGTGGCCTAGCCAGTCTCCAGACCTAAATCCAATTGAAAATCTTTGGAGGGATCTGAAACTCCATGTTGCTCAGCGGCAGCTCAGAAACCTGACAGATCTAGAGAAGATCTGTAGTGAGGAGTGGGACAAAATCCCCCCTGCAGTGTGTGCAAACCTGGTGAAGAACTACAGGAACCATTTGTCCTCTGCAATTCTTAACAAAGGCTTATTGACCTAACTGTATATATATATAATACAATATGACCTGGTCTTTTCAACAGGGCTGCTGACAGCAGACATCATAAATTACCAAAAGAATGTTGAGGCTAAATATTCATCCCCCCATTGCTTTTTATTTATAAATTATTCATTTTCTCAAGGTCTTGATTAGACTGCAAACCCACAAAAATCATAACCAAAACTACCCAAAAGCCACATCTGCACAAAAAGTAAATACAAAGAACTTCATGAAGGACAAACTGTGAAAGTCGAACACAGTGAATATTCACGTTTTGCAGTCAATTGTTCTTTTAGTCCAAAGACAACAGCCAGCAGAAACCCCCAGCTGGATGGCTGAGATTGACAAGTATGTGACACATGAGTGACTGCTGCTTCATCGCTAGAAAGAGCGGATAAACATACCCCCGCTCTCTCATGAGCTCTCAAAGCCGGCTCGGCTCAGCGAGAGGCAGCTGGGCTATTGTGAATTCTCCACACGGGGTGCGGTGACATAAACATCCGCATTGACCAATTTTAATGAACGCCGCCCGGACCGGAGACTCCTCTTGCACACAACTCCACGAGAGCGACAGAGTTCAAGTACTCCTCATCATCATCGTGATGAAATGAACTCTTCAGCGCCCACTCGAGAGCTTTTTCATCCCAAATCCCGTCAAACGGATCGTTTTCTGAGAGGATGGAGAGCTCTTGTTGGTAAGCTGGAAACGGTGCAGGGGAAAAAGACATTCAGGTCCCAAACAATTAGTCACGACGCAGGCCATTTTCTGCACAGATCGCTAGTCCCGACGGAGATCGCTTCCCTAAGCTGTGGATAATATGAAAATACCTCAGCAGGTGGTTTGAGGTGTAAATGCTTGCGGTAATTCGGACCACATATGTTAGCTTTAACTTTACTTTAATCCTACACGGAATTACGATAGCATGGACAATTTCGTGATGCACAAGTGAGCAAGCAACTCAAATTCTAAGGAGAACCAAGGAGAACACTTAAAGGAGAGATCTGCAGATTATTTTCGAGGTGTAAATGGAATGTGGACACTTATATGATTGATCAAGGCATATTATGTTATGCCAGATTGAATATCTTGTATTCGGTCCCCATTTCCAACTCTCTTTCATCCCTACTATTTTTGGCAATGAAAATGATAAAAACAAACAGTAAAAACTGTGAAAAAAAATTATAACAGTTAAAAAACACACATATTTTAAATAAAAGTAGTCGACACATTATACTAATTAAAATGACTGCTTTTGCTAATAAAAAAGGGAAGATGAAAACAATAATACTAAATACTTAAGTAACAAAATAAAGAAATAATAATAAAAAACAATAAATAAAATTAAAGTTAAACAAAATAATAACAACATTTAAACTGTTTACATTATTATTATTTTGTTTAATTTTGTCAGTAAACAGAAAACAATAATTAAATACAATGCGTTTTTTTTTATATTAGTTAAACCATTAAATGAAAGAAATATGTAAATAAAATAAAATTCTGAATATTATTAATATTTGTCTATATAATTAATGTGTGTGTGTGTGTATATATATTATGTAGCTTATATATAAATACACACATTTACAGCATTTATTTTAATTTATTTACATGTATATATTTATATTATATAAATACATTTTATATATAAATCTAACATTTAACTCAAATATACACATGCATGTGTGTGTATTTATATATTCACAATAACTATACACAGTACACATGCACATAACAATAAACAATAACTTTCACTTTGGACGCGATTAATCACAATTAATCTTTTGACAGCATGAAATACTATTAAAAACAAAATTAATAACTAAAATAATTCTTATTTACTTAAAAAAAGAAAGAAAATTAAAAACAGTTAAATGTGACTGTCTAAACAAATTTATAATTTCAAAAAGTAAATACTACTACTATTTAGCAAATTGAAATAGATGTGTGTAAAAGTGTAAATAAAAATGATAATAAAGTAAGTTTATAATAAAATATGTGACGTTTCTTTGTAATGCTTGTGAAATTTACTAGTTAATTCTGAGTGAAAATTGTTTCTATGCAATTTCCCCCCAGTGTGGTGATCTGGTCAATCAATATCGAATCATTAAGCGACTTTTTATATGCGCTGAATGAGTAGAAGGGTGGATAAACAACCACAACAAAGAACACAATGGAACACGGATGAAAGCAACAGCAGTTAAAAGCCTTCTCTGTTTCGTGCCGTTGGCTTATGATTAATTACACAGCAAGCTTAAAATAGTTCCTTCTTCCCCAATTCCGTCTCTTTTTATTTCTCCACGACTTTCTCACTTCAGTCCACGCACTGTTCCTGGCCTCAGAGGACCATCCTGAAATGGAAACGACTGCTCAGACAATCCGCTCCACAAACAATATAAGTGGATAATAGCCATTTTTCACGATAAACGCTTGATTACAAAAGAGCTTCAATTCATCAAGCGCCTGCATCGCAACTTCCACCAAACGGCATCTCATTTGCACAACTTTTTTGAGGAATCAATCAAAAAGACTCATAAATGAGCATCTAACTCATGAATCACTTGTTTGAGCGACTAGCTCTAACCCACAATGTACCAAACAGAAAAAAAAACCAAGCATGCTTGTGAAAAAAGCAAGTTTTAACAGCTAGAAGAGCGACTGACCTCCAAAGCAGATGCCTAACCATTAAAATGTGATCTTTTTATTCAGCGGCTATATCTCAAAAACACAGCGCATGGCCATGAGGGACAGTCTCTAGGAAAATAAAATACTAATACAGTGCTTCACCGCCTAGACTCTTAAGTGTACAGGCTCCCTTCTCTCATAAACAAGCTGTTTATGATCCTACGCTGAGGCCCTTGTTAAGGGAGAAATACTTGAAGACTTCATTGCAGTAAGATCCAATCAAACCCTCTGAGATCTTCATACTTGAAAACAATAGATGAAAATTATAGTGGCTGGCCAGCTCAAACAAATCTCTCTGTAGGAATAAAGTGTTGCGAGAACTTCAGCTTTACTTCTGAACCTCGAGTCCACTGCTACAGGGTGATGTTTGGCTAGCAACATAAAGCAAAATAACCCAGTATTACAGATTGCTCACTGGTTTTTGTTCACTCAAGTGCCGTACACTAAATAGGGTTGAGTGAATGAGTGAAACTATTTACAATAGTTTGTAGAGACTTGGCCTTTTATTGCAAGTCAGTAAGTCGACAGCCATCTTAAAAACGCTTCCAAGTAGTATTTTTGATGTATAACAAAGACCGAAATCACCAAAACACTTGGTCAGGATTATGTTTAATAATATGCTTAAATCTAAAATACATATATATCTTAAATGTAGCAAGTTTAGTTTAAATTTGCTAAGTTTTTGTGCCTTTACCTTTAAAGATTCAAGATGATTTACTCGCCCTCAAGCCATCCTAGATGTACTGTATATGACTTTCTTCTTTCAGATGAATAATGTCAGAGTTATTTAAAAAAAAATATCCCAGTTTTTCCAAGCTTTATAATGCCGGTGAATCGGTGTCGAGATTTTAAAGCCCAAAAAAGTGCATCCATCAGTCATAAAAAGTGCTCCACAAGCCATTCTGAAGCAAAACCATGTGTTGGTGTTAGAAACATATCAATATTTAAAACTTTTCGTAATCTCAAGCTTCCGTCGTACATACGTCGGTGTATGTAAACCAATTTTTGTTTACATCAAAGGAAAACCAGTCTCCTCTTGGCTTATGGTGAAATCCACTAACATTTTCTTTATTAATGTTCATTACGTTCTTCTAATTTGTGACTAGTGTTTTGTTTTGCTCTTTCCTCTGCATGTCCGCGTTTATCATTGCGCTCGTCTACGTCCTCGGTCATCTGCTGGATGGACCTTTGAAAGCCTTATTTCAAGTATCTGTAAAACTGCATTTTTCCATCTCAAGAACATTTCTTAATTGTGTCCTATGCTTTCAACCTCAAATGCAGAAATGTTAGTTCATGCGTTTATGACCTCGAGGTTAGATTATTGTAATGCTTTATTGGGTGGTTCTTCTCCACGCTTGATAAATAGGCTAAAGCTGGTTCAAAATGCAGCAGCTAGAGTCCTTACTAGAACCAGGAAGTATGAGCATAAATTTTAGTCTCGTCATTATACATCACTCTATTTTCCTACTTGATAATGTTCAGTGCTTTGCTACAATCTGTTTTGTTAAAAGTGCTATACAAATAAAAGTGACTTGACTTGACTCTCATGCAGTGTGTAACACAGCTCTAAATGAATGAAAACCTCCTGCGAAGTTTTAAAATCTGAAAGCCCACTGTGTATAAAGTTATCGTCCCTGCGTCCCAGTGTTCCTACTCCGATATTTCATAGCAATAAGAATCAATGTATTGTTATCTGTGTTATATTTCATCTGCAGCAGCAATGTGAACTTTTGAAAACATTGTATAGAAAACCTGAGCAGTTCTCCACATGAAAGACCAGCGACTGGAAGACCAATGAGCTACTTCTTTTCTCTCCAACATGGTAGGAAGTTAAATGAAATTAAATGTGGAGGATGTTAACTGTGACACGTTGATTAACAGGCCAGTTTACAGTGACAGAGTGCTCAGTTAAAGACACAGTTGTGTGATGTGATATTATGTCCCGAAGCTTTACTACTCTTCTACTACACACTCAAACGTGTGTACTTTTTCTTCACCAAAAGAGTTCATTCTTTAAGGGCATAATATAAGTGTGAGTGTTTCATCAATAATGACTTTGCATGCATGTCAACCTGTGATATATGCACCTTTCATTATCCATAATAAGGGCACTTAAGTCACTTTCAGCTGGACATATAGTAGATAGAGTACCTGCCAAACTCCAGCAGGGTAGAATGAACCCGAGACTCTTCATCTAGCAGCTCTCCAGCATCCACCTGCCGTTTATACCGCCTCTGAGGAGCATAAACCTCCTACACCAAACACAATTCAGTGTAGTATTCAACATCTCACAATCTTCTATTATTAAATGCAAGGAAGAAGAACTATTGGGGGGGTAACATTAAAAACAGCAGAAAGGCTACATTTAAACCCAGTCAGCCAAACATTATAAGTCAAAGCTAATGTTATTGTATAAAATGTATGTAATGTATAAAAGCTGAGCTGATACTTACACACATGTTCACGACAGTACTGATGGCTCTCTCCTTCCTCAATTCAAACTCCTCATCCTAAAACAAACACATTTACTGAGACTTCCAAGATTACAGATGAATACCCTGTAATTGTATTTCAGAGTTGGCCTGTCGTCTCACCTCAGGAAATGCATGCGTTTTCTGGAACTGAGAAATGGAATATGATCGGACATAATCTCCCATCTCCTCCCGGGTTTCAATCGCCTTCTTTACAAGCCACTGTAGATGCCGATGCCAAAAGATGCATCGTAAGTATTCTTGCACTATTTTTTTGTATTTAATGATACAACATTTTTTGGGGGTCTGTAAGTGTTTTCTTTTTTAAGAAACTGATGCATTGATAAGCTGATAGCAAATATATTTATAATGTTTTTCAATAAATTGTAACTTTCTATTCATCGAAATCCTGAACAATATGTAGTACGGTTTACACAAGAAAATATTAAGCAGCACTGACAAAAAGTTGTTTTCACTGCTAATGCTTTTAAGCACCAATATTAGCATGATTTCTGAAGGAGCCTGTGATACGAAGACTTGTCCATCACAAGATTAAATTGTAATAACATTGACCAATATTTATATTTTCATAAAAACATAAAATCCCACTGATCCAAGGCTTATTGTAATACAGGTCTTCATCTCTTTTAGATGCAAAAGATATATAAAAGGTGAACACACCTGTACAACAGGAAAGATGTGGATGAAATCCAACCCTTGGATCTGATGAGGCTCTAATCGGTGAGGACACTTCATTTTGGGCAGAACTGACACAATCTTCTCTGTCAGAGCACTTGAAAATAGATAATATACAGACAAACCGAATTTAGTTTACCCTAAACAGAAAAGTTTCTGTCAGTTTCCACTCTTACTTCATCAGTTTATTCTGCACACTCACATTTTTTGACCGATGGTGGAATTTTCTTGGAAAAGCAGATCAACGTCTATGTCAAAGTTACATGTAGTTATACACCAGGTCATTCCTCCGACCACCTAAAGTACAAGCAGAGACTGTTCATAATTATACTAACGGTGTAATAAAAACAGACGTTATTTTGATTGGTGGAGGTGGGTAAAGTATGGCACACCTTGTCGAAAGGTGACAGTCCCTTAATGCGTGCTCTGAAATAACCAGCAGCGAGCAACAACTCCAAAATCTCAGCGAGCTTGACACTCTGCTCTTCATCCTCACGCGTCTCCACCTGCCAATAACAGACATACACAAGTAAATATATACAGCCTCATCCAATTAAAGCAAACTTATTAAATCAAATGAAGTCAGGCAGTATATCCAAACACCTCCAAAACTGCATCATGACTATTTATTGCATTTGCAGGTACCTCATATACTACATAACACCTGTTATTATTTTCCTTAATGCATATTAATTGACATTACTAACGTTATACATTCTCCTCACAATACACTTCAGTTATAGGAAAAAGAACAACTTCTTCGCCTGGTAAGACATAATTATTTACACATTAGGCTAATTGTATTGACTTAGCAAACATTTATATAAAAGTCTACTTTATGTTTCTTTGCAGGAAGAAAACAACAAGTAAGTTAACGTTAACGTTGTACGCTAAAGTGACTGGTTGAATGCATAACCTTAAAAGCAATAAAAGCTGACTGCAAACGCAAATATGCGCATATGAGGGTTAAAGCATTTTGTTTTTTTAGCATTACCTTGATGAGATTGCCCTCCTGGTCATATTGGGCTCCGATTTTCGAGCCTGTTCTCACTCTCTGGAACACAGAGGTGGCCGCCATGATGATCAGATCACGATGTGTCACGTGAGAGGAGTCACGTGACACAAACAATGTCACGGTCAAAACAGTTCGCTAGTAAAGAGTACGGTGCAAAAATATACTGAACAGTCTAATTTAGCATCATTAAGACGTTACTGGTTTAAATATGTGTTTAATAAAGCTAATTAAATAAGTGAAGACTTATTTGTGTCTATCAGTTTTGGTGTTTTTTATGGCAGGAGCTCATAGATGTGATACTGAGTAAATGACAGTGGAAAGGCAAAGTGGCTGTTTAGTTAGAAGTCTTCATCTTTCACGTTTTCTGTACATTAAATATTTGTACTTCTTGAGTCTTTTTGGTGAATGGACTATAGTTTCTATGGACTACAATGAAGTGTATTCTTGTTACTGTTTTCGTTATTGTTTTATCTTTATTATTCGAATAGATACACATTAGAAATAAACATAGCATGTATAAAACATACAGGAAGAGTAGGTGTATTCACCAGTACTGAATTAACAAACATGAAAGGTGAAATACTATATACTTTTACACTACATCCATCATTTACTCTCTCAGCTCGTTTTAATCTGAATGAGGCGTACTTTTGTTTCTTAATACGGGACGATTTCGTATTTCAAGGGACCGTTGGCAACCCTACTTGTTACAGAGGACAGCAACCTTAGTTGACTTCCTTGGCCTGAAGAGTTCATTGAGGCCTCATATATAGGACCAAAACCCATGAGGACACTTTCTGAATACAGTCTGCATACATTTTATCCATGTGTATTACCAGCTAAATTAAAGATTACACTTAGTGAAGCACTTATACTTAAACATTCGATATAGTTCGCTGGTGTGGACGCAAATATGGTTATCTTTATAGTTATCGTGCTTGGTGTAAACGGGCCTTAAAGCTATGTTCAGTCAAGACGTTGATCTTAGTGTTTTTAAACCAGAATGCTTTGCAGCAAGTATATATATAGGTTTTGAAAGCATTTCCATGTTTTGTTTGTATTTGTATCTTTCCTCGTTTGTAAGTCACTTTTCCCAAATTAATTTATGTAAATATACATATGTAAATGTATGCTGTGCTTGTTAAAGACTTCACCATTCTGTATATCCTGCATATCCTTTAAGCTTTAGTATACTTGACTGTCTAAATAGGCTTAAAATTCAAGTAACTGGCATATAATTCAAGGACTGAGATTCTAGAAATAAACTGTCGAGGGAGTGTCCCTTAAGGCTGTGCATAATTCTGTCTACTTACTGATTCTACTGTTTGTTTATTTATTGTAATGTACATTGTACAAATAGTGTCTTTTGCGTAATATTATATGTAGACGTTTAAGATTTTATATGGCGTAAAAAAAAATTAAAATTTGGATTGTTCATAATGTAGACTGTTTCTCATTTTTCTGTATTTAATGTAGAATATTTTTGATAGTGATTTTGCTTATATTTGTGCAGGAGCAAACACACAGACTATTGCACCTAATAAGGCAGAAAAAAAAGGAAAAGTGGGAGTGGACAAGGGGGAAGGAATGAGGCAGAGGAAGGGGCGTAAGAAGGAGGCTGGCTATGCATCACGGTGGAAGGAGCCTGGACTGCAGCTCTGTTTTCAAAGCCCTTCGCATGCAGCAGCCACAGACACAGCCCATCCTCCCTGAGTAGCTCTTTCAGTTCCACCAGATGTCAGTTTATCAGACATCCTTTAATCCGGTAAGTTCTCTTTAGCCCATTTTATCTGTGTCACTCCTCAGTATTTGCTTTAGCTGTCTGCAGCCCTCTCCAGTCTCTCTTTGCTGTGTGTTTACAACAATACTTTGTCAGCATTTACTGTTTTTAGGGGCTCACATCTTCATTTGCTCTAAGACTTTGTAACTGCCGCAGTATTTTAGGATTGTGTAAAGGCACAAAAATAAACTGGCTAATGGCCTCATTTAGGGTTCAAATAGAAGTGAAGTCTGGTAATGCTACACAATATCAATTTATTTAATGCAGAATAATTGCAGGGAAGAGCTTAATTAGATTCTGTTTTATCCACTTGGGATATAACAGAACACAATGATGATGCCAGCAGAGGAGCGTGTGGATCTCAAAGACATATTTAGCCATGACTCATGACTCGGCTGAATGCACTGCTTTACTTCTGCCTGAACTAACATGTTTTTCCTGTGGGGAAATTAGCTAGAAAGTTGTCTCCCCAATGTAAAATAGGCCACAATGGTTATGCAATCAGCCTATTTCTAGATTTTATTTAGATTGTCTGTGAGTAACTGACAAAAATATTATGTTCTCTCTTTTTTCATTATAGTGCGTCAGGAGTGTAGTGAAACTCCTCAATACGAATACATTTTACTAGCTCTTACTACAAACCTAATCTGAATTCTCTCACACATACAACTCCTCCAATTGTCAGTAACATCATACAGTACTACAGTATAAATTCATAATCATCCAAAACTTCCTGTATGGTGACAGCTTCCCATGAAGAAGCTACTATCACTACCTCAAACCACACGCATTAGCACCAGGTGAAATGGTGTTACATTAATGTTAATTTGTGTCTGCAGAAAAGGTGAACTATTAGAAAATGGAATCACCTGAAACATGTAAGTCATCCTGTCTGTGTGTGTTTAAAATAAGCTTGGTTTTTCTGAATATTGCGAAAGCCCATTTCTCATTTTCTGGCAGGTGAACAGGGTCATCAAAACCTTGAAGCCATGAAGGCAGGAATGTTTCTGCGCAAAGTAAAGTCTCGCATGTGGAAGCGCCAGCGGCACTACAAACTCCAGGAGGACTGCAAGACAATTGCATATAAATCCAGCTGGGCTATAAACTCTTATTCTACCTGTATGCCCTTATTGAGTTGATGTTTTGGTTTGAATGCCTCTGTAGTCATGTTAGTTCAGGTCTAGTCATAAACATGTGTAGAATTGATTGAAGATGGGCTAAAATATGTATGGACTGCCCAAACAAAACATATTATTACAGTAGTTGGAAGTCCAGAGCTTGTTTGCTTCCCTGTGAACAATAGAAAGCAAGAAGAATGAATGATAGTAATGAAGCTTATCTTTTCAAGCACTAGTTTATACTTTTGAAAACTGTAAGAAGAAGTGCCCTAAACAAAAACCAGTGCTTATATTGTCTGCCTTTTTCAGTCTCCATCAGTGATGTGGAGGCTGTTCGTGAGGGACATCAGTCCGAGGCGCTCCTCGGGGTGGCAGAGGAGTTTCCCGCTGACCGCTGTTTCACTCTGGTGTTTCGCGGCCGTAAAGGAAACCTGGACCTAGTGGCTGAAACAGCAAAGGAAGCTCAGGCCTGGATTCAGGGCACCAGAGCCCTCATGGAGAACATGGAGAACATGGATGAGAGCACCAAACTTGACCAGTATCCTTGTTGAAAAAAATCTTAATTTCTGCCCTCTTTGAAGTAGCTTTTTTAGAACTATATGTTAAAATATTAGGAAAGAGTTTAATGGTTGAACAGGGGAATGGATGGAAGAATTAATAGATGCATGGAAGAACAGAATGACGGAGTGAGATATAGATAGATAAATAGATAGATAGGTTAATGAAGCTTAGCTATCAACTTAAATTATCAGCCTAAACCATTCCACTCAGCTGGATCTCAGACTGGTTTTTGAAAGCAGATTTAAACAAGGATGGAAGAATTACTTTTAAGGAGGCAAAAAAATTACTGAAAATGATGAACGTGGACATGAATGAAGAACATGCAGGCTGTCTTTTTATGGTAATTATGAGTGGCTTGTGTAATTTTGGATCATAAATGCTCACCATGTCGTACCTCATTGTCATTTGTTTACATTTTCTCACAGAGGGCAGATAAGTCTGAGTCAGGAACCCTGGAGGATCAGGAGTTTGTGGAGTTTTATAAAATGCTCACTGAGAGAACAGAAGTGCTGGATTTATTCCAGGATTATTCCAGTGATGGACAGAGTCTATCCCAGTGTGATCTGGAGGAGTTCCTGAGAGAGGAGCAGCTAGAGGGGGAGGGCAGTTATGAACATGCGCTTCAGCTGATCGAACGCTATGAGCCTTCAGATACAGGTAATGACCCTTTATCGACTATTATACTACACTCTTTAGTTATCATTTTTGTGATATATCCATTAATATAAAATCAGTTTTGATCAATTTTACATTTTAATGTGGTAGGCACAATTAAATATTTTGCAGAACTTTAGCTTCTTAACATTTGCTTGGAGTTAGCGGAATAAAATGTTTATATAGCTTAATTCATTTATTTTTTATAAATGATTTTTTCTTTCAAAAATAAGATTGCAATAGACCATTCGGGGATCATAGACCCATGTGCTGTAGATAAAATAGTTAAGGGTTAAAAAAATATGATTGAATTATTATTTGTTTGTCTGTTTGGGTGCTCTTTTAATAATGAAGTAGTTGAGCACTTAATCTAGATTGCTGCATGGCCAACAGTGAAGTGGTCCTTTACTCACGAGTTATGATTGAGATGCTTCGTTTTGTCTCGTGGTACAGCCAGAATGAATCACGTTATGTCAGTCGATGGGTTCCTAATGTACCTGACGTCTCCTGAGGGATCCATCTTCAGCCCAGAGCGGCAGGACCTTTTTCAGGACATGAGCCATCCTCTTGCCCACTATTACATCTCCTCATCACACAACACTTATCTAATGGAGGACCAGCTCAAAGGACCAAGCAGCGTAGAGGCCTACATCCAGTGAGTTCTGCCTGTTTGTCCTAATACAGCCATGTGCCTACTTGATTTCTTTGATATCTTTAATGACATCTTTTGCGGAAAGGGGATTTATAATAATAAATTAATAATTTATAATAACAATATTTGATCCACCTAGCTCTAAGATTCCCAAATGTTACATTCATATATTTTTTTAAACAAAATCTCCTCTTGTGGAATTAATCAAATCAAAGGTCATCACAGCCAGGTCAACTTTAGCCTGTGGGTACTGGTTTTGGGAACTCTGGCCTAGTTTAATGCATTATGCTTTGTTATCTGTGTTCATGACTAAAGGGCACTGAAACGAGGCTGCAGGTGTGTAGAGGTGGACTGCTGGAAAGGATCGAATGGGGAGCCGGTAGTTTATCATGGACATACACTGACATCTAAAATTCTCCTTAAAGACGTGATCACTAGTATAGCAAAGAATGCATTCAAGGTGATTTATATTTCATATATCAATATTAATATGAATATCTATTGATAATGATTTACTTTTGTATCATGGAGATTATTGTTATTTAGAAAATATGGTTGTTGATGTAAATATTAATTGCATTAATTTGCACAGATACGTAATAATCTATTTCCAGGTATACTAATCCTACGTCTTATCCTACGTTTAGGCATCTGAGTATCCACTCATTGTGTCCATTGAAAACCACTGCAGCATAGAGCAACAGGAAGTGATAGCTCGATATTTCAGAGACATTCTGGGTGATATGCTACTCACAAATACAGTCGATGGAGACTCCAAAGAACTGCCATCCCCAGAGGTGAGCTATTCAGTGCACTTAACTTATCTGCTCTTAATGATTTCTCTTTGAAAAATATAGTTGACTGACATGGATCTCAAAATATTCTGTTGTCTTATAGTTATGGTATTGGATGCTACTTTTATATATATATATATATATATATATATAAATTAGAAAAATGCAAAGTAGCTTCAGACCTGAGTGTCTATATATTTTATTTCTATATAATATATAATTTCTTTCAGGCACTTAAAAGGAAAATCCTGTTAAAAGGGAAGAAGATTGAAAATGAGTCAGAGAGCCCCACAGGGGAAGTCAGTGATGAAGACGAGGCTGCAGAAATGAATAAAGACAGTCCAGTAACAGAGAGTCCACCAGCAAATGGCAAGGTACCAGTGGAAATATTGAGAAACAGAAAAAGGCCTGTCAGTGCTTTCCACCCATTTTTTAAACATTGTTTATAATGGTTTGTTTTTGCCCCTTATAGAAATCGAAGCAAAATCTATGCAAGGAGCTTTCAGATCTAATGTTCTGTAAGAGTGTACATTTCCACAGCTTTGAGCATTCCCGCACCTCTGCTAAGCCTAATGAGATGTCATCGTTCTCTGAGTCGAAAGCCCGTAAATATTCAAAGGAAGCAGGTTAGAAATTATTTTTTAAAAGAATCTTTATTCTTTTTCCTTTCTATATAAATACTTTGTTTTAAAGCTGATTAAAAACAGAAATTATACTATTATGTGTTAGGAATTACATTTTTTTTGTCTGTCAGGTTCAGAATTTGTGCTGCATAACACAAGGCAGCTGACAAGAGTGTATCCAAGTGGAATGAGGACAGATTCATCAAATTACTGTCCAGTAGACATGTGGAACATGGGATGCCAGATTGGTTAGTATGGTAGATATTGTATTACACACCATTATCACAGTACTACAAAGAGGAAGAATGTGAGGATGGCAGACTTGAAAGCACTTTATGTAAAGAGGAACAGTTAATGTGTTGGAAAGTGGCCAGTGTATTTACTTTATTGTTTTTCCGATTCATAGTGGCATTAAACTTCCAAACAGCCGGGATGGAAATGGATCTCAATGATGGGTTGTTTACTCAGAATGGCTGCAGCGGCTACATCCTAAAACCTGAGATCCTTTGCAAAAAAGAGAGACTCTTTGATCCTGAAAACCCTGAAGAACGTGATGATTACCACCCTCTACATTTTTATGTTAAGGTATTGAACAATACTTGTGTTTCCTCTGCAGGATTATTTTTGTTCATTCTTTCTGTTTTCATCTCTTTTTTAGGTTATCAGTGGACAACAGCTCCCTAAATTAAAGCAGAATGAATGGTCCATTGTAGACCCTCTGGTAAGGGTGGAAATTTATGGTGTTCCTCTGGATCAAGCCAAACAGGAGACCAAATACATTGACAACAATGGTGAGGAAATGAAAACTAAATGGACTGAAGTGTTGCCAAACTGCTCCAAGAGAGACTAATGGAAAGTTTGCATGATACATTATGTGTTTGTAACTTCAGTAATATGGAAACAGACAGAACATGACGTGTTAAGTTTCACATCAGGAATCCTATTTATGTCCTCCTGCTTGCAGTGCTTTTTACACAATTTTTCATCTGCACAGGGTTCAACCCACATTGGAATGAATCCTTACAGTTCACAATCCACACCCCTGAGCTGGCACTGGTGCGTTTTGTAGTTGAAGACTATGATAAAGCATCAAGGAATGACTTCATAGGGCAATACACTATACCTTTTACCTGTATTCAGCCAGGTAGGCCTATCATAATATGTAAAAATAAAAAAACTAACCATGTAAGCACAGCCTGTGTGTGAATGTTTCCAGACAGAAATCATCCATCAGTAAATGTGCACTTTAAACATATCACATTACTAGTATTCTTATTAGTGAATAAGGCCCTGTGTCTTTAGGCCTGTTCTCTAAAATCACTGAAAACTAATGTTCCTTTCTTGCAAACTTCTTTTTACAGGATATCGTCATGTGCATCTGTTGTCCAAAGACGGAACGAGTATCCATCCATCCTCCATCTATGTTCATATCAAAATCAGAGAGCTGTAATTCTAGGTGTTAACAATTATATTAGTTTTATTTGCAATACTCAAACATTTCCTAGACAAATCTGTAGTTTGTTGTAAAAAGGTCAAGAAACCATCTTGTGCTTTGCTTAAAAAATACTTGAACAAATGCTGGCAATCACTTGAACAATCCAAAACATTATTATCATACTTGCATTAGAACAAAGTATAGCAACTAGCAATATTTTTAAAGAGTACCTCTACATTATTTGCATGGTGTTAGTAGGGCCTTGTTGTCAAAATAGAAATAAGTATGGTGCCGATATTTATTTTTAGTAGTTGTCTATGCAATACTTAGTGTACTGTTAACCAACAAAATCAAATGCAAGGTTATACAGTCAGGGCAGAATATGTATCCTTAAGGCTGTACATTATCTAAATTAATGTAATGGAGCATGGTTTTATAAATAACATAAAAGCAAGTGTTTGAAGTAAATAACTACATATTGTCATTATGTATGTACTCGTCCTACTACATATTGTTTTTATCTTTGGAAAATGCCATTTAAAGGAATAAACAGTTACAACAGAAATAAAGATATTGTAAAAATGTTTATTCATTGTGGTTTGAACGAGGGTTATTATATTTAATACTTTCATAAGAAGAAGAATTGTCAATTTAATGCATACAAAAACACAGCTAAACGCCCCCCGCATTTTCTTGTCTTTGTTCTTCCGTAATCCAGGTCTTTTGTGTACCCATACTAGAGGCCTCTTGGTCTTTACCCACACCATCTTGGACAGGCAAGTCTGGGTGATGTCTCTGAAGGTGCTTCACAACCTGAAATTTCTGTTTGGCTCGATATGCACAGTGGAGGCAATAAAATGGCAGCTGGTTGGTGTGGGACAGGAAATGATGGCGGAGGCCCGCCGGCCAGCGGAACGCCCTTTGGCATATGGAGCAGACATAAGGTCGCTCATCGCTGTGCTTTTTCTGGTGTGTTTTGAGAAGGAAGCGGGTCTTAAAAGCCTTTCCGCATTTCTCACATATAAAAGAACGCACGTCCCTGTGGCGTGTCTCCCGGTGGATGCGCAGTGCATCGGCACGGTTGGTGCGGTACTCACAGTCCTCACATGCATACGGTTTAGCACCTGTTGAAAAAGAAAGATAAACATCAAGGTGTGCAAGAACTTTACATTTACCGTAAGACTATATAGCACATACCTGTATGTTTTGTCATGTGATACTTTAGCTGGTTGACCCATTTGCATTTGTAGCCACATTCTGGGCAGAGATACTTGCGTTCCTCCATGTGAATCCTCATATGATACTAAAATAAAGAGATACATTTAATTGTGAGCACCAACAGAACTGGACATCAAAAACCAAATACCCAAAGCTCTTCATACCTTCAGTCTTGAAGGATCAGCACATGCATAATTGCACTTCTCGCAACGGTAAGGTTTCTCTCCGGTATGGATTCGAATGTGCCAAGTGATCTTCTGTTTGTTCCTGGTGGAAAACTCGCACTCGGTGCACTTAAAGAGGCAGGTCCCTCCATGTGACCGCACATGTTGGTCAAACACCACTTGGTGAGTGCAAGAGAAACCACAGACATCACACTTTAGAGTTTTCTCCTCTGCTGGTCCATCTTCATGCTCATCTAACATGTGCTGGACCAGCAGGAGTTTTTTATGGGTGCTGAAGGAACAAACCAAGCATTGATGGGTGATGGATACCTTGCTTTGTTTTTCTGTACCATTTTGTGGATCTTTCGCCTTGATTTCTGAATGTTCATGCTGCATATGTGCTTTGAGAGCTGCTTGGCAGCTGCAGGTGAAGCTACACTGGGTGCAAGACGAGCTGTTCGCATCTGGATGTGCTCGGTTGGAGTGCTGCCTCAAGGCAACTTCGGAGCTGAAGCGTGCATTGCATTGGCTGCAATGGTAGCTAAGATCACCAGTGTGGCAGCTTAAGTTGTGTCTGTTAATGTCATTGAGGTTATAAGCTCTGTAGTCACAAAGGGAACAGAAGTGTGTTGCTTGTTTATCATGAATGCGTTGATGGTGCAACCGTAGTCTGGATGTGGTGCCGAAAGATTGGCCACAGAGTTCACAGCTATGCCTCCCAACACCTGTGTGCATAGACTCATGGGCCTCCAAGCGGTACCGACGGATTGTGCTAAAGGAACAGAAGCGGCACTGGTGAGGACGAACTCCCTCGTGCTTCACAGCAACATGCTGTGTTAGGCAACGCTCTTGCTTGCAGGTGAAGGAGCAAAGATTGCACTGCAGGTTTCGGGATATTTTACCTCTAGCAACCTTCTTGTCTTTCTTGTGACCTAGCATATGATGGTTGAGAGAAATTTCTGATTTGGCCACAAACGAACACTGTGAACACTGTATTTCACCTGATTTTAAACAGCCCTTTATCTGATGACTTGTTAGAGCTCTTTTTTGGTGGCAGAGAAAAGAACAGTTAGGACATGAGAACCGAGGTTTGGGGTCGTGAGGTCTCTCTTCTACCGAATCTCTTTCTGAGTCATCTGCTCCATCTTCCTCCTGATCGTGATCTGAGTCACTAGGATTATCCTCTTGCTCAAACTGCTCTCCTGTTTCAGACAAATGCACCTTATGGGTGTCTCCGCTGCATGTTGCACAATGGCGATCTATAGTGACTTTCCTAACAGATGAGAAAGGACATTTTCTGCAAGTATACCTACCATCATCTTCAGTATGCCCAGAGATCTCATTGTTTACTAAATCCTCTTCTGCTAGCTTTTTTCTACTCTTGACAGTTGGCTGCCCTCCTTTGGTTGTCCGTGTCAGTGATTCGGTCTCATTTTCTACAGCAGTTACGTTAGGAGAAAGTGGGCCTTCAGGTTCAGGATGCATTGTGAGGGATCCTGATTTAAGAGCTGTATGTATAGATGCATCAGTCCCTGAACTACCAACACAACTCCCTGATGTACCAACAGTGCTAGCAAAATCAAACTTCTTTCTGCGCCTCTGCATTGACCGGCACTTCCGTAGGTGGGTGTTTAAAGAACGCTGCTGTTTAAACTGCATGCCGCAGTCCTGGCAGCGTAGTTCTGCCTTCATGACCTGGCAGGATGACTTGCAGTGCCGGATTAAAGCTGCCTGCTTTCTGGTCACATAGGAGCAGCGGCTACACCGATACATATTGCCCCTTGTCTGGACAACAAGCATCTGCACCCTGCCCTCTAGAACAAGAGCTTCAGCCTGGTCTTTATCCTGTTTTCTCATGACTTGCAAACGAGTCTCAGAAGCGGAGGCCTCTACAGATTTCTCCTGGTGGAGACCCCCCGTGCTCTTTTCAGTTTCTGTCACAGGTGGCAGGTCTTCATAGTCACTTTGATCTACACTGTAAGCTGCATCATCATCATCATTATCATGATCTTTTGATGGTTGTGGGACGTTCTGGTGGACTGAATGCATTGTGTGAGATTCAAAATCAAATGAGGTGTCATCAGTAAATACTGAGGTGACAGTACTTACTGTCTCGGCAAGGACCATTTGTGTGCTACTCTGGCTGGTTTGGTAAGCAAAAAGTGGGGAATCACACTGTTCTTTATCAGCTGGATGCCTTTCAGAAAGATTACTTGCTTCTGCTATTGCAGACTCGATATCAAGACTAGCCTGCTGTCCTAAAGTTATTTCTTCAGGTCCTCCAATAGTGGCTGCTATTGCTACATTCTCATTATCATTTACAGACATGTCTTTTGAATCATTCACACTCCTATTAGACTCCTTTGTATTAACTGTTTCTTCTCTATATTCTGAATTTGACGTCTGATTTACTGTGTTTTTTAAGAAAAAGGTGTGCGTCAAATCTGCAGAGCTTTGCTCTTTTTCTTTCTCTGCATATTTCTCAAGCCATCCCACATCTCCAGGCACATATCCATGGGATTTCTTTTTGTGCAGGAACAGGCTGGTGTTGCTAAATGTGGTGTAGCGGCAGAGTGCGCAGCGAAACACGCGTGTCCGGGTGTGCCTGCAGTTCTCATGGCTATGCAGGGCCTGCCGGTACTTTGTTGTGTAAGGGCAAAACTTGCACTGGTAAACAGGAGGTTGTGAATCTGCATTTATTGAGTGCTTGAGCTGCATATGGTTGCGCAGTTCAGCCTTTCTCTTGCAGGAGTATGCACACACCTCACAGATCAAGAATTTTTCCTGGTGACGGAGTTTATGGCTGTTCAGCTGGTCAATGCGATGGCAACGATATGGACACTGATTACATTTGTACCTGAGAGAGAAGAGAGGCAGGTGAGCAAACTAAAATGTTTCTTTGTATTAGGATATTTTTCATTTCAGTCAAGGTACATACCTTAGATCTCCTGCGTGTTTACGCATGTGCACACTAAGGTAGTGCTTCCATTTGGTAACATATCCACATTCTGAGCACATGTGCTGTTTGTCATTCGAGTGCGTCAGCATGTGCTTTGAAAGGTATGTCTCATCACGACATCTAAAGTCACATAGTGTACATTTGTGGGGCTTTTCACCTGTAAACGCAAATGTTATCCATCTATCAATGGCCACTGAGTAATTCTGAAGGAGTAATTGGCTCAAAAATCATCATTTTGTCAGCATTTATTTGATGTTGCTTAAAACCTTCTAAGTTTCTTGTCTCTATGAAATGCAAACAAAGATGTCCAACCTGCTAGACTAAGCTTTTGTGCAAATGCTATGAAATTTGGAGTTACACCAGAGGGGTAGATACCTAAATTTCATTAGGGTTACACACATAAAGCTAATGTATTATTGTATTTATTTATTTTTTTTACAATACTTGAAATATATCACATAGGTTGTATGGACTACTTCTGTTGTTTTAAAGGATTTTTAGAGACATATAAACCAATCATGATTAAAAAAAAAAAACAATACAGAGAAGAAATGACAAGACTGAAAAAAATATGATTAATGTCTGAATGAATAATACCTTTAAACACAAATTGAACAACTGAATATCTTACCAGTATGCATCAGCATGTGCCTTTTCAGGACTCTTTTGTGAGCAGTTATAAAGCTGCACTGCAAGCAGTGGTGTGTTTTCTCACTGGCATGAAAGTGACCAACATGTTGATCGAACTCTACAGGGTTGAGGCTTGAGAAAGGGCAGAAGCTACAGTTCAGTTCTTGATTCCCTGGATGCCCTTTTCTTTTGTGCTGCTGAAAAAGGCTCTTATTAGAGCATGAGAACTCGCAATGGGAGCAGTGATAAGCCTGATGTGTGCGGTAATGTTTCTCCATGTCTTCTAGGCTCCCGAAGAAGGCGCCGCAGGCATGATGACGGCACTCGACGACATCAATTTGGTGAGCATCTAACGCATGCTTTTGAAGCAGCTTCTTTTCTGTACACTGAAACGAGCAGCCTTTATGGAAGCAAAGCATCGGCTGTCCGTTTCGTGTCTTATTGTGAGACTTCATATGGCTCTTTAATGTCTGACTCTGACCGAAAGTCTTGTGGCAGGTTGGACACTTAAAGAGCTCTCCAATGGGAGCATCCTCTTCTTGATGCCCATGCACGCTGGTAAGGTGTCGTCGCAGAGAGTTGCGTTCCACCGCTCCATACTCGCATAGGTGACAGCGGTGGAGTTTCTGTCCTGTCTCTCTTAGCATGTGGATGCGTAGCTTACTCTTGCTGGTGAAGTAGTGTTTGCAGGTTAGACACTGCAGACTGGGGTCGGGAAAGTGAATACGCATGTGTTCTATCAAATGGGAGCGCGTCTTGAAGCAGCGTCTGCATTCAGAGCAGATGTGTGTGCGAAACATGTGTTCGGTGCCCTCTTCAACATGTCCCACTAAACAGAAAGATGCCATAAGTCAGACCTGGGACCTTTTTAATCACAACATCTCTTAACAATCATATTTACCTTTAGATAAAGGGTTTTCTTGGCTAACGGTAGTACATTTCTTTCCCTTTTTTGTTGATGCTTTCAACTTTTTGGTTACACTTTTCTTGCTTCTAGGTTGTACAGCCATATCTGTCCCCTGAGACAATGCTATATCAGAAAGAAAATAATAAACTTCTTATTATCTGTAAGCTGATAAAGCTGTAAAACAAGACATTCAATTCATACATTATATTAGTGGGATGTTATTGTCAGCTTATCAGAAAATAAACTCTTCAGAGATTACCCTATCTTGGGTTATTTGCAGTAAAGATATATATACAAATTTATATATATATATATATATATATATATATATATATAAATAAAAAAAACATCAAACATTGATCTGAGGAAGAGACACATAAGAGAGATCCAAAAAGTAATCAAATATTCCAGAGACCCATGCATGCCAAAGGACAATGTCTTGCTGAATATATAAATAATTAAACATGGTTTTATACGTTTTGTTGTATTTTACCTTTAGATGTTTCTGCTACATTATTTTCTATATGCTTGAGTTGTTCTGCATTACATCCAGGCTCTTGTTGGTCCATGCTTGGGTCAAACTCAACAGGACATCAGTCAGTGAGGGATAAAATCAACTCTAGAGAGGGGTAAAACTCTATTACAGCATCAGGACCATTAAATGTTTCCGTCTCCCTGGGCAACACGGCTGTTCTACATCACCAGTGAGGTCAAAATGTGATTAACTGACTCCTGAATTACCAGACTCTAGTTTGAAACGTATCAGTGTTTTTATCTGTTAACATAAATAACATAAACCAACTAATCCAGTACGTTAAATGTTGCGTGAACATGTTTTGTTGGAGAAAAAAACAACTAATTTTTGACCTCCTGCGCGGATATTCGTGTTTCATTTGCTCTGATAAACAACGCATCCTCAAGGAACAGCAGATGTGTTCAAATAAAGCAAGCTACGCGAATATAGTCATCACCAGGAGACGAATAAACGTCATAACACATTAATACTGTATTATGTTTACACATATTATTTATGACTTCAGTTTTATTTAAAAAAAAATTACCTTCACTTCGCGGATGGAAAGAATGTAAGCGGCGTCGTTTCTAGGATTTTTCTGTTCAAAGAGGGAAACGAATTCTGACATGATTTAGTGATATATCTTATAATTAGCGATATATAGCTGAGAATAATCCATTTTAAAATACACAACATCTACAGACAGTTACGTTATTTATAAGAATGCATTTTCAAAACGCGACTGCGTCGAAAACATTCACAACGGAACTGTTGATGTGAAACACAATTCACACGGAACTATTTTCCTGAACAACGGAAACAACACAGAGGTCGCCATGTGATTTGCTCATTTCATTTGAGTGATTCGGTTCTTCTGAACAGCTCGTCTGAAAGAACTGGTTCAAAATAAAGCGAATTTAATACATGATTGATTTGTGAATTGGTTCAACCGAGTCATCGAAAAGATTCGACTCACCCAAAAGAACGATTTGTTCAATCATTATTGAGTGTCTACGCTGGGTTAATGTAGAAAAGGTCTGCTTTATTACATCTTATTCGCGTATTTTTCGTTTATTGTTAGCAAACTGAAAGAATGTTTTTTTGTGTGATATTTACTCTGCCGCAAGTAACGTTATAGGGAGTTTTAAAATTTGCATGTATTTAGGTAAAACATAGACCTGATCAGTGACAACGTCCCATAATGTCTTATCAGTCTCAAGGGTCTCATCAGAATTAGAACGAAAATGGTTTTACCTCCTCTGCTGTGAAGATAGGCTACACATTGCAAATGAATGAGTGAATGGCTGAATAAGAGATTCTGAAGACACCTTCATCATGACCCTGTCTGATTTTTTGGGAGCCCTGAAGGACAACCCTTACTTTGGGGCAGGATTTGGATTAGTTGGTATTGGCACAGCACTTGCAGTTGCCAGAAAAGGAGCACAGGTCGGCATGATCTTCTTTAGAAGACATTACATGATCACGCTGGAGGTCCCAAGCAGAGATAAAAGTTATCACTGGCTCCTAAGCTGGATCACTAAACATGCCAAACACACCCAGCATCTGAGTGTAGAGACCTCATACATGCAGCATGAGAGTGGACGAGTCCATACACAGTTTGACTTCCATCCGAGTCCAGGCAACCACATCATCTGGTACGATCAGAATACATTGTGATGTTACTTTGGGCAGTTTACATACAATGTGATGCTGATTCGACTTTCTCTCAGAGGTCAATCCAGCACATAGTTATCCATGTCTCTGACTGAGGCTCTTTGTGTTCTCAGGTATGGCAGCAAGTGGATCAGAGTGGAGAGGACCAGAGAGAAGCAGATGGTGGACTTGCACACAGGAACGCCCTGGGAGTCCGTCACCTTCACTGCTCTGGGCAGAGATCGGCAAATATTCTTCAACATACTTCAAGAAGGTATGAGCAGACAGATTTTGTTTTATTTGCTCTCAGCTTATTCAGTAGCATTGTGTCGGCACCTGCTGTGAGTTTCACATATATAGTAGACCATCAGCTGAATTTTTCAAAGATATGTTGCAGTGTTAATGACTGATTCTGTGTCCGTGCAGCACGTGAACTAGCTTTAAAGCAGGAAGAGGGCCGAACTGTGATGTACACTGCACTTGGAGCGGAGTGGAGGCCGTTCGGGTTTCCAAGGCGAAGAAGACCTCTGTCTTCAGTCGTGCTGGAGAATGGTGTGGCGGAGAGGATAGTGGATGATGTAAAGGAGTTTATTGGCAATCCTAAGTGGTACACTGACAGAGGTGAAAAAAGACCTTCACACCTCTAATCTAATGCAAAATCTGTATAATAATAAATACAACGTTTGTTTTATGTTCAAATTCGTATTTTTTCCCAATTTTTTTGATGAATATGTTTCAATCAGGCATTCCATACAGGAGAGGATATCTGCTGTATGGACCCCCAGGCTGTGGAAAAAGCAGCTTCATGTAAGCACAGTTGCTTTGTTTATAGTAGATGTTACTATGAATAATAATGTCTAATAAAGTAGATGCAGACAGACAAATATTATCAGTATAAATATTACCAAATTGTATAGGACCCAATTATATTCTTCTATTCCATTTCAAATAAGTCCTATTATTTTTTAACTTTCTATTCGTCAAAGCATCCTTTCCATTAAAAAAAGAACAATAACAATAAATGTTGTTGAGCGCCACTTGAATGATTTTTGAAGGATCATATCACACTGAAGGCTGGAGTAATGACTGCTGATAATCAGCTTTTCCATCACAGAAATAAATTGCATTTCCTATTACAATAGGAAATATTTTGTACATTTGTATGTATTTATTCCCCCTTATAATCTATTATTAGACAAAATGCAATAGTATGTGTTGCTAATTTTACACTGCTGTACCTTTTTTTTTTTTTTTTAATTGTATAATATATTACTGCAAGAAAGCAAGCAGTTAAATGTCAAATTTGTAGTCCCAAGTACCATTACCATTCTTGTGGTATTTCAGAACTGCATTAGCAGGCGAGCTGGGATACAGCATCTGTCTGATGAGCCTCAGTGACCGCAGCCTGTCTGACGATCGCCTCAATCACCTGCTGAGTGTGGCTCCACAGCAAAGCATCATCCTGCTAGAGGACGTGGATGCAGCCTTCGTCAGCCGAGAGCTGCTGCCCACAGAGAGTATGTCTCACAGACTGCAGTGCTTCTCACTGTCTGTTTGGATTATGATGTAATTACAATCACATGTGTGAAACTACGATAGCCATGACATTAACAGCACCATAAAATATTTCAGATCCACTGGCCTACCAGGGCATGGGAAGACTCACTTTCAGTGGACTTCTGAATGCTCTGGATGGAGTGGCCTCTTCAGAGGCCCGAATTGTGTTCATGACAACTAATTTCATTGAGAGGTAAAGATCAATACTGCAGCTTGTCGTCTTGCCCTTTTGCCTCTGATACAAAGATTAATAAACTTTTGTTTTACAGTTTACAGAGAGCGATAAGCAGATTTTAGCAGATAATTGAATAATTATCGAAATGTGTATTATATTTTATATTTAATAGATACAATGAATATGATCATCAATATGTAAATCATAAAATGTGTTTTATATGTTTAGTTAAGTACCCAATAATCAGGAACATCTGTGTTTATGCTTCTTATAACACTGTATCGTTTTCTTTTTTCCTCTGTGTGCTGAAGACTTGATTCGGCTCTTGTCAGACCTGGCCGTGTTGATCTGAAGCAGTATGTGGGCTACTGCTCTCACTGGCAGCTAACTCAGATGTTCCGGAGGTTTTACCCTCACGAGCCTGCAGCTGAGGCCGAGCGGTTTGCAGAGCAAGCGCTGGCAGCACAAACAGAGCTCAGCGCCGCACAGGTGCAAGGACACTTCATGCTCTACAAGACAGACCCTGCTGGCTCCATCAAAAACATTTCAGAGGTGATGGAGTGAAGACTATACAGACAGTACAGACAGAGTGAATGATTAATGAGTCATTTTGTGAAATTAACACCTGGATGAAGGCTTTTCACACACTGGAGTAATAAAACTCAAAATAATTATGAAGATTTGTCTATTTCTTCTACGCCGCAAAAAAAAAAAGCTTTTCTATCTTAGATGTTTTTTGTCTTGTTTTCAGCCAAAATATAAAAAAATGAAAGAAGGATTTTCTAGACAACGAAAGATTACTGTCATGTCTATAGAAAAAGAAGTCAAAATTAAGTGAGTTTGTGCTTGAAACAAGCGAAAAGATCTGCCAATAGGGGTAAGCAAAGTAATCTTGTTTTCTGTTTGAAGTGAGATTACTTGTTCTTGTTCTGCTTGTTCTTAGTAAAAACTTGACTTGGTTTTCCTGAAAACAAGGCAATACTTTTCACTTATTCAGCAATACTTAAATAAAGGATTTTCTAGACATTTTAGCTGGAAACAAGATAAAAAATCGAAACCGTAAAAGCATCAGTGTATTGTTACTTTTATTGGTTAAGCAACAACAGATGTACTATTTATTACACCCTAATTGTCTTTCCTGTGGTTTACAGTAATATATTCTTTTTGCTGTAAATTGCTGTCCTCCTGAGATTTGCTTTGTGTGTATTAAATCATGTCGAGTAATGGTGTCAGTGACATATAACATGTACTTAGCTTAAAGCAGATTTTTTCTCTCTCCGTAACATCAATATTACATGCATTATCTAACCTTTTAGGTGACTGAAAGAAAATGTACTAAAAAGCACATTTGTTCGAAGGGCAACAGCCATTGTAAACACAGGTATGTGATTCTTTAAAAAGGTTTGAAACCTTTTGTTTGTTGTTTGTTCACTATGCCCTGTGGGAATTGGAAGAAAGGTGAACGTTAAAGGGATAGTTCACCTGAAATAAAAATGATCATTGTTTTCTCACCTTAAATGTGATTCTAAACCTTCCTGACCTTATTCCTTTTGGTGTAACACACAAGGAGAAATTTTCCAGTTGATACTACTGTTCTTAAGGTATCATTATGTGCTTTATAATGGTGCTTCACCTTTAAAAACATTAAGTCACACAGAGTATTAAATTACAGCAGATAGTGAAGGGTTAACTAGAGAGGCTTTGCCCCACCTCCCTCTCCCTCTCACGTGAAAGAGAACCGATGTTTTGTCTCACTCTGCTCTCTACTTCCATAATGGCTGTTCGTCTTGCAGTGAGCTGTGGAGTAAGCAGGATCAGATTTGGTTTTCTGGGGCCTGTGACAGTGGCCACGGACATCAGGAGAGGGGCAGCAGGTAATGCTGCTGCTTCTGTCACTGTCCAGGACAGCCACGAGAAGCTTAAGACTGTAGCTGACCTCCCAGAGATCAAAACCTTTAGGATGATGTACAGACTGATCTTTAAACGGTACCTGAATCGTTTGCATGAGCTGCAGGTACTGAAAGATATAGTTGGTTTATCATGTGACTGTAAATGATTAATGTCTCCCTTTTTGTACTCGAACTGTCACTGTTTAGTTTTTTAAGGACACTGAATAGTCGGAAACAACTGTCTTGTATAATTGAACACTTTTAAATAATTCAGTGTATCAGTTGTGATCACAGTCTGACGTTTATTTGTTGCTCAAAAACAATTTAGACATTCAAAGCAATTTATCTCAAAGTCAGCCAGATATTTCTTCATTAGTACGTCTTTGTTTTACACCACTTGTCTTTTCATCTCTCCAGTTATATGAAAAACAGCTTTATGGCCCTTTGTACAAAGTGAATGCTGGAAACTTCCAAGCCATTGCTGTAAACAGTGTGGAGTTACTGGAGGAAATCCTTAGAAAAGATGAGAAGTTTCCTTCCAGAGGAGACATGACTTTGTGGACAGAGTACCGTGACATGAAAGGCATCGGCTACGGCCCTTTCACTGAGTAAAAGCATTTGATACAGTTATTGATGTCTGTAACATAGGTTTGTTTTGTAATACTTTGTAATGTTTTGCAAGTCTACTCATATCTGGAGATATTGTAAGGCCAAAGTGCATTTGACTTATGTAGTGCTGTATATTGTTGCCCTTCTGAAAAAAATCTGTTCTTTAACAGAGAAGGAGAGAAATGGTACAAACTACGGACAGTGCTGAACAAACGCATGCTGCATCCAAAGGACTCTGTTCAGTATGGAGATGTGGTCAATGCAGTGGTCACAGACTTCATCAAACGCATTTACTATCTGCGGGAGATGAGCCCCACTGGTGATCTGGTCTCTAACTTGACCAACGAGCTTTATCGCTTTTCCCTTGAAGGTATTTCTTTTCCATTAGTGCTTGAAATGAGGTAGACCACAGAACATATAATTTGCTTACATATTTGTAGTGGGTGTAACAGATTTTTCACAATGCTAAAAGGCAACTTGACTCTACTGTATGAATGAAATGTGTAAAAACTAAATGTGTATCACTATTTGTGTGATAATGAAGACAAAGGCTTGTGGATCCATATGCAGCATTTATTTAGAGCAAGGTCGTAAAGGCAGGGTCAGAATCAGCAAACAGGTACAATATGTTCTAGGCGGAGTCAAAAAACAAGTCAATGGTCAGGGTAGGCAGAGAACAATCAAAGAGTGAGGTAACAATCCAGGGTCGGTAAACAAGAACACAAACAGGGAATAAACGCTCAGGAAATGACTGCTGTGCAAATCCAGACTTCGCGACAGTTGCTGTGTGAATCTGGTTTAAATGCTGTGGTAAATGAGGGTGTGGCTGTGGCTGATTGTAAGGTGGTGTGAGATTGCAAATTTGAAACAGTTAGTGGCTGAGGGTGAGAGCAAACAGACCAAATAGTGACAATTTGTATAGATTAGATTAGATTAGATACAACTTTATTGTCATTACACATGTACAAGTACAAGGCAACGAAATGCAGTTTAGGTCTAACCAGTAGTGCAATAGCAGCAAGTGCAGGATATAGGTATAAGTTATAAGTGTGCTTATAGCAGATATGTACAAGCAGAAACTGGATAATATTTACAGATGGATGTACAGTAATATGAACATAATATACAGTTTGTATTAACTATAATCAGAAATTGCAAACAGGGTAACGTAACTTTTAACGTTATCTAAAAATGTGTAGCAAGATGAGCACATTTCATTTGCAATACTTACGTAAGTGAGTCGGAAAACGCAATGGTGCTTGGGATCGTCGCATGCAATGATGCACCACTGCTGAAGTAGTTGATTGGCCAACGTGAAGTAGGGTACAGATACAAGAACAATTATTATTATTATTATTATTTTATACAGTTGTTAGGTCCGGACGAACTATCTATAAATGTCTGATTGGACAAGACGCATTCCACGCGAACTAGAGACTCTTTGCAGCTGGTAGTAACTTACTCTCGAATCGTTTGATTCAGATCGGGACTTCAGAGCGTGAATCACGAATCATTTGATTCAGATCGGGACTTCAGAGCGTGAATCACGAATCATTTGATTCAAATCGGGACTTCAGAGCGTGAATCACGAATCATTTGA
>JAUCMU010000151.1:15930351-15955508 GCA_032275025.1 Enteromius treurensis
AGCATCGGGAGGAATGTAAGCGGCAGTAATAATGGTGGATGTAAACTCCCGCGGCAGATAAAACGGTCTACACTTAACCATGAGAAACTCTAGGTGAGCTGAGCAGTGACTGTCGACAATAACAGAGTTCGTGCACCAAGCATTGTTAACATAAATACACAGTCCTCCGCCTCTGGTCTTACCGGAGTCATCCGCCGTTCTGTCTGTCCGGAAAGTGTGGTGTCCAGCTATATTGATAGCATGATCTGGTATACAGTTGTTTAGCCATGTTTCTGTGAAGATCATAACATTGCAGTTCTGAAGTCTCGTACTGTTGTTGATGCGGAGTCGAATCTCATCCATTTTGTTCGTCAGCGACCGTACATTAGCAAGGAAAATTCTGGGTAAAGCGAGTCGAAATGGTGTTAGCTTTAGCTTAGCTTTTAGCCCACCGCGCTCCCCCCGCCTTTGTTTACGGTCGCGCCACCGCCTTCGGGCACTTCCGCCCGGTCAGGAGGGTTGCGCAGCCTCGGTTGTTCTGACGATCTCGGGGACGAGTTGAAGGTTGTTGATAAAGTTGTCGTAAATGCATAAACCAATATCCAAAAGCTACGAACAGACCCGACACAAGCAAGAATAATACTGCAAAACTGGAGAGACGCTGAGCCTCGCAATGTATACGCGCCGCCATCTTTATACATAAACATTTATAAATAGAATAGTTAAAAGTTATATCATCCGTTTGGAATAGAATGTTACAATTCTTTTGAGGCATTTGAAATGTCGGTCACACTATCACAAGTGGCATCCTTATTCTACCTGATCCCTGAAATAATGCTGAAATAATGCATCAAAAGCAGTGATCATCCATACAACAAAAATCATAGTTTTTACCATGGCTAACATTATCGTACATCTATCTTTTTTTTCTAAAACAAAATGTTGTCTTAACATTATTATTGTGTAGTTTATGTGCATGCGAATATTTTAACACATTTTCCATTTAAGTCCTTTACTGATCTTTTTGTAATTCAGGTATCTCATCCATTCTGTTTGAGACACGCATTGGCTGCCTGGAAAAAGAGATTCCGGCCGAGACGCAAGATTTCATTAACTCTATTGCACAAATGTTCACCTATAGCATGCCGGTGGTGTTCCTGCCAAACTGGACTCGAAATTACTTGCCATTTTGGAAGTGGTACATCAATGGCTGGGATGGCATATTCAGATTTGGTAAGCTTGCTAGGTCAAACATCTACTTCTGAATGACTGCAAGAGATACAGGCATGTTTTGGAGTTTGGTGATGTATTGTACCTATGGATTATAGCCAGAAAAATGATAGACATAAAGATGGAGGCCATACAGAAGCGTGTGGATGCAAATCAGGAGGTTGCTGGGGAGTATCTCACCTACCTGCTTTCTAATGTCAAGATGAGCAGTAAAGACGTTTATGGAAGTGTTTCTGAGCTGCTGATGGCTGGAGTTGACACAGTAAGAGACATTTAATTTATGTTTGACTATTTAAGATTTATTTTGCAAACATATGCATATGTTTCTTAACATGATCCTTCATGTTCTAGACCTCCAACACTATGTTGTGGGCACTGTATCTCCTCTCAAGAGATCCAGAAGCTCAAGAGACTCTATATCAGGAGGTAACCAGAGTCTGGAAGAGTGACAAAATCCTAACAGCAGAGGAAGTGAACAGCATGCCTTTCCTCAAAGCTGTCATCAAGGAAACATTAAGGTTAAGAATTGGCATATACTGTAAATTCTGCATATAGGTACACCATTGATGTACGAATGTTAAAAAGTAACAGTTGAAATTCTAAAGCTCACCAAAGCTACATTTATTTGATTATCAATATATAAAAAGCAGTAATATAGTCAAGTGACATGTGTTCTAGTTGAGTATATTTTAGAATGTAGTTTATTCATTTAATAACAAAGCTGAATTTTTAGCTGCTATTACAGCAGTCTTTAGTGGCCATCATGATCTTTCAGAAATAATGATAATAATATGCTGATTTGATGCTCAAGAATCCTTTATTGTTATTATCAATACTGAAAACCGATGTTCAGCCTAATGTTTTGGTGGAAACTATAATACATGAGAAATTTGAGGTGAGCAAGATAAAATAGAGGGTCAGGGCAGGCAGTAAACAATCATGAACAATCTCTAAAAAAATTGAGGCGAGATGAGTAGACAGGCGGCAAGAGTCACAAACAAGGTAACAGTCGAAAGAAAGCAACCAGTGTTGCCAACTGCTTTCATCTGAGAGTAGCTAAAACTGTTAGCTGAATGTCAGTAGATGACATCATAATGGCAAATTCACATATATAAATAAAGATGAATATAGTTCAATGGGCAAATGAGAACTTAGATAAGTTTGTCCAAGAAGTTGCTATATTTGTTTCTAAACTTTTGGAAAAGAGTTTCAAAATGGGTGCGGAAGTTGCTAATCTAGCTACAAGACAGCTAAATTCGCAACACTGCATAGAACTCTTGGAAATGTCAGCCAGGGTAAAACCAAACGTATCAAGGCTTGGATTCAAGTGAGCTGTTTGAATAGTTTAGGGAATGGGGAAGAGGTGAGGGGGCAGTCAGGTATGGGGGATCATGGGAAATGGAGTCCAGGACAAAAAAATGTCAATTCAGGTGAGGAGCCTCTCTGGTGGTAAGTGGGAGGAACCACAGTAACTAGGTTCATGCCACTAAGAATTTTGAGAAAATGTATTATGAGTTCCACAAAAATATTAGACCTCAAAAACTATTGAGGAATACAATCATTATTATTAACCGATAATAATTAGATGCCACAGCAGCATATTAGAGTGATTTGAATGATCATGTGACAATACTAGAGTAAAATGAGGTTAATTATTCTAAACTTTTGACTGTTAGTGTGTAATTGCGTATAATAAATTCTGTTGTTTCATGTGCAGGATGTATCCTGTGGTGCCTATGAATTCTCGTCTTATTTCAGAAAATGATGTTGTTCTCGGTGGACACTTTTTCCCTAAAAAGGTAAACGGTGCTCATGTTGTTACGAAAAATGATTGCCAAAATATGATTGAATCACTAAATGAGCTGTTTTTTTATACAGACCACATTCACTCTGTGCCACTACGCAATCAGCCGTGATGAGAAAGTCTTCCCAGAGCCACAAAAGTTCAAACCTGACCGCTGGCTCAGAGATGGCAGAACAAGACCCAACCCATTTGGTTCAATACCATTTGGCTTTGGAGTCAGAGGCTGTGTTGGCCGTCGCATTGCTGAACTGGAGTTGCATCTGGCTTTGGCGAGGGTAAGAAAAACAGACAGTTATTTTTGGATTTGTGCCAAAGAGTTATACTACATTATCAATTGTGCTTTTTAATTTTATCTTTTCATTCCAGCTAATCAAGTTGTTTGAAATCCGCCCGGACCCATCTGTAGGTGAGGTTAGGTCACTCAATCGCACAGTGCTTGCGCCAGACAGACAGGTGAACTTTCACTTTGTGGAGAGACAGAAGACATCTTCTGAACCATAGCTAAAGAATACCACCATTTCAGCAAGATATATGCTGTCTGTGAAAATGATCAGCTAGTGTGAGTCTTGTGAATCTGTCAGACATCTGTCTGCATATAATTATTTAGTGCTTCGAAATATGTCATTTTAAGGACCCTGTATAACAATGTGAATAAACAAAAATTTTCTTAACTAATTTTGTATAACTTTTGCCAGTAAACTGTTGTGAATTGTATTTTATATTGCTGCTATATGTATTATATGAACCTTAAAATCAATTAAACCTTTCAGTGAATCCAAAATCTCTCTTTTATGTTCCTGTTCAGGAGGGGGAAATGTGAATATTTATCATTTACCACCACAACAGATAAATGAATGAAAATTATGCAATTATGCAACAAATTAAATGACTAATGAAAAAATATATCACCTTTAACACACACACAGACACACTAGTTTCCATGTTTTGTAGGACATTCCTAAATGTTTTTTACACTGTACAAACTTATCCTAACCCTACCCCTAAACCACTTTAAACTTTCTGCGTTTTACCTCTTTGACTTAGTCTTGAAGTTATGACGACTTCGTAGTATTTTTGCATACCTGTTGTCAAATTTGCGTATTATAAAACCTAGAAGGATATTTTTTAAAGGCTCGTACAGCAATGCTGTTCATCCAATGGTGTGATGCTCTTGCCTGCCTTTAGAGGCCGCCATCGCTCGAAACTCTCGATGAAGCTACGCGCCGCCAGCTCACGAAGAAGAGAGATCAACATCCTGTCCGAGTGTTACGAGAACAGCGCCGAAGTATTTACAGTTTTTGTTTCTTTTCGAATCGAGTGTTTTTGACTGTTGTACATATAACGCGGAAATATTAAGTGCATAAATATATTATTAGCGTTCAGATGATTGGTTTGCGAAGTTAACACGTATTCGAGGCTCAAATACTCAGCATTCGTCTTTATGAGCTCTCAAAACATGTTTGGGTTTGCACATATTATGCAGAGACTGCTTGTTATATGACGTTAAAACTCGGTTTAAGATAAGCTAATTGTTTTGTATCTCTGTTTTAGGAGATTCAGAAGACGTTGGTCATGACCAGCTGATGATTTACTCCGTATCACAGTAGTAAATCTTAACAGTTGCTGTTCCAGCCATCATGGATCCTTCAAACATCTTTGGTAGACCAGAAACTGCCTTCCAGGCACCGAGCAACACCAATCAACCTGCAAACCCATTTCAATCCTTTGCCCAGCAGAACCCAGCACAGGGCCTTGGCTTTGGACAGCCCTCCGCTTTTAGCCAGCCAACTTTTGGCCAACCAACACCACAGCCATCTGTCTTCGGCCAGACACCTACTTTTGGCCAGACCGGTGGGTTATCACAAGGATTGGGGCAGACATCTTCTTTCCCTTTTCTGGGAACAGCCCCGACTTTTGGGCAGTCGAATTTGGGTCAAGGCACACTCGGATTTGGACCACCACCACCTTCATATTCTCAAGCTACGGGACAGAATCAGATGTCTGCTTTTGATCAGACCCCTGCTTTTGGCCAGCCTTCTGCATTTGGTCTTTCCTCCACTGCCTCGCAATCTCTGACCAGCTTCAGCAGCACTATTACCAACCAGCCTAGTTTCGGTCAGCTTTCTGCCCTCTCTGTACCGACTGCCACATCCAGCTCCACAACAGGGGGTAGGACTGAGAATCCAACTGTTGGGAACCAATTTAGTTTCAAGCCACCCAACGATGCCGTTTTCAAACCTATTTTTAGTGTCAGCCCTGAACCTCCCAGCGCAAATCTGTCTTCAGCCTCTGAAACTGTTGGATCGTCCAAACCTTTAACTAGTACTATGGAGAATTCCTCAAGCGGTTCGCTGTTCTCATGCATAAAGCCGAGTGCTCTGGGCTTCAGCTTCTCACAGCCAGCAGCAGCACCTTCTGTCTCATTTTCTAATGCTAGTTTCCCGCAAAAGGAGACGCTCGGTGGTGGTGGCGGCAGCATCCAGTTCACCTTCTCTCAGCCAGCCAACCCTTCTAGCAGCAGTACACCTGCTTCTCAGCCCACAACTCCATCCACGTTCAGCTTCACGTCACAGAGCCTTCAGTCTCAGTCAGAAAACAAAATACCTGCGTTTGGTACTGGCACCTTTGGATTTGTGGTCCCTAAAACGGAAGCCCCACAAAGAACGGGGGAGAGAGCAGGTGTTGGACAGAGCAGTGGAGGAGAAACGGCTTTTGTGGGTTTTGGCATGAAACGTAAGGAGGAGCTGGTTGATCCAAATGCAGCTAAAAGCGATAGTAATGAAGCTGGGGCAGAAGGACCAAGACAACCTGCCAAACGCCCGCTACTGAGAAGTCGTGGCCCGGCTGGAGGCCTTTTTCGCAATGCGTTGTCTGACGTAATAAAATCCAAAGTCAGTCCAGTGAAGAGAGAAGATCAGCTTCCAGATAGGCCAGATCCACCTGGTCCAGGCAGTGATGTGGCCCCTACTTCTTTAAGATCCCAGGCTCCCACAGCGCTGATAAAACCAGAGGAAGTTTGTACGTTACATGTCTTTTCTTGTGATTTTCTCCACGTGCACACCAATATTGGAATTGGATTATTTCCGCTTTATTGACATAAATGATTATACTAGTGTGAAAATAAATTGAAGTGAATTACAAAAACACCAAAAGATCACAGCATTTGAATGTACCATATGATAAAATGGATATTGATTTTGAGATTTGTAGATTGCATTTAATTATTAGTGTTTTAAGTGAGAAAAAAGAAAAAATTAAAACAAATATTTAAAAATAAATAAAAAAAATAAAAAAAATTTAAATAAAAAATTTGCAATCATGCATCATTAAATATTCAATACAGACTAAATCTCTAAGATTGTGATAACTTGTCTTTGCAGCACTCAAGCCTGAAGCACAGAGACGCACTCCAGGTCGACGTGCCTCTAGAAAGGAGAGCACAGACAGTTTGGCTGGTCTCTCTCCTGCTGATGCCACTGTTATACAGTGCAAAGGCATCCCACCCAACCTCAACAAGAAAGACCTCATCATACAGCATTTTAGGCAGTTTGGGAAAGTGCTTAAGGTGTTTTGCAGGTCTCATAAGAATCTGGCCATCGTGCATTTCCAAGATCATGTGAGCATGTCTAGTTAAATATATAATACAAAGTGCCCATTGCCACAAAAGTACTTGCGTTTAATGAATGTGTCTCTTGCCTTCCAGGTGTCTGCAGCCAAAGCCAAAAAGAAAGGAAAGCAGTTCCACAAGATTGAAGTTCAGATATTTTGGCAAAGAAAAAAGCAAAGTGAGTAACAGTACCATTTAGAATTTGTTTGCGGTTTAATTTGATTAGGTTAAAAATGGTTAATGTGTACTAGGACTATGCAGTTAATTAAATTTGAATCTAAATTTTGTTTAAATGTGATTTGTACGGTGGCCGAGAGAGCTCAACGCGCTGCAAACCTCAGAAAACACATGCAAACAGAAAAAAAACGACAACACATTAATAAAACATCTTCATCAGTTTGACAACACAGGCCTTGCAGCGCCTCTCTGTGTTTGGTTGCATTGTGAGAAATTGAAGTTTGCATGTGTTTTTTTCAGTGTGCATGTGTTTTCTGAAGTTTGGCGCGCGTTGAGCTCTCTTGGCCACTGTAGATTTGGCACATTTTTTTAATTGAATGTAGATGAAGCACTAAATGTTAACTCTCATACTGTTATGCTTCTGAAATGATTGACTTACAGGTCCAAGTGAAAAAGCCGCTGGACCTTCAGAAGTCAAAGATGTGACCGGAGACTCAGAGTCTGGGGCTGCATTTTTGCAGTCCTCCCCTAGTCGCAAGCCACCTCCCAGAGCATTGCCCTTCAGCACCACTAGCTCCCTTATAAAAAGGTCATTTGAGACATGTAATATCAAGCAGTCCCTTTGTATGATTCTAATGTTGTCTAATTATTTATTTCTGATTGTTGTTTTTATGTCGCAGCTCTCCAATCCTAAAATCATCTGTTGCTAAAACACTCCAGTTTGAGAGCGAGGCACCATTGGAGTCGGTCTCAGAGGAGCGAAGCATGGAACGACCTATTATGAACCTGCCTTCAGTACTGCAGCCTCTGGTTGGTCAGGTGGCTGAAACGGCAGAGGAGAGATACCGCCTCCTAGAGCAGAGAGACAAGATTTTACGGCAAGGTAAAGCCTCATTGGCTCTGATACTGATACTATTGGCTCTATACGTTCAGTATTAGTGCAGAACATATTATAATAAGGTAAATTCAGTATTATTATAGGATTAAAAAATGCTATTTAATGTGATATTATTTTTGCTGTTTGTTTTGTTTGTATTTACACTCAAGCATATATTATCATAAATTATGCGTTTGTCAATAAATGATTTTGTATTTGAAGCTCGACCCAAAAGAACAGACCTGGACATGTACAAAGTGTTTGTGGGAACATGCCCTGATATGTGCCCAGAGAAAGAGCGGTATATGAGAGAAACCCGCAACCAGCTAAGCGTCTTTGAAGTTATCCCAGATACAGAGAAGGTTTGTGATGATCATAGGACAGTCCAGTCATGATCTGGAATATTTTCATTGGAGTTCTTGGCCAAAGTTTAATGGTTTGTGATTTAAAATCTCAGTAATTCGACTAAACCCTCCTCTTCCGCTTAGGTGGATCATTTTGCTGCTGTCAAAGAGTATAGCAGGTCTTCGGCCGATCAGGAAGAACCGCTTTCTCATGAGCTTAGACCACTTCCTGTGCTAAGCATGACTATGGACTACCTTGTAACCCAGATTATGGACCAGGGCGAGGGCAATTACCGTGACTGGTATGACTTTGTCTGGAACAGAACCAGAGGAATTCGGAAGGTGGGCATAACAAATTTTGTTTGCTTGTTCTAAATCATTATTTCTAGTGTTTCTTGATGATTTGAAATGGAATGGAGATGTTTAAAATTGATTGATACTAAATGTGCTGTTATGTTTATTTGGTAATAATCATGTGTCTAAACCTCTCTTTGCAGGACATTACCCAACAGCATCTTTGTGATCCAGAAACAGTATCGCTCATTGAGAAATGCACCCGTTTCCACGTTCACTGTGCTCATCACCTCTGCCAGGAACCCATGATGTCTTTTGACGCAAAAATCAACAATGAGAACATGACAAAATGCCTGCAGAGTCTAAAGGAGATGTATCAAGACCTAGCCACTAAAGAGGTTTACTGCCCCAATGAAGCAGAGTTCCGCCAATACAATGTGTTGCTGAAGCTCAATGATGGAGACATTCTTCGGTAAAACCTTGTTGTTGTTGTTTTCAGTAAAGGATAAAAAACTAGAAAAATGTAAATGAGAAATGCACATTTGTACACACACGTACATATTTACAGAGATTAAGTAAATTACACAAATGGATTTGTTTTGTGTCAATGCAGTGAGGTGCAGCAGTTCCGTAAAGAGGTACGGGAGTCTCGGGAGGTGGATTTTGCAGTGCAGGCCTTTGCAGCACTCAACAGCAATAACTTTGTCCGGTTCTTCAAACTTGTGAGCGCAGCCTCCTATTTGAGTAGCTGCATACTTCACAGATACTTCAATCAGGTAAATGCGTCTTACCCACAGGGTAGTTCTGTACAGCCAGTATTTATGAAGTACCTTTGTGAGGTTTTTCCTTTTCTTCTTTTGATTAGGTGCGAAGCAAAGCACTGAAAATCCTCAACGTGGCCTTTACTGTTGGATACCAAAGATCCACCATTTTCCCAGTCGAAGACTTTGTCAGAATGCTCATGTTTCGCAATGCCGCTGAAGCCACAGACTTCATTCAGCAGCACGGCCTTTCTGTCAGTGATGGGTATGTCCTACTAATTGTCTGAATAAATCTTTTCTCATTGTTATAGTGCAAAAATTTATTTTGACGATTTTTGAAAACTTCATTTTGTCGTGCAGCATGGTAGAACTTAGTCGCACATCCTATCAGGAGCCTGATTTCTCCTTACCACAGAGGAAGTCTGTGGTCATTGAGAGGAAGAGAAGTGTTCTGATTGGTGAGGTGGTGAATGGTGGAAAACTGCCCAACCCGCCCCAGCACAATCCCGTTTGCAGCTTTGACTCCAACAACAAGTATAGAGGAGACGGTCTGTCTTCTGAGCCTCCACCAGCTGCCCTGAAGGGTGTGGATGCACATTGATTCTTAAGTTTATTAGTGAAAATTAGAATATACCTGTACTTACTGTGGTTATTGGGATCTTTGTCTTTGGCAGCTCATCCACTGAGGCAGGAGTTGAAGCCCTTGATGGAAATTGACTCCAGGCCTCAGGTGACGAGGCTTCTGGCTGAACCACGGCTGTTCGTGGACCACCCTGGCATGACCGAGCCTGTAAAACCTGACTCAGAGGAGAACCAAACAGAACCAACTCTTCCTATGGTTCCTATGGTTTTCCAACCCATATTAGCCCCACAACCAGTCAGACCTCCATCTCCTCCACCCAAACCGGAACCAGCGTACACGGATCAGGTGAAGCACTTTTCAAAGCTATGCTTTGGTAAATACATGAGCTCAGTAATGACACTATGGTCTCTGGCAGGATATAATGGCAGAGGTGGATGCGGTGCTTAATGAGGTAGTGGAAGCTGAGGTCTCTGATATAACCCGTGCAGCTTCTGAATATGTGTCTGCAGCCCTCAGGTAGGACCTTTTTCTTTTCTAACCCACAGGTTTTATTTTCCAGCCAAAAGGATTTAACTTCCATAAAGCCATAACTCATTTTAACATAGTGTTTGTGTCTTAATGTGTCTGCTTGTGTGTGTTCTGCAGTGTGAGCGACAGCGAGTTAGAAACAGTTGTGAGTGAAGTTTTAAATCAGCTGCTGAGGGAACTATCCGCGTCAGAGATCATCGCCGAGAAGGAGAGAATCGCAGAGGAGAAACGCAAGCAGGAAGAAGCCAGGTGTTTCTCCATTTATTTTTTTTAACACAATGGTTTGGGTTTTAAATATGTTAAGTTTCCTTTCGAAATGGTCTCTCACATTGAATGAGTCTAGGGGTGACTACTTTCTCCTCTGAATACTGGATACTGATTTGTTCATGATTGTGCAGCTGCATTAACAAATGGCATTTCTGGGAATGTTTAGTAACCTTTTCAAATCTTTTTCCATTTTTTGGGGGTTTTTCATGTCAGGCGGAAGGAAGTATTTCTTGAGCAGTTCAGCAATGAGCTGTGCACTAAAATCAGTGATGAGGTGCTAACAGAGAGCATTAAAGCAACTGCAGAGACTGAAATAAGGTACCACATCCTACATAAATATCTCCTCGAGTTTCTCTTTGCTATCGTCTTTCACCTCATCGGCTTCCTCATTAACAGAGATTATTACGTACATGTCACATTTCTCCCTAAAATTGTGTGTGGAAAGAAGAAAGAAAGTTCTGACTAAAGGAAATCAAGCCATTAATATTAACAATGCTTTATCTGACATAATTATTAAAAATTAATCTAATATGCTTTGTTATTAGATTATTTGGGGATTATTTGAAATGCGTAATTTTAAATAATGTCACCATATAAATGTTTAGCCAATAAGACGGTTTTAATTGTCATGCTCAATTTCTGAATAATGCTTATTATATATGATTCTATTATAATATTTTTCGGGTGAAACATGACTTTTGACAAGTATTTGTGATTCATCAGTGAACGTGCGACATTGGTCATGCTGTTCTTCCCTTCCAGGCTTGCTTTAAAAGAGAAGGCAGCTTATATCGCCCGCTGCTCAGCGGAGGAATGCAACAGCATAGTAGAGGAGACGTTGGCTGAGGAGCTGGCTGCAATGGCACAAGATATCCTGGACAATGAGTTGAGGCGCATCTGCAAGTTCATCAAGAGGTTTGAGGAGCTTAATATTTCTCTCTTTTGTGTATAAAAGAAGCCCTGGAGCAAATAGGTTGTCTAAAGTAATCTGTATGTATACACTCTAGGTGGCGTGACGTCGTAGCCGTGCGTCGTCAGCTAAAGAGACAGATGCGCGGTTTTCCTGCAGCCCCTGGCTGTGTAGATCCACGGTTCAAACTGAAGGCTCTCGTACCCAGTGCCCCTTCAAGCCCCTCTCTGGACCTCCTGGCCCAGGGGATGGTCAACCTGGGTAACTCTGGGAACATGGCGGTTTCCTGCACAAGGTCTATTTTTGAAGATTTTAAATTAAAATAAAAAAAAAATATTATTATTATTTTATATTTATTTTTTTATTTTAATGATTAATCCTGGCAATTCATTTTAATAATATAGATTGCTGAAAATGAGACAGGAAGCAGTTCATCAAATGAAAGTGTCCTACTACTACAATCTCTTACTGAGGTAAGTACAGTGTGGCATAGATGTGCAGAATGGTGATATTTCTATATCACCATAATTGGTAATAATGGTCAATTATTCTTCTTTGGCAGTGAACGTGTATGGATGCCTCTTGACCTGCCCACTCTTGTGGCAGAAAGCACCCCTAATGCACCTGACAGAATCTTCTGGAAAGCCACGCTTCTGTTGCCAAGCAACTGCGATAGCGACATAAGCTACGCCAGCAAGTAAGGAACTAAATTTTGGGAAGATTTCTTATCGCAAATAAAATTCCAACTGACCTCTTTTGTTTTTATATTTGTTTTCATGCAGAATTCTGACAGACTGGCTGGAGGTTAAATTGGGTGGAGAAATCCTATGTGAAGAGAGCGAGAAAGAACTGAAACTGAAAACACTGTGCATTAGTCACAGCTTGACAAACATCAGGGGACAGACTCATGAAGTTCACATTGCTGTGAAAGTAAGCTTCAGAAGTAATACTTTTCCCTAAAAAAAATATTTATCCAGAGTATTGAGGAAAAAACTTGACCACGGGGAAATTTCAAATCCATGAAATGAAGTTATCCAAATGTCTCTGCATTAATACGATTAACCTTTGTGTGCAGGCATGCCATGGCCCTCTGAGTGCAGAAGATCAGTGTCTGCTGGAGGAACAGAAGGAGCTCCATGGTACCAATGCTCTGCTGATGCTTCTTCCCCCTCTTAACAGTGCTGGACAGGGTGAAGAGGATGAGGATGTGTCCCTGCTCTCTGCCCTCCTTCAGCTGAGGCAGGTGCAGCAGGCCAGCTGCTGGCACACTCCTGTACCACTGGTTGTGGTGGTTACTGGCGACCAAGAGGACCGTACCAAAGATCATGGTTTGGAAGAAGGCAAGTTTTGAAGGAAAGAATTAGTATAGTGGACTAGAGTGTTAAAGACTGCAATCTGATTATGTTATTATATCTCTTTTACAGCACTCATGTTAAATATTTTACTAAAAGATGGTCTCATCTCTGAATACATCTTCGTCCACATACCAACAACCCTCACTGACCTGCAAGGCTCAGAGCAGGTTGGTTTGCAAAGAAATACAGAGAATACACATTTAATATAGTTAAAAAATATTTGTTAAGGATGCGTGATGTGTATGGTTGTATCTGTATTTGCTCATACATGTGAACTTTTTAATGCTGTGGTTATTGGCTAAATAGCTAAAATATGACCACATAATTAATGTGATAAATTGTAGCCAAATAATCATTGGGGCCCCACATTTCAAGTTGCTTACACATTCTCTTTATACAATTGATCTGCTTCAGATGAGTCATGTCATCAGGTGGCTTGCTGCCCGTTCTCCCGCTGGCCCAGCCCTGTCCTCTCAGACCCTGCTGCAGGTTGTTGAGTTAGGCCTGTGCCGTGAGTTCTACTCCAGACTACAACGAGACAAGCAAGAAAGGAAACGGGCAGGTCTTCCGTCTCAGCACCCAGAGCCTATCGTGCAGCTCTGTAACAAAGTGCTGAGTTTCCTAGCAGATGTGGTTTCGTCAGAGCGTCTGTCCGGTCTCTGCTGGCCACCTCCTGAATTCTCTCTCCCGGAGAACAGTGAGCTGATTCCCCATCAGGCTTGGAACTCTCCAGAACACCTGGAGTGGCTGAAAAGAACCATCCTCAGCCGGCAACTTCCTGAGTGGGATCTGCCTCCAATCAGTGGTAGGCTCCAATCCTTGAATTTATGCATGTTAATAGTTTATCTTAATGGAGGGAAATCAAAACTAACCAGTTTTCTTTTTCCCAGCCTCCTGGCCACATCTATGTGCCTCAATATTCCACTACGTATCCCAGATCCCTACCTCACCCTTAAGCCAACCTATTCTAATGTCCCGCCTGGAAAACCTGCTGAGAAGAGTGAACTACCAATACTTCCATGTGAGGGATGCAGACGAGAATGACTATGAGACGACTGGACCGTCCTTTCACGAAATTCCTTGGGACGACATCATAAGCCTGTGTGTAGAGCATCGTATGAAGGACTGGAGTTTGGGGACTCTGATGGCAAAAGGTTAGAATAACAGACTGGTAAAATAATGCCAATAAAATAATGCCTTTGAACATGTTCCATTGTTAAATGTACGTTTTAACTCTTAATCACAGATGCCCTAACGGATGATGGCGAGATTCTTGTATATTTTAATAAAGACAGCCTGAAGAGTTTCCAGCCCCCTGATAGCTGGATAGAGGCTGTGAAACAGACGTATCAGGAAAAACAACAGGCCTTAGAGTTGTAACTATCACTGTTTTACATATGCCTTATTCACAGTATAATCATACATAGCAAAACCGCCTTGCATTTGAACTAAATTTCATTGTTTTCTGATAGGTCCAAGATCAGGACCCCGAACACGGCTAGGCATTTCCCCAAACAGAAGCTGTTTCTTAGTCACACAAACACAGAGGAATGGCCTTCGGAACGTGCTGCTGCACAAATTCCCATATCACAGCACTTTGAACAGATTCTCTCGTCCATTCGTGATATGAATGCTGAGGGCCAGAGGTTGTCATTAACATTTTTAATATTAGTGTTAACTGTGTTGACTTTTTTTTTAGTAGTAACCAGTTCTTTACATGTGTCTGTAGGGTTGGAGAGCAAATGCAGCGTCGCATTGAAGCGGATCCTTTAGGCCCTTTATCGTTTCCTCTTACCCTGACCTCCACCATCCTCTCTGTGCCCATGACCATGACACCCTCCCGAAAGCACCCTGTCTACACACAGGTAGAGTTATAACAGAGACACCAGCACAACACAAATATACTTGCGTTACTATAATTGCATTAAGTCTCTCTTTTTGTGCTCTTTAAAGGAAACAGGAACCGCTGACCTGGTTGAGAAAATATCATCTCCCTGCAAAATAAACAGACTCTTTGATGCAGACAGCACACAGAATGCCATAATGGAGCGACTTCAGCGTACTCTCTTAACTGTTCAGGAGATGAATGCTGAGGGCCAGAGGTCAGATTTAAAAGTTTTTTTTAATGCACTGAACTGAGTTGTGCACAAAACTGAAAAGATATAATGATGCATTATGGGATTTGTGTATTTTCTTTCATGTGTATCTAGAATCGGAGAGCAGATTCAGCATAGGATTGAAGCGGATCATTTGTCCTCTGCCTCTTTTCCTCTCTTCCTCCCCTCCACCCTCCTCTCTGCGCCTCCCCTGGTTAGGACTCCCTCTTCCAAGCGCCCTGCTGCTAACTTTCACATACAAGTACAGTATTCTGGCATAACTAAGGATAGTATGAAATTAAAAAGCAGCTTTCATTATAAAGGCTTTAAATCTGCGTTTGTTTTGTATTCGAAGGAAGTGGAAGGGAAAGATTCTGCTGAGAAGACTGCTGAATCTTGGGAAAAAAACAGACCGGCTTCTTTGTTCCAGCGTTTGCAGGATTTAAAAAGAGAACTGTCAAGTCAGAAGGAGGAGGAACGTGTCTGTGACCTCAAGCTTAAGTGTCTTTTAGACATAGTAGAGAACTGAAGATGTTTAAATATATAACAGCAGCTGCTGAATGCCACTTCTAGTCGCCCAGTTTGAAAGAAAGTGTCTTTTATCTGCTACTTACTGGTCTTAGCAGTTTTATTTTTGTTTTAAAAATTTTTTTTTTATAAAATGCTTAGGTCATGTGCCTCAACCATTAAGTTTAGTGAATTCTTAGCATGTGTATCTCCTTGTACTTTAACAGTAAGTAATTTAGAATTTGTTCGTTTGTTTTCAAACATACTTTTCTGCTTTTTGAGTACTAGTTGAATGTATTTTGTTCATCTCAACAATTCTGTTGTATTTAAATGTATATTTTTGGACAGCCATAAAGATTGTTTTTATTAAACTACTGATTTTGTCTTTTTTTTTAATCGCCTAGCATACAGAATAAGAAGTAAAAATATTTTAAAGATGTTTTTGTTCACAAAACTGCAATACAGGCTTACCTTTAAATTACGATTTAACATGATGTAATAAATTATTCATGACCCTCTAAACGTAGTTGGTTAGAACTGGCAAGTCACGCCCATTTTTATGTGTTCCTGACATGTCATTGGAGGACCTTTCCTCTGGTCATATCTCTCCATGCGATATCGCGCTCGGAAGGCAGTACTAAGCATCATGGGAAACGTAGTCTCATTCCATGTTTATAGCCTTTTAAGAAGTAATTTAGAGAAATAAAGAACTACATATCCCAAGCGGATTTTAAGGAGGCGTTTACCGTCTCAAACAGCTAAAAACATGACAGATTCTTTTCAGTTTACAAGTTTTGCTCATGCTCATGCCAAGATGACAGAGGGAACGTGAGTACAGTTGTTTAATATTTTTAAATGGTTATATTAAAAAAACATTTTCCCATAATACACATTAAACATCAACTAATATATTAATGTCGTTTTAGGTTTTAATTAACAGTATATTATTATTATTATTATAATAAGTATCAGAGTCCTATAATGCAGACTAAGAAATGTTGTCTTTATAATACCATAATATGATTTATGAAGTCATGAAACTACAAGGTGTTAATCTGTTTGTCTGTTTTTTGGGAAAGACAATGCCAGTTACTCTACAGTGCCGTTTCAAACATAACTATAATGTAAATAAAGTAATGAAAAGGCTTTTCATTGTTATTGTTAGATGCACATCAGTTTTTTTAAACATGTAAGTTCTATTAAATGCACTTTTTTTAACTGTCCTACTGCTACTACCCCTATCTAAGTGTAACATTTGAAGATGTGATTCAGGTGTTTACGGAGAAGGGGTGGCCCCTATAAGACTGAGGCAGTGACAGATCTCAGCCGCTGGAGGTTGAGTAATGTGGAGGGCAGACAGACCTGGAGGTACATTGAGGAGGCAGACAGCGTGGAAAGACAACAGAGCATGCTGGAATCTCACTCTCTGGGACTGGACACGGTAAACATACATTTTACAGATTCCCTGCGCAACAAGCGTACTTCAGCTTTTATATCCATTTTCATATCTATAATCTGTTCTTCTTGACCTCAGGGTGACTTCACATCAGCATCCCCTGCCGCACACACTGCAGTAGAGGCTGCACTGAAGGGAATGGACTTCTACAGCCGTCTCCAGGCTGAAGATGGACACTGGGCTGGGGATTATGGAGGACCACTTTTCTTACTTCCAGGTCATTTACTTATAAGCCATTTGGACAGACGCTCTTTGTTTAGTCATGATATGAAAGTGTATATTCTGAAAATATAATAATAATAATAAATTTTGTATAGTATAAATAATTATCAGTTGAGCATTATGATTTTTTGTTGTTGTTGTTGTGTGAATAACCCATGCATTTTTAAAGTTAAACTTTGCCACTAACGAAGTGATTAAGAAACTCACAATTTTTAAAACGAAACTGTTCTTTTGGCTATTTGCTGATGGTTTTCAGGTCTGCTCATAACCTGCCATATTGCCAAGATCCCTCTACCAGATGCATGGAAGCAGGAAATGGTTAGATACCTTCACTCTGTGCAGCTGCCTGACGGAGGCTGGGGCCTGTGAGTATTAATAAGACTGTCTTTTATTATATGGGTGTCTCTTATGATACCTGCAAGGAACAACAATAAATTGTGTGCTACAGATTTAACAAATTACTTTATTCCTCTTTTGTGAGTCACTTTGATTAAAAGCAACTGCTAAATGCATAAATGTAAATTCATCTGGAAAAGATATTTAAAAAAATGCTGGTAACCAAACTGTTTTTATTTCCATGACTTGCATTAAATGGATAAAAAATAATATTTTTGGGTCAACTATTCCTTTAATGTTTAATTTCACTGGGATATGAATGGAATTATTACTTAAGTATCTGATGAACAGCACAAATATTTGTTTTCCAGGCACATTGAAGATAAGTCTACTGTTTTTGGAACGGCTTTGAGTTACACCACTCTGAGAATTCTGGGAGTGGGGCCCGATGATCCAGATATGGTTCGCGCCAGGAATATTTTACACAGCAAAGGTTTGCAATTGCTGATATATAAACAGTCGTGTTTATGCTCATATGTAAAGTAACTTAATAAATGAAATAAAACGGTGTTCAGTTTTCGTATCATCCTGCTCTGTTACAGGGGGTGCTGTCGGTATACCCTCTTGGGGTAAATTCTGGTTGGCCATCCTCAACGTTTACAGCTGGGAAGGAATGAATACGCTCTTTCCAGAGATGTGGTATGCAAAGAGTACATTCGTTGGCAGATTTGTTTTTGAAAATGTATATAGTTAGATTTCCTTCTGTGATTTTTATTTATTTGTTTGTTTTATTCCATCAGGCTGTTCCCTTCCTGGGTGCCAGCACATCCCTCAACTTTATGGTGCCACTGTCGCCAGGTCTACCTGCCCATGAGCTACTGTTATGCGGTCAGGCTGTCTGCCGATGAAGATCCACTGATCCTCAGTTTAAGACAGGTGCAGTTCCACAGCTTTACCACTCGAGGCCAGTCTGAGACCACATTAAAAGCAGGCTTGTTTGCCTGAACTCTGCTACCCATTGAAAGTTACTTGTTTTTTGGGTGTTAAACAGGAGCTCTACATCCAGGAATACTCGACGATTGACTGGCCAGCTCAGAGGAACAACATTGCAGCTTGTGACTTGTACACACCACACAGCACCTTGCTTTCTGTCGCTTATTGTGAGAGAAGTCTAACATCTCTGTAAAAAAATAAATAATCTTTTACACTTTATGTTTCAATTAAGTCACATAACACTATCAAACTTGATCTTACAGTGCTCCTTAATATGTATGAAGCACATCACAGCATTATGCTGAGAGAAAAAGCAGTGAAGGAGCTTTATGACCATATTAAAGCAGACGACCGTTTTACTAAGTGCATCAGTATTGGCCCGGTGAGAGAAAAGAAAATATTTTATGCAGTGTAATAATGACTTAATCAGTCCACTTGCAGTTTCTCTGTAAGAAAGATTATTCATTCTTATATATTTCTCTGTGTGTAAAAATTACTTGCTGCTTTGCCAGATTTCAAAAACGATCAATATGTTGGTACGCTGGTATGTGGATGGGCCCACATCACCTGCCTTTCAGGAGCATGTGTCAAGGATTCCTGACTATCTATGGTTTGTGGTCTGATTTTAGTGATTTCCTGCTTAAATTATATACTATTAATAATAATAATAGGTTCTGTTTTTTCTTTTTGTCTTTTTTTTTTTTCAATGCTCCAGGCTGGGTTTGGATGGCATGAAAATGCAGGTGAGATTAGTTCTATCTGATCAGTAATTAAAATGTTATTATTAACATTACCAATAACAACTCTCACTCATATCGGTATATCATTTCCACAAGGGTACAAATGGATCACAGCTATGGGACACCGCATTTGCAGTACAAGCATTTCTTGAGGTATATTTCTTTATTATTAAAACCGAAGTTGGCAATTAACAGATGATTGATCAGTTGGCCTTGTTTTCTGAACAGGCAGGTGCCCAGGACATCCCCAGGTTTACAGAGTGCCTCACACAAGCCCATCATTTCTTTGATCTGACCCAGGTAGGGATAATGAATTATTGTTTTTACATTTCATGTTCATTATTGAGGATGTCTAATTTCCTTATGTGGTAATCCAAATACAGTGGAGTCCAAAAGTCTGTCTGTCTATCTATCCATACATCCCTTATTATGCTCCTTATTATTATCATCCTTTTTTTTAAATTATAGATCAAAGATAATCCTCCAGAATATGAGAAATACTACAGACAAATGAACAAGGTAAACTTTTGGGCGCTGTATTTCAGCCTTAAATCATTCGTAATGTGCTCTTAAACACTTTTAGAGTGTGTGTGTTTGTTTGTGTGATTCAGGGAGGTTTTCCCTTCAGCACGCGGGACTGTGGTTGGATAGTTGCGGACTGTACAGCGGAAGGACTGAAATCTGTTATGCTGCTGCAGGAGCAGTGTGGTTTCCTCGAAGAAAAAATTCCCACTGAAAGGCTCTTTGATGCTGTCAATGTGGTAAAAGCCTTATTTACAATTCAGACATGTTTATTATTCTGTCTGTGTCTTACCAGTGCTGAGCCACAATAATCTGATTTACAGTAGTGCACTTATTATAGGAACAATCCCCTTGGAGCAACTTAGGGTTAAGTGTCTTGCTCAAGGGCACAATGAGCCTAAGCCACTATGCAACGCTATTTATGACTCAAATCTCATCAGCTCACAACACAGACAGTGTTGGATCCTGTTTAGAGGGTCTCCGCATCTTTAATCTCAAAAAAGATGTTTTTTCTTTGTTTACTAATTTTATTCATAGGCTGATATCGTCACTTCTCTAATGTTCGTGCATGGCTCTTCTTTCCAATGAACTCATAAAATTAAATGCATCCAAATACACAAGCTGTGCTAGAATAAACACACTAATCATTAAAGCTGTGATACAATTTTTTTTTATTTAAATGTGATTTTGTTTAAGCTGCTTAGCATGAGAAATCCCGATGGAGGGTTTGCCACGTATGAGACCAAACGTGGTGGAAAACTGCTGGAGCTGCTGAACCCATCTGAAGTGTTTGGTGAGCACGCAGCAAAACCTCATATTCAGTTGACAGTGTGTTTTTCAACGGTCTTGACATGTCTGACTCCGCCTCTTTCTCTCCCAGGTGATATAATGATCGACTACACTTATGTCGAGTGTACCTCAGCTGTGATGCAGGCACTGAGACACTTTCACAGCGTACATCCTGAGCACAGAGCAGAAGAGATCAGGTTCAGACAAACACAGTATTTCAGCATATTGTGGTTTGAAAAATGCTTTGGTGAAACCGTGTCCGTTGATCACATAGGACAACTCTTCAGGAGGGGCTGGACTACTGCAGGAGGATTCAGAGACCTGATGGCTCTTGGGAAGGGTAAGCATTGGCTCATTTATAATGGGAATCGTTATCCTCTTGCTTCTTAGACTGTTTATGACTGTTTTATTCTGCTTGTCTTAGGTCCTGGGGAGTGTGTTTCACATATGGAGTCTGGTTTGGTCTGGAGGCATTTGCATGTATGGGCCACACTTTCCAAAAGGGGTGTGTTATTTGTTTTTCTTTTCATCTTGATGTTAATTTAATAAATCATCTTGTATCTCATCAACTCATATTTTTACTGCACTTTATTTAACCTTGTTTCTGTGTTGCAGGTCTGTTTGTATGGAGGTGAAACATGCCTGTAAGTTCCTGCTGTCGAAGCAGATGGAGGATGGAGGCTGGGGTGAGGACTTTGAGTCATGTGAGCAGCGGCGCTACGTTCAGAGCAAGAACTCGCAGATCCACAACACCTGCTGGGCTTTGCTGGGGTTGATGGCTGTCAGGTAACTTCAGAAGTAGTTTTTTCGATACCTCTAAAGGTACAACTTTTGTATTTTTAGATTCAGTGTGCCAAAAATCAACACTATGAAAAATACTAAATACTAAAACTCATGCAAAACCAGAAAGCATCTATTGTCAGTGACTAAAAAATACAACATATGTGAGGTAATAAAAAATATGTTATTTTTATTGTGTTAGGAGTCAATTTATCCATTATATGTATTTTTTGGTACAAAATTAGCTTCACAGACACAATAACTACAAATACAAGTAACTGCATGAAAGTATGAACAGCATTTAACATTTCTATTTGTACTTCCTCTTCCTTTTTATGGCTTTTTCCTCCAACCCTTTTTTCTCATCCTTCTGTTCAGTAACAGTCTAGTAATTGAGACTAGATATTAAACTGATATAAACTTTGACTATTTAGAAAATGGTCCACAAATTTGAGTAAATTTGACATTTTTATATTTTAGAGTTTGACAACTACAATAACTTTTTTCCCTGACTCTTTAGTGTTTTTAAAGTGCTGATTTAGGGCAAATTGCATGGAAAAAATGTCCAATCAATCAATTGGGGTTGCTTTTACTAAACAGTGTTAATTTATTTACATAAAAAATTCAATTTTTAGGTACCCTGACATCAGAGCGATCGAGCAAGGCATTCAAGTTCTGATTGATAGGCAGCTGCCCAGTGGAGACTGGCCACAGGTGAGCAAAGCTCTTGCTAGATCTCCAAAATTCATCAGAGGTCTGTCTTTCTCTCTCTCTTTGTCTAATAAAATGTGCTGGGTTGTTTTCAGGAGAATATTTCTGGAGTGTTCAATAAAAGCTGTGCCATCAGCTACACCTCGTACAGGAATGTGTTTCCTGTGTGGACGCTGGGCCGTTTCTCACGGCTCTACCCCAGCAGCCCTCTGGTTGGGAAACTGAAAGTCTGAGTCAGATAACTGTGTACTTGTCCCTCAAATAAGCACTGTCTGATGAAAGACCGTTCTTATTTGAAACAAACCTGTTTGCTGCTCTTAAGAAAGTAGGACTGATTTATGTAATTCATTGTTGTGCTCATTTAACTATGGGACCAAGGCGTTGTACTTTGTAGATGATTATGTAATTAAAACTCATTTTCTGTACTCTTATAATAAATGGTTTTATATTTTGGCTCTCCGTCTGATTTATGTTTTATAATCTTTCTCTTGCTTCCATTAATTCAAATCAATTCAGTTTAACGGGAAACTGCATACTGTTGCAGTAATGCTCTTTGTAAAAGGTATTTACATTATTAGTAGTAGTAGTATTATCACTAAGCACCAATTTGAAACATTGTAAAGTAAAGCAGTCATGTCACCTCAGAGTAGCCAAAGACTACATTGACAAATATTGCGTAATGTGTTCAGTCTCGCATAATACATTTTTTAGATAAGTATTTAATTCTGAGTCCGACTATACAGCTTTGCTGGGCAAAGTATTTAGTACATAGTAGTGAACATGGCAGTATCTACAACTACATTTCTGTTGGGTAGAGACTTTTATTTTGAAATGCTGGAGCATTGTTTCCGCGTTCACGCTGCTCTGGGTTTACGGGTGAAGCCGGTTTAATGAACAGCTGATTTGAATTCTTCACGGACCATCCTTCAATTTTACGCGGTATTGAAGTGCTTTCTGCCGCATGACAGGACGGAGATATGACTGTTAAGGTCACGGAGTGAATGATGGCGTCAGGATGGCGGCAGCCTCGATCAGTTAGAGTTGCTTTACTCTTTAACGCCATCATCATCATCTTCATCAGCACCGGCGCGCAGACGCACACCTGTGACCATAAAGTGCCTCTACCCACAGAGGTCAGACCCTCTTACTTGTTATTCTTTCTTCGGCTTCTCAAATACGATATTTAAGACTGTGCCGCCTTAATATCACACGGGATTGCGCCTTCTTAGTATTGTTTATCCCCCAAAAAATGAATAATAACTGAGGCTGACAATTTGCTAGCGTCTCCTTTATGTTCCACAGAAAAAATAAAGGTGAATTATCCATTTGGGTAAAACTATCGCTTTAAAAGGCATGCATCTGGACGATGTCGCAATTAAAGGGACAGTGAACCATAAAATGAAAATATGCCAAAATATGCTCGACTTTAATCTGTATAACGTTCTTCTGCAATACATAAAGAAATGTTCAGTTCAGTGAAAATCACCTTCACTGTTCACGCAGTCTGTGAAATATTATTTTACCAGAACGTGTATATAATAATTTCTGCTCTTTGCCCTTCTAGGTCATACATAAAGTGTTTCTGAAGCCAGATAGACTGACCAAAAGAAGCGCTGACCAGCAGCTAAAGATCCAAATAGAGTACGACTCCAGCTTGGATGGGTTAGTTATAAGTGTGTGTTTTATTAAGTACATGCCACTTTGTTTGTTGTCACACATTGACTTAATGTCTTTACTGCTCACACAGATTAGAGGAAACCAAAAGCAGCCTTGTGAAGGTATTTTGATTTCTTGTGGTCATCAATATGTGAAGCTAAATGTTATTTGTTAAATCGTATAAATGGCCTTTCACATCAGGAGACATGCATACGTTATTGATCTTTTCAGTCATTATTTTTTTCTGCTTTGTTTCAAGGACAAGCTCCTCCCACAGGCTATTGATTATCTTCAGAGGGCCTTCAGGGTGCGTAGGCAGTCAGGTCCAATATTACTGAGCAGGTAACTCACTTCTTAGCTAGTATTGTCTGACAGCAAATCCTCTTAAAATTGCACTCAGCCACCCATGTCCTTCTGGAAGCTTGGTGGATATTTAATCTCATTATTTTCCTTATATGTAATCTGGGTTTTTTTTCTTAATGGTTAGACAATGCAAAACCAATCAGTACCTTAGGAAAAGAGATGATCCACATCGCTACTGTCAGGGAACATGTGCAAATATCACCAAGTGTGGCCCAGTTGTTGTCCCTGAACAACATTTGCAGGTAGGTCCCCCTCAAAAATATTTCCTTATTTTGTTTACTCCTTATTGCAATATATTTGCTGCATATAAACCATACAGATTCACTAGTATACTAGTATGAATAGTACTCAACAAAGCTCATTTATTTCACACTTTGATGAAATGTAAATTACATATAATAAGCATTGTATGAAAATAAGGTGTATTATGTCTATTAAAGTTTGTTTATGTTCAATTCTGTGTTTAAAATATTGTTTTAAAAATGATCTGCGTAAATGTACACAAGCACCATGCCTACTTGAAGTGTTTTTTTATTGGATAAATTGAATTGTAATCATACTAAAACTGATAAATATAAATATACTGCTATACATTTTGATTAATAGAATGATGTCCCCTTTAGCAATGCAGGGATTGCAGTGAGTCTGGAAAGTCCTGCAGCCCCACTGGTCCTCCTGATGGTGAGGGGGTGGTGAGGGCTGATTTTGTGCTGTATGTGAGTGCGATGACCACAGAGCGTTGTGGACAAGAAAACATTGTAGCCTATGCAGCGTACTGCCAGCTGGAGTCTGAACTAGACAGGTAACCGCAACAATGAATCAAACGGCAATATAGGGGATTTTAAAACCAAAATGTGACCCTGGACCACAAAACCAATCTTAAGTCGCTGGGGTTTATTTGTAGCAATAGCCAAAAAATACATTGCATGTGTCAAAATTATAGATTCTTCTTTATGCCAAAAATCTTTAGGATAGTAAGTAAAGATCATGTTCCATGAAGATTTTTTGTAAAACTCCTACTGTAAACATATCAAAATGTCATTTTTGTTTAGTAAAATGCATTGATAAGATATTAATTTGGACAACTTTAAAGGTGATTTGCTCAGTCTTTAGATTTTTTTGCACCCTCCGATTCCAGATTTCCAAATAGATGTATCTCTTTCAAATATTGTTCTATCCCAACAATCCATGTATCAATAGAAAGCTTATTTATTGAGCTTTCATATGATGTATACATCTCAGTTTTGTAAAATTTTACCTTATGACTGGT
>JAUCMU010000151.1:15955608-15999587 GCA_032275025.1 Enteromius treurensis
ATCGCACCCACAACATATCTGTTCAACAGACAGAGAGAGAGAGAGAGAGAGAGAGAGAGAGAGAGAGCAACCTTTTATCTGTGTATTCCTGAGACCTGCTCTTCACAAACGAGTTAAAACACAGTTATCCTGCATATTTGAGAGTGTGTATGATATTAACATACTGTATGCTGTGCTGAAAGCTTCAAGCAGAAAAAAAAAAACTTTAAAGGGACTTAAAAGGTACGGAAATTATTCAGTCCCTCTTAAATTTTTCACTTCTTGTTATATTGCAGCCATTTGCTAAAATCATTTAAGTTACAAAACTTGTAACAGGCAATAAAAGCACAGTCACGGGTATTTATTGCAAAAACTAACCATAAAAAAAACGTATTTCAAAAGTCGTGTTGCACTTCAAGTCTTCTGAAGCAAAATACTATATTTATGTGAAGAAAAGAGCAAAACATAAGGTTTTCTATTAACAGCATTTATCTGAAATATCAATTTATCTTTATATAACATGACTCAATTACATTTTAAAATAGAAAACAGTTATTTTAAATAGTTTCAAAATATTCCTGTTTGTACTGCTTTTGATTAAATAAATGTAGCCTCGATGAGCAGAAGAGACGTCTTTCAAAAGTTAATTATTCCAATTTTATGACTGCTAGTGGAAGGTTTCCACCAAAAAGTCAATCATTAAATAATTTCTGGAGCAAAGAAAAGGATGAAAAGACTCAGAAAAACACAGAAAATGCTAAATAAATTCCAGCACCCGCTGAGCTCTGGATACAGTTGTGCTGGACGACCTTGAGGCGATGCCACATCTGACCCCTACCCAGCATGCTCATTGACACAGAGAGAGAAAGAACTGTTTGCTGGTCACACACTCACAAAGACTTTCACACTCTCTCAAGGACTAAAGGTGCCATCACACCCCCGAGAGACTAGCGTAAGAGATTAGAAGAGATTTATACCACTGAGACAGAGAGAAAAACTAAAAAATAAGCGAACGAAAGAAAGAGCTAAATTGACAACTTCTGTTAGTAAGTGTAAAGCAAACACACACTTTGCATTTGGGTCAAAGAACAAAAATAGTTTCCTCAACCAGAGATTTGAACAGACACTTCACAGGCCTCCCGTTCAAGATGTTGACGCAGAAGCGCATCTTCAAGTGTATCCATCCCCAGGATTGGTTTGCAGTGATGGACCTGAAGGACGTGTACTTTCATGTCTCGATTATTCCACACAACAGGCCATTCCTGAGGTTTGCGTTCGAAGGTTGAGCATATCAGTACACAGGAAGGTAGTGGAGGCTGCCCTAACTCCACTGAGAAAACAGGGTGTACGCATTCTCAACTACGTAGGCGACTGGCTCAATGTAACTCAGTCTCAGGTTCAGTTGTACGAACACATGGATTTGGTGTTACAACACCTCAGCTTGTTGGCTCTTTGGGTCAACTGGGAGAAGAGCAAACTTTGTCCAACACAGAGGTATTCTTTTCTTCGAATGGAGTTGGATTTAATCAAACAAACAGCATGCCTCATGCATGAATGTGCTCAGTTGGTGTTGAACTGCTTGAATATGTTCAATGGCTGGACGGCGGTCCAATTGAAGAATTTTCAGAGGCTCCTTGGGCATATGGAGCAGCAGCGGCAGTCATGCTGTTGGGGCTGCTTCACATGAGACCGCCTTAGCACTGGCTTCATGACCGGGTCCGGAGGTGGGCGTGGAAATGGGGCACTCACCGGGTCTAAGTGACACCGGCATGCCGCCAAACCTTTACCCCTTGGTCAGATCTCTCATTTCTCCAGGCAGGAATGCCCCTGGTGTTCACGGATGCCACAACCACCGGCTGGGGAGCAACGTACAACGGGCATGCAGTATCAGGGGTTTGGATGGCACCCTTTGTAACCCACATCCAGACCTCTAGAAACTCCATGTCTGGTCCCTGGACAGCTGCGGAGGTTTTAGGTGACCAACCCCAAAGGGTAGTTGACACCATATAGCAGTAATAGCGCCATCCATGAAATATGCCTATGCTTTGAAGTGGAACCTGTTTGTTAAGTGGTGTTCTTCTCAACGAGTAGATTCTCGGAGATGCCAGATCAGAGTTGTGCTTTCATTCCTGCAGCAGGGGTTGGAGCGAAGGCTGTCTTCCTTCACCCTTAAAGTCTATGTCAGGGGTAGGCAATTTCGGTCCTGGGGAGCCGTTGTCCTGCGAAGTTTAGATTCAACCCTAATCAAACACACCTGCCTGTAACTTTTTAGTGATCTTGAAGACATTGATTAGCTTCTATAACAGTACACTACAACAGGCCCGATTTGAGCCTTTTCCAGCAGTTGAGCTGAAGTTTCTATCAATAAAGACTATGCTGCTGCTCACACTGGCCTTCATCAAGAGGGTAAGGGACCAGCAGGCCTTTTCGATCAAGAATCGTGCCTTGAGTTTGGGCCAGCAGATTCCCAGGTAACACTAAGGCCATGGCCCAGCTATGTTCCCAAGGTTCCTACTACTCCGTTTAGAGACCAGGTGGTGAACCTTCAAGCACTGCCCTCTGAGGAGGCAGAACCATCCCTAGCTTTGCTCTAAGAAAACTAACCAAGCTTCAGGACCTCAGAGAAGCTCTTTGTCTGTCACGGAGGCTGGCAGAATGGGAATGCCGTCTCCAAGCAGAGGATGGCCCACTGGATAATGGAAGCCATAACCCTGGGCTAACAAGCACAGGGTGTGCTCTGCCAAGGAGTGTGACATTGTCCTAGGCACTGGCACGTGGCGCCTCACTGGCAGATATTTGTAGAGCTGCGGGCAAGGCAACCCCCAACACGTTCGCTACATTCTATAGCCTTCGTGTTGAACCGCTATCCTCCTTCTCACCTCAAACGGGTAGAGGCACTAAAAGGCCTGGTTTCGGGTCGGCTTGTTAACTACTCCAGAGTGTCCATCCAGTAGACACTGTTGAGTTCCTCCTTGAGTAGCTGGATGTAGCGGAGCATCTGGTGCCAGGCCCTCACTCAATGAATCCTTGAGAATCGGTAGAGGGGGGACAGACCTTCTGCTACTTTAAGAGGCTCCCAAAGGACACTGGAAGGGGCAGCGTCCATGGTGTTTTGGTAAGGATTCCTTAAATATTTAAGCCTCGGGAACGGAGACGTCCCGTCCTGTTGCCAATAGTGCTGTACCCTTGTTCCCGGCTCGCCTGCTCAGCGAAAATTGAATAGCTGCTCATTTATACTAACGATGTGATCAGCTGCCGTTGGATGCAATCAGCACATGCCAATGTTCAATGGCTTGTTTCAATACACTCAAAGTCGATTGGTCTCTCGAAGCGAGATCCCAATTTCGTTGGCCACATGCGACGTGAAGTCTCCGTTCCATTCTTCATTCTTTTGAACTTTATATTTAGTTTCCACAAAAATATGAAGCACAACTGATACTGATGACAATCCAAATTGATAACAATCAAAAATGTTTCTTGAACAGCAAATCAGCAAATTAGAATGATTTCTGAAGACTATACATCTAAATAAATGGCCGCACAATCAGATCAATAAATCAGTGGGTAGATGGAAAGAGTGATGTTTGTCTTGTCTGTGGATTGATTGGTAGCTGTGCTGCATCAGTCTTTGGCCTCTGAGCATCCGTGCGTGTGCGCGCTATTTGTCAGCTTTCATTATTGCATTACAGCACAAACTCATTTGTTGCTCTGCCAATCGTTTAGCAAAGGTTAGCGTGTTGACTGACAGCCGCTCTAAACAATGTAATTTAACTAATGCTGTGTGTGTGTGTGTTGTGAGTGAATTAGGCTCTCAGTGAATGTACTGGAGATCTATAGGTCTGATCTATAGCTCTACAACTCTCTCTTTCTCTCTCCACCAGTCTAGCATCCTTTCACACAGAACAGATACTGAAACAATTAAGACATAATGCTGCTTGGACACTCACCGGAATGACCCTACAGAGATTTCACTTACGATAAATACAACTCAACTACATTGAACCAAAAAAGCCCTTTCAAACTATTTTAGCAATGCAGTAGAATGTAAAAAAAATACATTTCTCTTTCATAAATGTCTGAAAAAATTAGCCAAAAAAAAATAAATAGTAAGACCCAGAACAAAAATACTGCCAATTCCATTCAGAAATTGCTAGTACATTTTACAATTAAATACAAATGTTGTAACACGATTGACAAAAATACCAAATCATGAAATAGACATAAAACAATAAACGACATAGCCTGAGATGGCACAATATAATTTCTTGTCACTTTAAAGTGTCTTCATTTCATTGACATTCACGGATTCTTTAGTTTACATATGATCCTGTACAATTTTACCATTTTGAATGGCATTATATTGTTTTGCACTTACGTAACAAAGTTTTGTGACCACAGCAAACAGTAAATTTTTCACTTTAAGTCAGTTTATTGTTTATTAAGCACATCACATTTCTAAGAGATCTAACATTTTAAGGGTATTGAAATTAGTCAACGCATGCCTCTGTTTGTCTGTGCTACCCACAGACCTTTAAATATACTGGTCTAGTTCAATTATTAGGCAAGGAAGACAATTAGATCTTGGTATTTGGCCCCGAGTGATCTGTCATAAGTCTGCCATTGTGTCAACTCAGGTGCAGGGATTAAGCATTATTTTTTTGTTGGATGTAATGAATATAACAGTCAAAAACACTGAGGAAATTTTGACTAAAGTATGTAGTATGTATTGCATTTTACACTGACAATCTTTAAAAACAGGGTGACGCCTAATCTGTTCATCCCCTTTACTCAAAACCTGTTCCCATGAAAAGTAACAGGGATGACACTAATTTCAAATTAATTAATTACTAATAGTTAAGTTCACAAAAGCCCATATTGTACATTTTGAAAGGATGATACTTTTAGTTACTGATTATTGATTGTTTAAATTGATTAGATGGCAACAGTATTGACACTGCATGATGGTCCCCCCACAGTGAAGCCCCATAAAACATAACATATTATAAAAGTGAAGTAGAAACATGCTTGTGTTTTAAGTGTAGGAATCCTAGTTGAGAAATGATGTAAACTCTTATTTTACAAGGACTTTTTGAGGAGGCTAACAGGGCTGGAATCAGGGGACAGCAATAAAAAATATTTAAATTTTATACACAACCGGCCCTATATCATTTTTATATAATTCTGACTTTATGCAAAATAAAAATCCTGCTGAAAAAGAAAAATCAAAGTTAGGGACAGGCCAAAAACCATATAGTTATTAGCATAAATGCTATTTAATTTATTAAAACGAATATGGAATCGATATTTTATGTTATTTTGATTGAAGAATACATAGTATCATTATGTTACTACAGATTTAATGGAATGACCCTCTGGCTATTTATTAGTACCTATTAGTGCCATATCCTAGACTTCTTAACAAAAACCCAGTGCCTAAACTTAAAAATCACCTTACTCACTCTAAGCAGCAAAACAGGAGTAAAAAAAATTTTTTAAATTCTAGTTAAATTCTAGTATGTGCTGCCTTATATAAAGTGTTACTGAAACATTTAAACTAAACTAAAATAAAAAAAATAAAAAACAAATTCACCCAGTCACCCAGCCCTTCTCAACAAGCAAAGCAGAATGTCAGATATTACATCTCTCAAACAGCTCTGAATATCTTGCAAATTCCACAACAAACACTGTCAAATCCAGTGACTAGTTCTCCCCGTAGCAGCCTGGGAACTGTGTCAACCACTGCAGTCATTCTACATTTGTATTGACGTCTGCTGTACATGCCCATTACAACAGCTGATCAATAATTATATTGTTTCTTTCTCTTGCAGATGGAGATTTAATGTTTATTGAGTCTGCTGCACGTTCAAAGCATGTGTAATTTATGCACCACTAGATTTGTAAAAATAATGGTTATTCCTCTAAAACAGCAGAGCAGGCCCTAGCATCTCCGATTTTATGGGTTCCCAGGCAATACAAGAAATAATAAAATGTGTACCTTAAATGCAATGCAAATCGGTTAGGATAAAAGCATCTGCCTTACATGCAAAACCATAAACATTAAAGGTTAATTTAGAAATAGAAAACCTTAATGCAATTTTTTTAATTGTAGCATGGTGCATTGCTCGAATGTAATTTTGAATAAAACCTCTTTACTTTTGGCAGCCTGATTATTATTTTAATTGATCAAAGTACAATAAGATAATTTTATGCAAAATTAAATATAATAATAATAATAATAATAATGCATTATTTATCTATTACTATTGATTGGACTGCTAAAGATATGAAATTAAACAATGCATTGTATACAGTTTAAAATTATATAAAAATAAATATTCCACTTCCAGTTCCAAGTCATACACATTATTTTCTGCAGTTTTTTTTATATACCGTACTGAACAGCTTGACAAAAACAGGTCATCCTGGTATTCTATATGCATAAAACTGTGCACACTGCAGGAATAGTGTGCTAGTATACTAGTTGAAAAGTTGAAAAGTTGACATGTCAGACCGCTTAACCAGAATTTAAAGTGGCACAGTGTTTACAGTATTCAGAAAGTCAAGGTCTCACGTCTAAACGTCTGAACATCACACAACACGTGCACATTTTCACACACACACACACACAAAGAGCTGCATACATACTGAGTGTGACGGAGTACGTCTGCGTTTCTGACAACGTGGCAGTATTTTAAATATTGTCGAATATGATATAAGGGTGTTGAGCCTCACGGGTCCTTATGAATAAACCATGACATGGAGAAGTTCATGGTTCGCTCAGCTGCAGCAGGGGTCTGTGTGTGTGTGTCGTCCTCTAAATCAGCGTGACTGTCAGACCGCCCATGTCTCACTGTCTCTGATGAAGAAAACGTCTCTTTCACAGACACATCTGTCCACAAACCACTCAATAAAGTCATTCATAGAGAAAAAACATCTCTCAACCCACATTCTGCACTTTCATACAGCATTTCTTCCCCTCTGAAGGCCACATGTCATGTTAAGAAGGGCTAGGTAATAAAGTATTATGTTGCATTACTTTGTTTGAACCGGTGATATTATTACTAACTGAATAAATCTATTAAAATTGTTTCCTGTAATTTAAATCAGGCTAAAATAAAAATATTACATCAAATGTTATTTTAAGCTCACTAAAAATGTGGCTTTGGTAAATAACTGAAAAGGTTTAGTTGAAAACAAAATATAAAATAAATAAACAAAAAATACATAAAATTAAAAGTGCTAGAAAAATTGCTTAAGATAGAATTAAAAATAAAATAAAATAAATATTGATATTAATAAATACCACAAAATTTTTTTGAAATAATATTAATACACTGGGCTGGCCATATAAAATGAACCAACCTCATATGTATTGCATTGATTTTCTTTCTTTTTTGTGACTTTTACAAAGAGCAGGATTGGACCAATCAGATCTCACGAAGGGCGGGGCAACCCTGCAATTCACTAGAAGAATAAAAATACGCTGAAGAGGTGTTTATATGCAAATGTGTGCCATCATTTGTTAATAAGCTCATATGTGACTATTTCTGATTGGCTTAACTCGGCTTCTATAAATGGTCTGTGTGAGGAGATCTGAGCACTCGGCGTATGTCTAAATATACAACAAGATGGCCACTTAAAACACAAAACACTCTGTATAATGTGAAATGTTTCGATTTGACGTGTTTTAACACAGAGACGTTATTTTTCAGAAGAGGGTCTTTAATGGCTGAGATTTGCAATCCCGACCATTTTTAAGTGGTGATCTAACTACTGTTTGCAGTGTAATTCAATCACACACACACACACACACACTTAACCTCGTCTACACTAACAGCGGTTTCAGTAATTGTTTTCAGCTGTTATCAGTAGCCTGTTGTAAAGTGTGAAAAAAGTGGGATGAAGGCCAGTAACGCGCTCCAGATGTTGTTTTTGAGTGTGTGTGTGTGTCTCTGCATGTCTTCATTATTCTTGGTGTGCTGACAGCAAGAGGGAAACTTCACTTGAGACACGCTAAACACGCCAGACAGTAAGAAGCATGCTAAAGCCCCTCTCTCCCCTCGTCCGGCCATCCGATCCGTCCATCCTATCCCTCATCGCTCCATCAGCTGTCCGTCTCACGCACATGCTCCGAGTCTCACTGCTCCTCATGCTGCGTCCAGCTCTTAAAATCAAGCTCATAAACACAAACGCTGTACAAGCAGCAGAAAGCATCCGACCTCTGAGACACCGCCGCCATAAAACACGGCCTCCAAAGCAGCCTGACCCCAAAATACTCCGGAGCTGGCAAAAAAAATGTTTTTCTCTCCATACTGTAGCTTTCAAAAGAAACAGCAAGCAACAATTCCATGTTAATATGTTTTATGTAGCCAGAAAGAGTGAAATAGTTTGAAAGTTAGTCTTTGTTACAATTTTGAAAAATCTGTATTTTTTATAGTACTCTACGTATATCGGCCTCTTTGTTATTTTCTGTTTTGCTTAATATTTAACTGAAAACACACAGACACACACACACACACACATATATATATATATATATATATATATATATATATTCTTAATTATATATATTCTTAATTCTTATTTTAAATAATTTACTAATATTATCAGTGTTAAAAACAGTTGTGCTGTTTTATTTATGTTGACATATGTTAACATTAAAATGTTAAATGGTAATATCAAAGGAGTGGTTCTATTGTATTCCCTATTTTACTTTGCTCTATTTTGCTTTTTTTCTTCCTTTTATTCTAAACCCAAATTTCTATCAGATCTGAATGAAGCTTGATCTTATCGGTTTTGTGTGTGTGTGTGTGTGTGTGTGTGTGTGTGTGTTTGTTGAATTTGTGTGTCAGAGTAATAGGTTCTCTCTCTAAAGATAGACTGAGCTGCATACCTCTGTGTGTGTGTGTGTGTGTGTGTGTGTGTGTGTGTGTGTGTGTCTGTGTGACTCCAGTAAACATTCCTGCTGTCCCCCCCAGTCAGCCGAAGAGATGACTTCATCAGCACACACACACACACACACACACACACACACACACACACTCAAGTGCCTCTTGCTTTTGTATTTCTTAATAACAACAACAACAAAAAAACGCTTTGAAACAGACCGGGTACTTAGCTGATTATTTTAATTGCTATGAAAGCTGTTTGTAATTCGAGTGTTTTGTGTGAAAGAAATTATCATAGTTTAAATTTCACAGTATAATCCACTTACCCCGGTCAGTAAGAGAGAGAGAGAGATCGTCTTACGCGGTCATGTCCACTCTTTCCACACGCTCGCTTCTGTCACTCAAACACATCACAACAAAAGCTCTGATCTGTCCTGTAATGAGGCTTGGAGTCCAATAAATTAACACTTGTTGGTGCCACGCGAGAGAGAAAACTGGCCTTGGCGAGTAAATTAAACCGAGAAAAAATAAAAACAGCCAAATGATCCAAATCACAGAGGGATAAAAGATTTTGTCAAATAAAATATAATGCAAAACACCATCTAATGGCTAATACAAAATATTGCTGGCTCGATTCACCCGCCACTTGCTTAAGTGTGGCAACAAGTTCATTTTACATGGAGAAAATAACAACAATTTCTAATTCATACAGTGATATAAGCTTGTTCTTTGTGTGAGAACCCTTAAAAATGCAAGAGAAACAGAAAAAAAGGGAAAACAGCTACATAACCTCAACAATAGCATTTTATGATTGTGATATTATGATTGTGATATAAGGCATATCATTATATCAAGGCCATATATATATATATATAAAATGTAAAAATAAATCAAAACGAATTGCTGGTCTTGATATTTTCAATTGGCTTTAGAGTAATAATAAGTTAAACTCAGATAAAGATAAACAGAAACAAAGATCTACAGTGATACAAAGCTCATTTATTGTGTACCAGGACTTGTTATTAAAAAAAATAATAATAATAATGAATGCTATAAAAAATATAATTCAACTTTGCCAAAGAGCTGAATGTGAAGAAAAACTGACTTTAAAACTGAGAAAAACTATTTTAGTAAAAAAAAAAATACAAAATCTAAAGGCCAATAAGAAACATTGTTTGCCTTCACATGTCCCAAGTTCACCCACCATTGGTTGCCGTGTGGATATTCAAATATAGATAGAAAAACAGTTGGCACCTGTGTAATTCAGACAGTACAAGTATTTAAAATTTACTTTTGCAAGTGCATAAAAAATAATAACAAATAATGCATTATTAATGAATAAATAATGCAAAACACAATCTCATGGCCAATAAAAAATTACCAGTTTAATTTTATTTATTCATTTATTTTGAGCATGTGTGTTAGATCCTATTCATTACAAAAACATTAATAATGCAAGTTACAAAGGGCAAAATGATCACAATTTAAATCAATTCTTGCATCTTACAAAAAGTGAACTATGGAAAATATACTAATAGAGGTTTATCCAGTGCTCAATAACTCCATGTGCTGACACTAATGTGGAATAATCCTCAAAAAAAAGCCCCCAAACCTAAAATATTATGTATAAAATGACATGCTCTTCAACACATTTTTGTGCCAGGTGTCACAGAGGCAGACTGAATCATCTCATCTCATAGAAATCATGATGCTTCGAGTGACTCGTTGACCTGTCTGTCACAAATGTGACCCTGGACCACAAAACCAGTCTTAAGTCGCTGGGGTTTATTTGTAGCAATGGCCAAAAATAAATTGCATGGGTCAAAAAAATTTTTTTTTATGCCAAAAATCATTAGGCAATTAAGTAAAGATCATGTTCCATGAAGAACAACTTTAAAGGTGATTTTCTCAGTATTTAGATTTTTTTTGGACCCTCCGATTCCAGATTTTCAAATATAGATGTATCTCGGCCAAACATTGTCCTATCCTAACAAACCATGTACCAATAGAAAGCTTATATATTGAGCTTTCATATGATGTATACATCTCAGTTTTGTAAAATTTTACCTTATGACTGGTTTTGTGGTCCAGGGTCACAAATGTGTTCTTGTTTTAGGATAACTTTGATTCACCTTTTTTGATCCACTTCAGACATTGCCTGTACAGTGGAAATAGTCCAGTGTGTTTCTAACAGTAACAGCCAAATTTTTTTTAATGTAGGCCCATCGCTGGATATGCCAATCTGTGTCCCAATATGATCTCTACTCAACCTCAGGAGTTTGAAGGGATGTTGTCCACAGTCAAACACGAGATCATACATGCCCTGGTAACAACATTAATCACTGCACTACATCCTCATTAAGAGAGTGTTTTAGAGTTTATCATTATTGTTCAATTGCTCTATATGTTTTAAGGGTTTTTCTGCAGGACTCTTTGCGTTTTACCATGATGATGACGGGAAACCTTTGACACCACGTTCTGCAAGTGGTCTACCTGCATACAACGAAAGGTGATGGTTATATTAGCTAAATATATATATATATATAGATATCATTTAAAATATATATATTTTTAATTTTCATTGTAACGTTGTGATAATTATATTACTTTATTAATACAGGTTAAATTAGTTATTTTTGGTAAAAATAAATGCAAGACCCCCTGATATATGTATAAAATGGACCTTCATATGAATAGCTCTGTGTTTATTTATTTTTATCTCTCTCTCTCTCAGTTTAGGGTTATATCAGTGGAGTGATAAAGTCATCAAAAGAGCAACACGACTGTGGGACATCCGTGGAGGCCACATGGTCAGACACACAGTCCATCTTCTGGCCACTCCACGTGTAGTTGTGAGTATTTCTTTCCTTTTAAAGAAACACCATCTAAATAGTCAAGATGAGCTACATGAATTGGTGCTATGTTTTATCAGGAGGAAGCCAGGAGACATTTTAATTGCCCCATTCTAGAGGGCATGGAACTGGAGAACCAGGGAGGTGCTGGCACTGAGTTCAACCACTGGGAAAAACGTCTGTTAGAGGTACTCTTCCCCGGTGGTGGTGTTCATGAACACTAAACTATTTCAGTGCCAGTAGTGTTTTTTTATTTTTTTTATTTACCATGTTTTATTGTAACAGAATGAGGCAATGACTGGATCTCACACACAGAACAGAGTGTTTTCCAGAATTACTTTGGCCATAATGGAGGATACAGGGTAAGAGAAGTATTGTTGCTCATGGCTAATGTAGTTTATTCAGTTACGAAGGTGCAGACTTCTACATTGCTTTAATTTGCAGTAAATCTCAATCAACTGCTTTTAAAATGAGCGGCAGTTGATACACAGAGCCATAGGTCACTGACGAGCTACGCAATATTGTCTTCAGAATCAGAAGCGATTCATTTACGATTTGGAACGTGATGTTGCGTATAGAATGAGGCAGAGTAAATGTAGAAATAATTAGCATCTTTTGGTAGACTACCTATAAGTGTAGTGTAAGTATTAGAATGCTAACAGTGTCCTATGACTCACTCCTCTCTGTGCTGTTTTCTGTTAATAGGTGGTACAGGGCCAATTATAGTATGGCGGAGAACTTGGAGTGGGGAAGAGGTTTGGGTTGTGACTTTGTGATGAAAAGCTGTAAATTCTGGATAGACCAACATCGCCATACGTAAGCTTAGATACATGAGATTTGTAGTAAAACTGTGCCCACTTGCAAATAATTTTTTGTTGTTGTTGTATTTCTTATTCTTACAGGAAGCCAACCCTGAGCCCGTACTGTGATTCTGTGAGAAGCGCACCTCTACAGCTCACCTGCAGGCAGGACCAGCTGGCAGTGGCCGTGTGCAATCTGCAGAAGTATCCTCATGCACTTCCTGCAGAGTATCAGGTAAAAGTCCTTTCTATCTTCACTCAGTTATTGTTCATTTGAAACGCTGTATTGTGAAAAGCCCTATATAGATAAAATGTACTATTTGTTTAAATACAAGAGGATTGCCTATTATAGAAAGTTTATTTAAATGTAATAAACCCTCTCCATACTCTAGTACTTTGACCATATCCCTGGTGTCCCTGAGGAAGATATACTAGCATATGGAGGGGCCGTAGAGATCGCAGACTACTGTCCTTTTAGCCAGGAGTTTAGTTGGCATGTGGGTGGAGAATACCAGCGCAGCTCTTACTGCAGGATACATGAGAACCAGCCAGGTGAGATGACATTCACTCAAGTCATTTCTTCATTTAGAAGCAGAATGGAGGGTTTCATTTGCTTATATATTCTTGTGTTGTTCAGTTTTTTTTTAGCATGTAGTTGAGACTATTGGGATTTTGCTTTTTTTAGCCACATGGAGAAACTACGGGGCAGAACATTATGGCCCGGGATCGGTGTGTCTGTACCAGAAGTCACCATTTGTAATGGAGCAGTGCACCAAAAGAATGACCTACCCAGACTGGGGCAGTGGTTGCTATAAGGTAATAATGTAATGGTAGACCTCAGTGTGCCTACAGTATATGTCAAATGTTTTGGGCCATTATTATAGACTATTTTAGTGTTATTGAAAAAAGTATCTTATTCTCACAAAGCTGGATATTAATTTGATTATAAAAAGTAAAAACAGTAATATTGTGACATATTATAACAATTCAAAGTAACTGTCTAGATTTTTTTTTCTCTGAATAAACAGTTATAAAAAAATTTAAAACAGTTATTTAAAGAGCCCATATAAAGGTTTATGAAAGGTTCATATTTTGGTTTTGGGAGTCCCAAACAACAGGTTGACATGCATGCAAAGTCAAAAAACGCTTTCGTTTTATTATAATATGCATTTAGTTTTACCTTTATTTGTTTATAAACTCCCAAACGATTTTTTTTTTAACCCCTCCAGTGATCGGTCGATTTCACTTAAAGCAGTGTATGTGGGCTTTTAATGCACCAAAATCTAATCTAGTGGCAAAGAATGAATTTGCCTTTTCATTCAGACCAACAAGTAGGCGGGCAATATGCTAATGTTTTATTAGGATGTCCACATGAAACGGCTTGGGATTCGTTTTAAAAAGCAACTCGTTTTAATGATTCCAAATCAGCTCTTTTTTTAAGAGACTTAAAAAACTTTTTACACAGTGCGCTTTCAGATTCAAAACTTTGCAGGATGTTTAAATTAGGGCTGTGTCACACACTGCATGAAAGGTGAAAATCTTTTGAAACGTATGTCTTTACTGATAGTGTAAATATGTGATAAGTAAAATTTACTGTATATATAAAACTTTCTTCTTTTTTTTTCCCACCTGGGCATCATGTACCACTGAAACATACGAAAATGATGTTTTACGTTTACCAAAACTGTGATTTGTGTTGCAGGTGTCTTGCACAGCCCAAGGGCTGTTGGTCTGGGTGCAGAATGAGTCCTATCCTTGTGTTCGTACTGGTCAGGTGATCAATGTGAGCATCCGAATGAATGGATGGGTCTACAGTGGACAGCTCCTCTGCCCAACCTGCTCTGACTTCTGCAGTGTCTGCCCCCTCCCTCATGAGATCCCACCTCAAAACACTACCAAGAGTGCCCGCTTAGGTGAGTTACTGTCTAATATATATACATATATATATATAAATAATGTAATGTGTAATTATATGTATACTGTAAAACGTAGATGTCAAAAAAAGGCTATGGTTTAAAAAGCACCACTAATTTTAATAATGCAATAATAATGCTTTATTTTAAATTTGAATTAGTGTGCAATTTAGCAAGAAAAGAGTTTTGCAAATACTTAAGGTAAACAAGGTACATAACAAGGTTCAAAGTTTGTAAAATATGCCTGTTTGCCTAAAAAAGCTCATTTCTTTCACTTTATAATAATTATTTCTTCTCTCAGATCCTTGTTCCAGGTCTTCTTGTTTGGTGGTGAACTTATGGCAGCTCCTGTTAACTCTTACTCCACTGCTGATCGGCTTCCTCCTCTGTGGCAGGGACTGAGTTTGTTCCCAGTTGATTGAGTGATTATGGATGCCTTGGTATGCTCCAGGCTTCCCTTGAGGTCTAGCTGCTGTGGAGAGCAAAACGGCGATCACTTCCATAGTGTACCTGATCTGAACTCTCAATGTGGAGGTGTGGACTGGAGGTGGGATTGAAAAGCCATTGATTGCACTCCTCCTTGACTGGCTGTCAGGTGCCAGCGACCTTTGATCAAACGTGAAGCCATAGTCAGCAAGTTACAGTTATGCAGGTGCTAATTAATGTTCTCTTTGTCTTTCTGATGGACCTGTAGCATCTGGTTGAGAATGATGAGAGAGATTCTCTCTGGTCTTCTGCTCATGGTGCTTCTATGTTGTTTTGTGAAATGACTTGCTGGCAATGTTTTGATCAGCGTATATCAGGTCATGTGACTGACGATGCTTGTGAATTTGCATGGAGAAGTACAGGTGAGATCTCTTAAGGTCTGTGCTAGTGTGTTTTTGATCATTTATATTGTACATGATAAAAACTTCAGAGAGGGTTGAAGTTATTTAATACACAGTTGGGTCCAGAAGTCTGAGATTTTTTTAACTTACTGGTATAAAGAGAATTTTTAGATTTTGAGAGATTTATAAAAGATAGAATGTAAATGAATAACAGTTGTCTTGGTTTATGCTGACAGTCAGATGGTCTTGCTTCCGTTGAAGCACAAGATCTCAATGTATTCTCATGCTGGAGAACATATGTTTACACAGTCTCAAGTTCACAAGCAGCTTGAGTCAGTAATAGTTTAGTGTCAAGATACCATTCTAGTTTTATTTTATATTTTGAATTAGTTTTTAGTTTAATGTTTTGTTTTAGTTTTTGTACTGTGATTTTTATTTATTTATTTATTTATCTTTTTTTATTTCAGTGTTTGTTTTTTAAATTAGTTTTTAGTTTAAGATTTTGTTTTAGTTTTTGTACTGTTCTTTTTCTTTTTTTTTACTTATTTTATTTCAATGTTTTTTTCTTTCTAAAGTTTAACTAAATAAAAAAAATTGAAGAATGTTGCCTTGGCAACTACTGAAATAAGTATTTTTCTATTTATTTGATTTGATTTCTATGAATTTATTTGATTTAAGTAACACTGGTTTTTTTCACGGTTTTAGGCCTCGACAATAGATGACAAAACAAATTCTAAGAAATGCAAAAAAGTAATTTTTAATTGAGCTGTTTACTCAAATTATGTTGATATTAAATACATTAATTAAAATGACATTTAAATAATGCAAGATACTGCATTTTTATTATCCGTGGTCTCAGACTTGTGGATCTCATTGGATGTGTGATTTAGTTTTTATTGCAATTAGTTCTTTGACGTACTGTCATAATGATTTTGTTTACCTTGAAATGTGTTGCCAGATTTTGGTCCTAAAGGGCTGTTCTTCCAAGGCTGCAGATGTTTATAGACTTTGTTGCCTCTCAACAATCAACTCACTGAAAGCCCTTGAGAAAAGGCTGTTTATAGGCCTTTATATGAGATCAGATGACATCAGCTTGTTGATTAGTCAATTCATGACAGTGGCAAGGTGCCATTAGTAGGGCTCTTTCATCTGACACTTTTTTTTTTAATTAAACTGTATATTTAGCACAGATATTCAATTAAAAAACATTTGCTTTTTAAAATATGGACTGAATGACTGTACTCATACATGAAAGCAGGTGTTCAGTATTTTCCTAATGGAGTCACATTGTAACTTGCTTTGTTATTGCATTAAAAATGTAGCCATTATAAAAAAAATAAAATAATGAAATTGGGAACAAACAGAGAGGAGTTGCGCTGTATATGTGATAGTTTAGAGGCTAGATTGTGTGTTAAGTAGTTATCTAGTATTTCACTTGTTTATCTTACAATATTGAATGAGGAGCTTTTGTGGATGCTGCTTTGAATCTAATTTAGTTACAAAACGACGTGGTTCATAAGTTTGACATTCATAACATTTAATATTATATTATTTGACTTCTTTTTGTTAGCTACTGCAGCGCTTTCATTTTAGGACACAGTATTAGTTGCGGAGAGACAAACATGGCAGCTTTAAATAGAACCTTTGCGTATGAAATGTTGTGTAAATATGTTTCTATTGTAGTACTGATCGCTGATGTGTTTTAAGCGTACTGTTTGATAAAGAGATTGTGTGAAATATGACGCAAATAAGATTCCAGATTTCAAAGTGAGACTAAAATATGGTGTGATTATGGTATGGATTCATATTTACTGTATGTATGTATGTATGTATGTAGAGTTGGAGTTTATATTCCGAAATGTTGGACTGAATGAGTCTTACAGTTTTGGCGGCTCATTATAATGTAACTGAAGGAGTTTTGTACTCTCAATCAAACCTCAACTGAAATGCCTTTCCTTTCATGGTATTCACTCAAGGACAGTATGAGCATATATTTTTAACAGTATGTCTGAAAGTCATCTTTTTGATTTAAAGCAAGTTTTTGTGTTTTGCTCATATAGGAGACCCTTTTCTTGAAAATTGTAATAATCACTTTGAACATTAACCCTTGGTAGCATTGGAACATTTACAAAAAAATTTCTGTTATTTACAAGTAATTTGTCTCAAAGGACTGTGATTTATTTTATTTATTTATATATTTATATATATATATATATGTATATGTATATGTGTGTGTGTGTGTGTGTGTGTGTATATATATATATATATATATATATATACACATATACAAAACAGGATTTATAGGATTTGTTTGCATTATTTGTATTGCTGCATAAATAGCATTTTCCATAAATTGTAACTCAATTTGACAATGCTTATAGTTGAATTTCTCATGTTAAATCCTCATGACCTCAGAAAGCATGTCTAGCACCATTTCAATAGAGATTATCTTAAAGAATGCAGGATATTTTACATTCTAATGAAATTGTGAATTTATCAGAAGAAATGTTTTGTTCTTTTTTTTTATTTTTTATCTTCCAGTGTTCAGATGTAAACTCTTCTTGACTTCTACTGCTTTGACCAAACATTTCATTAGATATGCCATTGTATGCCGTTTTCTTTATTTTAATTATTTATCCACTAGTTAGTTTAATAAATAATTAATGTTTTGGTTATTTAGTAGAAATGTGTGCAATCAGACAAACCATTCTCTTTTCATAAAAAATGGATTCAACAAGAAGGAAAAATGCATATAAATGACTATAGAAGAGAATAATCTACAGCCAGTATGAGGACAAACAGAAATTGAAAATGCCAATCCATGAGACTGTTGTAAGACCAAAGACAAGTCTATGCAGACCTAAAAATCTACCACATAGTCTCTCATATTTGTTTTTCTCCATGTTTTGTATTGTATATGGTACGTTAGTACTCTGTTTTAATGACACACAATTAAAAAGAGACATAATTTGCATCGTGAACAGTTGTGTTTATTTTCCCATTAAAATGAATTACGACAAAAAAAATGTTTTTTTTACTTTACCTTTTAAGCCAATGTTTGAAAGTAGTAAAATCCAATACATTACAGGATTTTGTGCAGGAATATTTCTTACACATTCTTCTTAACTTAGGCTAATTTATGTTTCTTTTTATCTATAAAAAAAATCTAGCTTGGGTGACGAAAAAAAAAAAATTATGAATATTTTTATTTGTAATTATAATATATATTATATAATAATCAACATACTTCTCAATAAAGTTTTGAACGTCACTAGGGTGGCATCGTTACATCTGGCCAATCAGAATGAGCTGATCTAGCGCGCGGCTCTCCACCTAGGACTTTTAATTTGAAAGGTGGATTATGTGGCGGTTTGGGTGTAAAATAGCACTAAAAGCTAAAATTGTAATTCTAGTTACCTTCACTGATATAATCAATATACTATAAATAAAATAAATATAATCAAATCAACCCGTTTGTGCTATTTAACTATGTGTTTTTTTTAGCCCACCTCCTGTCACATGATGCGAGTCGCGAATGACGTCACGCTCTGTCATGGCTGCGTGAGACATAAACATGCCAGTGGTTCTGTAATTCAGAGCGTTAAACCAGTACGATGATTAAAGCAACGGCTATAACCAATCCTTTTGCCTTGAGGTCCGCCATATGAAATCGGCTGGTCGGTGTTTAGTGCGGCAGGTGAAGTGATAGCTGTGTTGTAAATCACAGGAAGGATCCGATCATGCAGACTGAAGCCCTGCTGGAGCATCACGGCGGCTCACAGAGTTCCTGTAAGACAGGCTCCAAATCCTGGCAGTACAGGTAAGTTACTTCACACAAGCAGCTCCTTTACAAACAAACAACGTTTACGTATGAGCCATGTTAACTGTTCGACATCAAATAGCAAAGGCTACTTTTCTAATGCGAGGGGAGCTTGTACAGTATTTCATTTCCGGAGTAACAGTTAAATTGGACTTCAACACCTCTTTCAACCCGTATGATTTTCATTCATGCATCACAAAATGAAAATGTAAGCAATATGACAGCCTCAGTCTCCTTTCACTTTTATTATAACATAAACACGACTGACCATAGTTGTATGGATATATCCCAGCTTTGGTCTATACAATTTAGGGTTGATTTGGAGATATAATCTTTTAGGCAATGGTATGAAAGTCTTGAACACACTGGTTGTTTCACAACATGATGTTTTCTTTTACAAGTGATCTGATGGAAAAGGTGGATGGGTATTTAATGAAGTATACCAATCTTGTGACTGGATGGCAGTATCGGTGAGTCTAAAGTATTTGTTTAATATGAACTGGCCCAAATCAAATCTGTGCTAATTCGGGGGGAACCGATAGAATTCTGCAGATAATGATGCAATAGCTAAAATATTTAATGAACTGTTATGTTTCAATTTTAGATATTTTGTGCTCAACAATGAGGCGGGGCTGCTGGAATATTTTGTGAATGAGCAGTCCAGAAATCAGAAGCCCAGGGGTTCGCTGCCATTAGCCGGTGCAGTGATTTCCCCCAGCGATGAGGATTCACACACCTTCACTGTCAATCCCATCAGCGGAGAGCAATACAAACTTAGAGGTTGTCACATGATCTCCTTCAACCTTTGTTTTTGTTTTTGCTAGGCGGTTTCACTTCCGCTTTCTTAACCATACTGCAAGATTTATTTTTTGTTGTTGTTGTTGTACAAATGCAGCTTATATTAACGTTTCACTAGTCAGATATGAAATAATACGATCCCAATATTATATATATCTTTATTATTATTTATTTATAAAATATTATTTGTAAAATTCTATAATCTATTATTACCTATTTGTGTAACTTCAGCTGCAGATGCGAAGGAGCGACAGCACTGGGTCAGCCGACTGCAGATCTGTGCACAGCACCACACAGAGGCGATGGGCAAAGTGAGACTTGCATCCAGACAACAGCACACTGCTCTGTGATTAAAATTACAGGAACGGGCAGGCAATGCCCTAAAATAGTTATTGCAGAACAGTTTTTCACAACCATATCATTAAAGACTGAAACATTTTACCAGCTTTCTTTTGAAAACCAATCCCAATTGGCATTACTGACACCAAGTCTGATATTTTACTCGCTTTTGCCCTGATGATGAGCAAAGAAACTGTAATGGTGTTAAAAACAGTCTTGTATGATGTGACTTCGCACTGCATATTTGACTTTACTATGCTGCGATGCAGCTCAGGGAAAGATAGTCAATAAATAATGACTTATATTTTGGGTCTGTTTCTCAAAACATTAGAAGACTTTAATTAGAGCCTACAAATTATAATGCATATGTTTATTTGATCTTCTTGAAGCTTTGCTGTCAAAATTAAAAGTATTTAAGATTTGGAGCTAAATGATGATAAAATTGTCATTCCTGGGTGATCTAATTCTTTTAGCATCTATCCATGATCCCACAGACAAACCCACCGCTCCAGACTCGCAGTCTCTCCATGGCGTCTCAGGGCAGTGGCAGCTCTCCAGGATCGCAACACAGGATCAACCAGAACTCAAACGCTCTGTTGGGCCTGTCCCAACTGCAGCGCGGCTCCTCTCTTTACTCCAGCAGGAAATCGCTGTTGCCTGATCACTTGCTGGAGGCCAGAGAGGTGAGTCTCTTTGTAAGTACCTGATCTGAACTTTGAGAAGTAGGATGTTCATTAACCAATGAATGCTCCTCCTTCAGATGATGAGCCAGGCGCAGGGCCAGCACAGAGACCTGATCCAGAGTATTGAGGGTCTGCCCTCCTCCCAGGGTCCCTCTCCCTTGGACCAAGACTTGCTGCTGCTGAAAGCTACTTCTTTGGCCACCATGACCTGCCTCAGTGACTGCCTGCATATGCTGCAGCTCCAACAAGTGGCTCGGCAGAAAGTTCCTCTAAGTGGTGAGTGTTTTTGGTCCTTGTGGTTTTCTCCATTTATGTTGACTGTAACAGTAGATATGTTTACATCGCATCATTTAAGGTCACATGTGCATTGCTTGTGTACATAACCAGTATATAATGAAGAATAATAATTAAAAAAAAAAAAATATTTTTTTTAATGTTCGAAAAAATGTGAAATGAGGTTTTAATGCTAGACATCTGGCAGTTTTTCTTTTGTCTGACTCGACTAATGTTAGACCTGACTTTACTTTATGCTTTGTTTTATGCTACTGCAGTGCTTAGATGTTAAGTGAATGCATTTCTCTTCCAGTAAAACACAGTAAGAGGGTTATTTATAAGCACAGCTTCCATCACAGAAATTATTGATTTGTGCAGCTTCTGTGTGTGATACAGCACGAGTATCTCGCTGTGCTTTTCTTGACAAGATTTAAACATAAAATTGGCAGCATTTTTTTTTTTTTTTCACGTTTGAAATGAGATGCAGTACTTCAATGCACTGAAGGTGCAGTGAAATTAGTGAAATTTTGGTCAAATCATAATAAAACAATTGAAAAAAGGGGAGCAATGCCTTAAGCACCTGCTGAGCAATGGTGAATGTGGGATAAGATGTAGGACTTTTCCCATTGTAGTGCAACTCACCCTGTCTTTTGCTTATAAATATCTTTGTAATGTGGTGTTTTGGAAAGATGTGCAAAGCTGCAGGTGCTGCATACAACCAGAAAGAGCACAAGGTGTAGCACATGGCGTTTAGAAATTATATTACTGCATAAAATTACTGTAATCTATCCAACCTCTGTATTTGTTTTTCAGTGACAGGATTCTGCCAGGTTTCTGAATACCACTTAACCATTGTTGATTTGTAAACATGGGTGTGATATGGGTGATATATTGCTGATGCGGCACAATTTATTGCTCGCAAACAAAACTGTACAGAAAGTGTGCAGCTACACTTTGCAGTTGGTAGATTTGACCCACTTTTATTGGCCAGTCATGCACAGTTTTCACATGAATTCTCACTGATGTAATTGTCTAGGGCTGCATTCCCTAAAACCTTTGTAAGTTGATCATAGGCTTTTGGTGATTTTGGGAAACATATCCCTCACCGATATTCAAGTCTGGTGCTAGTCATGTATCTAAATGCATTTAACGTTTTACCATCAATTGTTAACGGTTCAAAAAGCTATGGCATGATTTAACTTAAATGCAGCAAGTGCAGCCTCCCATCAAAGTGTGGAATTTGTGAAACACTCAACTATTGGATGCCGAAATGCAATCCAAAGATTAATAATGTAGAGTCTTTTAGACAACCACACATACTCTCTTTCTGCAAAATCGCTATTGGACAGTTATTGAATACCTTAAATCACTGATCCTTATGTGTAATCCAGGTCATTGCAATACGATCAAAATACACAGCGCAGAAAGCCCTTCTGCTCACTTCACAGTGTCTGGGTGTACCAAGATGACCGATAGCTGAGCAGAATAATGGTAGTTAATTTTCTATTTGATATTATAGAAAAACCACAAGCACTTTGTGGTTGGAAGTCTAATAATCTCAGGTCATGTTGTGCCTGTAGAATTTATGACCTAGAGCCCTGCTCAGGGAGTGGAATATTGTTTTATAATTAATGAGGAACTGTATCCACCACTGATAGACTTCTGCAGGTAACCAGAGCTCTGCTGGCGTCACTCAAGCGGGGCGGTTGACAGACTTACCAAGTTGTGTTACCATATCATCGTCAGTTCTTGGATGAAGTTGTTTCCTGTCTGATTTGCATGTTTGGCGACTCTTCTGGTCCAAAAACCCTTGGAGTTATGGAAAACCCGTAGCCTTCTATCTGTCTGGCGACTTTAACGCTGCCTAATCCTGACGCATGCATATTTTATTACTCTCGGACTAGAAAGATAAGTGATGTAAACATCCCACAGTTCCAGGATCACCTGCATTTCTCTACTGTAGAAAGAAGTGAGCCACCTTGTGAACTTTCTGAACTTCCTAATGACTGGAACAAAACAAAAACCGCCAGGTTAGTTAGTCTCTGTGCCAATGAGCAAACCAGTCAACAATGGGCAGGGCTCCGTGCAGACGGCGAGACCCTGGGCTCAGGTTTCCACTCAGAGCTCTGTGTCAGCTGTCAGAGCGCTAAACACCCAGAATTCCTGTGGCGTTCGAGGCTGCTGTTGGCTTGTGGGCATCGTGCTGGTGGGCCGGTGATATGAGCACCCCTGACCCAGGTTTTGTGTGCCCTGTAGGCTCTGCTCTCGAGTGGCTGGAGCCCAAACTTCCAGACATCCTGAAGAATGGAGGGACACTACCCAACACCAAAGATGACGGCAAAACAGAGGGAACCGTTCTGGAACCTTTAGAAATGGACTCCTGTGATATCGCTGGGGTAAGATTTGGTTCATCAAAATGTATATATATTTTTTTAATCATTCTTGATTTTGTATAATCTTTATTGAATGATTATGCATGACTTCAAGTCAATGGTCATAAAAGGGGGGAACTTGATCAATGTCCAAATGAAGTGTAGAAAATTGATTTCTTATGATCTCAGCTTTTTCTCAGCTATATATTTTTAATCATATTTATAATGATTAGATGTATTTGAATACTTAAGCCTCCCTTAAGTCTGTGTCAGTGTTGTTTCATTAGATAGAAAAATCAAATCACGTGGTCTCTGCAAAAAAATGATACTTTTCTCAGAAAAAGTATCGGGATGCTCAAGCAAACATCAGTGTTTTTATAACACCACAGATACACAATGTTTACAAGTAAAACATTTAATTCAGTTAATTAAGCAAAATGTAAATTAATCAAGCAACCCTGAAAAAATTCCACAAAAATATTAAGCATATTTATGATATATTATTTATTATATTTAGCATTGATTATGATAATGATTCTTGAGCAGCAAATCAGTATATTAGAATGATTTCTGAAGGTTCATGTGACACTAAAGACTGGTACAATGAGTGCTGAAAATTCAGCTTTTCCAAAAAGTGCGTGAGTGCTTTGTGTTTATTTTGAATAGATCTATTTTTAATCATTTTAATACAGTTTTTGTGACATATTTGGCTTAAAAAGTGTTCTTGTGTTTAATTAAAACAAAAACAAAAAAACTAAACAAAAAAAATTTCGTTATAAGATGCATTTTGAAAGGTGCGTTTTGAGCATCTGAAGTATCTGAATATGTTTTGGGGCCTCTGTAAGTTAAGATAGCAACATGTATTCATAACAGATGTTGGTGATAATTACTGACAACTCAGACTGTGAATCTCAAGAGTGATCCTTTGCTTCAGTTACCTTCACGTAAACAAACACCTGTCCTGAGCCTTCCTGAAAATCAGACTGTAGACAGGGCTCCCTATTAACCTAAGTACACTTGTCTGCGGTGTTAAATGTTTACTGTGCTGTAGGTTTTTTCCACTGAATCTTTAAAAAAAAGTATTTTGCTTCACATGACTGTATCATCCATCACTTTAGGGAGAATAACAGATGGATTTACATTTCAAAAACAATGTCATACAGAAAAATATATAAATATTCCACATTATTTAAAGCTGTTTTTGTCACGTGTCATTAGTGATGTTTGCTGTTACTGTTACTCATGCTTGGGGTTTGAGTTTTAAATAAACAAAAACATACTATAACTTGTTCCACACCTACAAATGATGTGCAGCCTATTGCAATAAGTGTGCTGTTACGTAAATTATATTTATGGATATCATGTTAAAATAGGAAAGACTTACAGTTTAGAAAAGTCTCAAGCCATATTTAGGATACAGAAAATCATAGAGAATAGGTGTGTAGCTGGTGTAGTAATACCTTGGAATTTTGAAATGATGATTTCCAGACCTGGAACTGGTCTAGAACTCATTCAAATTTGTAATGATGTACGTTGTCTACTGTGAATAGTTTAGTTTTTCTTCTTCAGCTTTGAGAGGTTTAATCAGCTATTAGCTTTAAAAAGCTGTTAGATTTATGTTTTATTTTATTTAACATTTTAGTGATTTTTTTTCTTTCATTAGTTCTTTTAGATTACACTCCTAAACAGCTTTTATTTTAATTTTTTTTTGTCAGTTCAGGTAATTTTAGTACTTTTTTTTTTTTTTTTTCATTTTTGTTGCCAGCCATTCTTTATTAATTTACTATATATATATATATATATAATTTTTTTATGTATATGAACAAAAACTATTCTTGTAATATTATAAATATTAATATTTTAAATATTCTTAGCTCAGTAAAATGCTGTTTTTGTTGTAAATATTGCTTTATTGGCTTTTTCATTTAGATAATTAAGCTAACCTACCTCTATAAAATGTAAAAACTTAAAAAATGTAGCCGATAATTATTGAAAAGTTATGGAAAGGTGTAGAAACCCTGTAGAGAATTTCGGAGCTGTTTTTGTTGTTATAGTGTTTTACTGGTTAAGTGGGATGTGATCATGAAGTTTGTTTTGGGTTTCAGGAGCAGGAGGAGATTGATGCCACACAGGAGGTAGATGATTCAACTCCGGCCGAGGAGGAGGATCTGGGTGCTGTCGAAGAAGAGCGCAGCGTCATTCTGCACCTCCTCTCTCAGCTCAAACTGGGCATGGACCTCACCAGGGTATATCAGCTCCATCTCATTAATAGCTCTCATTTCATCTTGTGTCTTTCTTAAACCTCAGTTTTTCAGTACACCACTTTGAATGAAATCCGTTAAAAACAACAACAATTCGTTCATTATGAAATAATGCAGTGATTCAAACGGGCTTGTAGGTGGTCCTGCCAACCTTCATTCTGGAGAAGCGCTCCCTGTTGGAAATGTATGCAGACTTCATGTCCCACCCAGACCTTTTCGTGGCCATCACCGATGGCTCCAGCCCGATGGACCGTATGGTCAGTTTTGTGGAGTATTACCTCACTTCCTTCCACGAAGGTCGTAAAGGTGCCATTGCCAAGAAGCCCTACAACCCCATCATCGGAGAAACCTTCCACTGCTCTTGGAAGGTACCCAAAGCCACAATGCCTTCGTCAGCAGTCCCAAAAGAAGGGAACTCGTGCCCATCAGACTGCTACAATGTCCGCTATGTGGCTGAGCAGGTTTCCCATCATCCACCTGTGTCAGGCTTCTATGCAGAATGCCAGGAGAGGCAGATGTGCGTCAACACGCATGTGTGGACCAAGAGCAAGTTTATGGGCATGTCCATTGGCGTCTCTATGATCGGAGAAGGTGAGTTTCGCCCACCTAGCACTCAATTTCGTGCATCCATTGTTGATCATTAAACATGTTAATTCCTGTGCTTGCAGGTAATCTACACCTATTGGAGCATGGTGAGGAATACACCTTTAGTTTGCCCTCTGCTTACGCCCGCTCTATCCTCACTGTGCCCTGGGTGGAACTGGGAGGAAAGGTCAATGTCAATTGCGCCAAGACAGGCTACTCTGCAGTCATCACGTTCCAGACAAAGCCTTTCTATGGGGGCAAGCTACACAGGTCGGGATCACACTGGATCACATTACACGACTCTCTGTGAGACAGTATAGTGCTCTCAATGTAAATTTATACAGCAGCCCTAAATAACTCTTAATTAGTATACACTACCATTAAAAGGATGCATTAAATTAATCAAAAGTGACTATAAAGACATTTGATTCCATGAAGGTTCATGTTATACTGGAGATTGGAGTAATGGCTGCTAAAATTTAGATTTGGCATCATGAGAGTTAATGCAATTTTGAAATATGTTCAAATAGGAAGCATTATATTAAATTGGCACAGTATTATTATTATTCTAGCCATATTTTAGTTAAATAAATGCTGCAGAGACTTCTTACATAAACGTACAATTAACAGCATGAGTTTGGGAAAAAAATCATTTTATTTAGACTTGACCGAAAGTCAGTTTTGGTTCTTTATGATATGAGCACTTGTGGACTGTACCAAAAACCGTTATGTTTTCCTCAGAGTGAACGCGGAGGTCAAACACAACCCCACCAACTCCGTGGTGTGCCGTGTCCAGGGCGAGTGGAACGGCGTGCTGGAGTTTAGCTACACCAGCGGGGAGACACGCGTCGTAGACGTTACCAAACTCCCCGTCACCAGGAAAAGAGTACGACCCGATGAGCTGCAAGGACCCTACGAGTCCAGGTAACACCAAATTCAAGCCACACAATTGACGTGTCAACAGTGTTAATGTTGATAGGATGTCAATGTAATGTCACATGTCTTTTAAATGAGCACACCAAACAGCAAAACAAGTGATTTAAAGGAATAGTTTAAACTTTATAATAGGTGGCATTAACCCCTATGTACTTACATTTAAAGGAATCATTTGGTACAATGCGCTTATTTGGTACATATATGTTGTTACACTGTACTTGTATTTTTAAAAATACCTAATAACATCTGTTTTTAATTTTTATACTTGCATAATTATACTGTTTACTCATCCCTCACCCTGTCCCTAACCTCACCCGTATCCCTTCTCAATAGCAGCAAAAGTAATTGGCAATACAATATGAACACATCAAGTACATGTAATTATTTCTAGATGCAAGTATATAGTAGTTAAAGCCACCGAATATAAAATGTGACCAAAAAAGGACTAAGAAATTGAGTTGGGTCTGGAACAAAATAAGTCTCAGGATATGCAACAATTTATTAATTTTTTGTTTTGTTTTTGGAGGAACTGTAAGTGAAAATCATAGCCGTCCTGTTGTCTGTGGATTCTGAAGCATTCACTGAATGAATCTTTAATCCATGACTCTTCTCCCTGCAGGCGACTGTGGCAGCATGTGACCGAGTCTCTCAAGGAAAGAGATATGGATAAAGCCACGGAACACAAGCGCTTCCTGGAAGAAAGGCAGAGGAAGGAGGAAAGGCATCGCTTAGAGACACAGACAGCATGGAGGACCAAATATTTTGAGCGCAAAGTAAGAACGCGTCTGCATCTTATTTTTCAAACTATATGACGATTTACATATTTACTGAAGATATGTTGGATGTACTTTGTTGTAGTTAACCTCTGGTTAAGGATTGTTTTCCACTGGGATTTTTTCCCTAAGTAATGTTATAAGTAAAAAGAACTCATTTTTGTCCTTGAAATCTGACAGTAGGGCTGGGCGATACATATCGCACGGTATTTTATGCGCTTCTCATCAGTAAAGACGGTTCTTTGATTAGCGAGTCGTAGATGACTGAGAAGCTGCGCGTTGAGTTTCACGGTGATTCAGTGGCGCAGCTTGTCAGTCATCTACGACTCCGTGTATAAGCTGGCGTTCCTTTTAAAAACAGCTGACGGAGATTTCCCGTTAATCAAAGAACCGTCTTTACTGATGAGATGCGCATAATATAACGTTCGATATATATCGCCCAGCCCTATGTGACAGATTCTTGTATTTTTCAACACGTCCCACTCTTGGCTACATCTGAGGTTTCGTGGTACATTTTACAGTATCTCAATTAATGCTCCGTTTCACTTGGAAGTGAGTGTCATAGTGAAGCTTGAGTGGAGTGCTGAAGGAAGGCATCTTAAAACTTCTGCTTCCATCGTCCTGAAAACAGTGGGTTTTTTGAAGGGTTTTTGGCCTGAAATATGGTTGAGGCAAGCTTGAGATTTTCAAGCTTTTATTTTTTTTTAAGTTATTGTGTCTTGAAAAAGATGGATTGCTTAAATGTGGCTAAAAAGGAACAATAAATGTCTCCTCACTGATCTACTTTTAGCTTTTTACTTCTGCCAATTATACTTTGGCATTTGTGTAAACTGCCATACAACACAATCGTCTGCAGTAATTCAAAAAGCATGATCGTACTGATTTTCTTATCAGGTTATGAGAACTTAATGCCCACTTAAGTGCATAAACTTTTGGCATTATGTTTTTTAAGTTCTCTTTTCTGGTCTTTTTTTCTAGGGTGAAGGCTGGATGTATTACCAACCACTGTGGAAAACGGTGGGCCATAGCCCTTCCCCAGTGTCCCCACCACAAAACCCATGACCTTTTAAGACCTGACTCCAGGCATTGTACAGCCTCCTGCTGCAGTAAACCTCTGGTCCAGTGTTCACTCTCTCTCACAGATGAAGACAAACATTCTCCTTTGTATGATTCCTGAAACATAACTTCTGTTTGAGTGTTTGTAACACGCTTTGTGGACTTGCGGGTTTGCACTCTGATGTTCATATTTGCATCCTTCGGTGGTAAGATTTTTGTAGGACTACAAATTGAATGATTTCTTCAATCTGCACACAGATATTGTTTGTTGATGTTGCCTTAAAGAGTGTCGTATGTAACAGGGGCTGAGTACAGTGTGCCGGTTCTTAACGTGGGATTGTGTTTGAGGTGAACTTCTTAATCTAACCATACTGTGGTTTACTGTATTTGACCACGGTGCGGTCAAACTTCTGATTCTTTTAAAATCGTTATCATGATTTATATGATATCAAACGAGTTAATGGAGCTCCTGCAGGACGGTGGAGTTGAAAAGGACAGGCGTCTAGTCGCGTTGATAACCGGCAAGACGCGAGCTGTTATTACTTAACCAGATGCAGCTGGAGTATTGATGAGAAAGAAATCGTTGGCTTGGCTTTCGTGTTATGCTGTCTTTTTCTCATTCTCGCTCTGGTAAATGAAGCTTGCAGGCGCTACACACAAAATCTGGGTTCGGGTTCAGGCCTGCTCTTCTGTTTTTGCTTGATGTTGAGTGGACATTTATGGTGGCTTTAGTTTCAGAGAGATTTTAAAGGGATAGTTCACACCCCCCCCAAAAAAAATCTGTCATCATTTACTCCCCCTTATGTCATTTAACACTTGCAGGACTTTGGGGTCCAACGTTTATAATGAAATGAGGGCGAATAAATGCATCTAAACTTTCATTTTAGGTGAACTGTCTTTTTAAGGCTTACGTTGAGCAAAAAGAGCCAGCCTTATAATATTCTCTATATTGCATAATAATATGTGTAAGTACAAACTGATTAGACAGTATTATGGGAGATGCGGTAAGCTCTGTCCAAAGCTCTGACACACCAATCTGATCTGTCAAAGTTATGCTATGTACCACTTCGATTCTACCTCGATTGACATTGATAACATTGTTTTTTTTAAAGGGAAAATTACACCAAAATAAAAATGTTGGTGTACTCACCCCATGTTGTCTTAAAGGATTAGTTCACCCAAAATTATCTTCCTTTGTGTTCAGCAGAACAAAGCAATTCATACAGGTTTGGGACTACTTGAGGGTGAGTAAATGAGTGAACTATTCCTTCAAATGTCATTTTCTCTGATCAGTTAGAGTGTGCATTTAGATGCCTGCCAGACTAGATATCAGGCTTTTTTCAGTCCTGCTGGGGGGAAAAACGCATCTAAAACTAGTCGGTTAAGTGGTCTTAGTTGGTTTCTCAGCTCTGGTCAGATTGAAAGACCAGCTAATTCCAAAAAACCAGGTTAGACTGTTTTTGTTTAGTTTTTTTCAGCAGGGCATTTAATATTGTTTCAGAAGTATACAAGTTTTAGATCACAGTTCTGATTTATAAGTCGCAATTCACTTTTCTTGCAAAAGAGCAGCTTGGACGTTCTGCCTGACATCTCCTTTTATATTTCACAATAAATAAGCAAATAATATAGGCTTTGGAATGACATGAGGGTGAGTAAACAATGGCAGAATATTCATTTTTGAGCAAACTCCTTTAGGTGCAATCAAGATTTATAGCATCTATTCCTTGCTAAAGGTTCAGGTTTTTAGTTAGCTGGTCATGTAATAGTAATAATAGGTTATTGTAAAAGTTTTAGCCACGTCAAATACGAGGTTTCAGAGTTCTTCACGATTTTGTGTTTAAACCCTTCATTGTTCAATTTGCCAGCGGGGGAACCGTTGGAGTGACGGTGCTGGCTGAAGTGTTGCGTCTCTCCTCAAATCTCTGCTTCAGCTCTGGCATTGGTTGCGCTGAGAAACTTGTGGTGCCTTATTTGTGTTAGTCTTCCTCCCGTTCCACCTCGCAGCCGTCAGCTTTCTCATTAAAACGGAGTAAGACTGAAGCCACAGCCTTTGTACATATCTTCTTTCATTTTTCATGTCAGCAAAATACAGAATTCCCACGAAGCGTCTGGTACATCAGCTGTGCTCTCCTCTCAAGTCATTCTGCTGAGCCATCAACTGCACTGATGTTTTAAATACACTCCCTGTAGCCTCGGAAAATAGGATTGAAAAAAAAAAATCAAATAAAATTGTTAATATATTGGAGGATTTCAACTATTAGTGAGCTTTCTTTCATTTTACTTGATGACTGTGTCTATGTGGTATCAGGAAAAGTTTTAAAGAGTCATAAAGAAGCTCCGTGGGTGCTTGAAATGCCCTGCAATGACATTTAGCTAATCCTTTAAGAATGATGCATGTAGCATTATGAGCTAATATGTTTTGTACTTGATTTGTCACATCGAAGGATTTAAAATAACCTAGGAAAGGCTCAAATAAGGACCCCATTCTCTGCCTTACAGTAAAAAGAAATAATAATAATAATAATAAAAATTTCATGTCGTGACTATATTTTAGTGTCCCTTTATCACAGTTGTGTATAATTGTGTATGATTTTATACACAACTGTGCAACTTCATATCTCAAAGTTTAACCTTCTCACAATCACCAGTTTTATCTTTTATTCTGAGGCAGAAACAGGTTTCAATACAAAACAGTGATTAGAAATGGTGACAAATATAACACAGTTTTCCTTAGATACTGCGATTCAAACGTTTGGGGTCAGTCAGGGCTTTTAGTAACAAGTTATTTTATACTTTCATTCTGCAGTATATCAATTAAATTGATCAAAAGGGACCGGTACAGAGCGTTCCTTTGTTACTTTTTGCTATTTCAATTCATCAAAGACTCATAAAGTGTAAAAGTTTACACCAGAAAATATTAAGCAGCATAACTTTTCAACAGTGACATTAATAAGAAATGTTGGCATTGGCTGCTAAAAATTCAGCTTTGCCATTCCAAGAATGCATTTTAAAACATAATAATATGGGGAAACCAATTGTTTTATATTGATACTCTAATTTTTGGATCATAAAAAAAAATGTTTTTGATCACACCAGCATAAAAAAATGTTTTAATATGTACAAATCTTTCAGACCGCAGTGTAAAATATATCCCCAAAAAGTTGTTTTAAAAAAGACATTGGACACATTAAGCATATACATTTTAAAAAGTGATTACTGTACAGCGGTGAAGCCAGTTCACACTAGGAATGGGCAAAATCACATCTTTGTTTGCCTCATCTCCAGTAATGGAAAAAGCACAACAGGTTGCCATATGTTCATGTTGACATTTGCACAGAAAGTATTTATCTCCATCAGTTCTTTTTCCAGTGTGCAATCTGGTATGAATTTTCCCCCCGTCCCTCAAAGTAGCTCTGTACAATTTGGGTGAACCTCAGATTACTTAAAAAAATTGGAGCGTGAATGCAGGCTCTTTAGAAACTAGGCAAGTCAGTGTCATGCTTTTCTCCAAGCTCATTGATGTAACAAATCATAAGATCCTGTTTACTATCAGAAACGAGTCTAGGGACTCATTGCCTTTTTCTTTTAATTAGGATAAGCTAACTGATTATAATCAATATGTCTGGAATGAACAGGCTCATCCTCAACTTCTAAAGCAGCCTTCATGTAGTTGTTATTTAATTTAAGTAATCAGGTCGGTGGTTAAAATAGGGTCAGTGCAAAGCAACTCAGTAATTTCAGGCTCAGATCACGTTTTGAAGTTATTCTACTATTAGGACTACAACCCTGTGGGAGCAATGAAATAAAACCGGTCTTTTAATGTCTGAAAACAGCAGTTCTGTTGCTGGTGTATCGTCTGTGGTTCTGTGGTTAATCAAATTGAAGTCCCCCAAAACTGAGTTTATGGGAAGATCACGTGGATTTCATGAGTAAGTGAGTCAGAAAGGCCAATGGAAAAATCAGAAAATGATGTGTGGTAAACATTTTTGGGAAAACATGTTAGTAATAACCGTGCTCTTTGCAGCTATCTGCCACGTACCCTTAACGTCTCTCCACCTGCATGTGCACAAAGCAGCCTTTTCAGTCCTTCACTACATCCTTTAACGACATTATACAAGTAAACGAGGATATGTTAAAACAGAAACCCTCTTTTGTCCGTCGGTTTAGATGAGCGTTTAAAGAAAAACGGAGACCAGCTCCACATAATGATTCCATATGGAATGGATTACACAAAGTAGTCAGATTTTTCCAGGCAGGTCACATTTGACTTGGTTGCCTGGAGGAAACGGAGATCTGCGTGTCAGACGTAACTTGCGGACAGCTGCCAGTGCTGTGGTCCGTGCAGGGAGGAAGGAAGGTGAGGGACGGGCTTTGGTCCTCGGTAGATGGCAATATGGGAGCTTGGCTGCAGATGGAGTTCTCCAGCTCTTCCTGTGCCAGAGTATTAAAGCGCTCCACCACGCAGTGTGCTGTCAGACGAGCCTCCGGGTCATGATCCCAGCACTCTGTTATAGTTGCACACAAGAGCTGCATGCCCTAAAAGACCAGGCAGAAATGTCAGTATAGTAACAGTATAAGTATAAGTATAAGTATCCTTTGATTCAAAGTACCTCCAGAGCATCTTTAAAACTTAAGGAACCGATGTCATACGGTCTCCACAGGCAAACGAAGCAAAAACCTAGATATTTTAGGCTATATAGAAATTCTGGCCTGGAAAATGGCACGAATGGTCACCCTTGTAAAGTAGTACATACATGTGCATATTTAGAACGTATATTTTTTTGGGATATTATGTGTTCTATATGTTAAATTCTTATAGTTATTAATGGTGTAAATGTGTGCACATTTTATTAATAATCTACATTTAAAACTTGTATACATCAAATCTATTAAGATTTTTAGATTTTTTTAATAATATTGATTTAATATGAATATTGAATAATAATAAATGAAATAAATACATGCTCACAGTAGTCAACATTTGAAATGAATTTGAAACCTTTCATCAAAGCTGTCCCTAAGTCCTAAAACCAAAATGTGCTTTTCTTTTCTGATCAAATTCAAATGTGTATGTGTATATATATATATATATATATATATACACACATAGATATATATTTAAAATAGTAGGTATTTCTGTTTATATGCATTAAACATTCAACAAATTAACAGATTTTAAGCTGTTAAAATATTTGTCTTTTTTTCAAACAAATTAAAATGTTAAACATTTTTAAGTATATATATTTAATAAGAAGCATTCTATTTATATTCCAAATGTATATTTAAATGCGCATCTTTAAAGCCAAGTGTGTGAACATATAGTGCTCCTGAGTTACGGGTGTCCTGAGTTTGAATCCTGGCTCCAGGACATTTCCCAATTCCTACCTTGCTTCCTGTCTACTCTCCACTGTTGTATCATAAAAAAAGGCAAAATTAAAAAGTGAATACGCACTGAATGTGTTTTCCAGCTCTCTGGAATATCTGGTCGTCCTCTGTCTCTTAACACCAGGTCTCTCATGCTGTCTACACAAGGTTGCTCACACACCTTGGAGCCAAATGGGGGTTCGTAACTCTTTACCTCTGTTTAAAAAAGACAACAAATATGCTTAAATTCATACGGTATGTTTCCAGCGTCTTTCAAGCAAATATACATCGAGAGCTGTACTTGCCTCCTATGACATCACATCTAGAGACCATTTCCCACAGCACCAGAGCCATGGAGTAGATATCAATCTGTTTGAAGGACTCCAAGTCCTCTAGATTCACCCTGGACTCCAAAACTTCAGGGGCCATGTAGCGTGCGGTTCCCACCTAAAGGACACAGACCATGTGATTTCAATCAGACAACTGCACTAAATTGAGTTATCAAGGGTTTCATGTGATTACATCCGTGACCTAACCAAATCAATCTCTTACACTTAAAAAGCTTGAAGAAATGATCACTGTGCTCAGAGCAGTTCTGCCCACTCCACATGATACAGTTAGAAATGGTTTGTTTTGTGTGTGTGTGTGCGTGCAACGGAAGCAACAAGACTATGGCTCTGTTCCGAAACCTAAAGAGCTGCCTACGCAGGCATCATACACACATTCTTGGTGACGACACGCTGTCTTCTGAGGCAGAAACTATTGAAATCTGTTTTACTGGCGCTATTTATGTCACACATAGTTGCTACCTATGTACGTTATATGTTGTCCCAAAAATCCAAGATGGCAGATAAAGCAAAATAAATGGCTATTATGAATATGCAATACTGCCCAAAAGTTGTTTTTTGTTTTTTTTTAACGAAAAACTTTTATTTGGCAAGGTTATAATATTTAAATATGTTTCTTATTCTGTCATGAATCCTGAAAAACAAGTATGTTTCCACAAATATATGAAGCAGCACAACTGTTTTCAACTTTGATAATAATAAACTACATCTTTACGTCTGTATATATTTATTCAATCGTAGCAATATTTTGCAATATTACCACATTTGGGTCAAATAAATGCAGCCTTGGTAAACATAAGAGAATTCTTATTTTAAAAGTAGTCTACTTATTTTCTTTTAGTACCTCAAAGTATTGCCAAAAATACTTTACCCAATATTTTTCTGTGCTATTTATATAGTTGGTAGTTGATTTATAAATTTGTCCTATGGTGTGACATCAAAAATGTAAAGAAAATAACCTCTAACCTTGAAGATAACGCACTCTTATGCTAATTGTAACTCTAAGAATGAAGATACACATTTCTCGTGTTATTTGTAAGTTGTTGTTTTTTTTCGTACATTTTAGGACACCATAGGACACAGTCCAGTTTTTATTTGTCAACTAATCATATGCACATCAAAGCATAGTCTCATTGACTTAGCAAGAAAAACTAGTTACTTGCAAAGTCAGTAAAAGTCAGTCACTTGCAAAGGGTATCCTTTGTTTAGTTGCCGTCTTAGAAGCAGCAGACAGCAAGGCAGCTCACTAGGTCTTGAATCATAGCCAGTATTGTGCCTACCTGTCCACTGTTGGCAAAATCATCTACGGTGAGCGAGAGGTCGAGTCGCAGAGCCAGTCCGAAATCACAGAGCGCACACTCATTCTGGTTCTTCAACACAATGTTGCTGCTCTTCAGATCTCTATGGGCGATGGGCACTTTGAGTGCGCCGCAGGGCGTTGTATCGCTGTGCAGGTGAGCCAGGCCTCTCGCCACAGAGCCTGCCAGTGAACACAGCTCAGTCCACGTGAGGATATGACCAACAAGAAACTCCTGAAGGTTTCCCATGTTATAATAAGCCATGATGAGCCAGTAATTCCTCTGAGGGGCTGCAGCAGTACCGCCCCTCTCCTCAGCAGTCAGGAACTGCACTATATTCTCATGTTTTAGGTTGGCGTCAGAGAATATGGCTCTTTCGTTACACCATGAGGAATACTCCACCGCCGGGAAGATCTTCACAGCCACCGTTTCGTACTGACCACCCTCGTTATGACTGAGCCGTGCCCGCCATACCTCTGCGAAGCGCCCCTTACCCACCAGCACCTCCAGCTGGATGGGCAGCTGCTCTGTGTTGTGGTTTAGGTTATTGGCACAAGTCGATGAGATTTCTGAATTGACGTCATCGCTGAGGGATGACAGCTTGCCACGGTAATCGCTACCATTTACTTGGCCCTCGGCGGGATCTAGAGACTGGTAGTGGGTGCGTCGCGGCCCCCAGTCTTTGGGTTTCTTGCCAAGCTGACGTGTGCGGTAAAGATAAAAAGCCATGGTAGCTATGACAGCTACTAGGAGGGGTGGAACCAGGCTTATGACCACCACTGGAATGACGTCTTTGGACTTCAGCTTTGAGAAACCTGGGAAACAAAGGGAAATGAATATATTAGCACACATGGGCTCTGTTCCAGACCTCAGAGAAGTGCCTTGTTAGAAAGGCAGCTGCCCTGTAACAGAGCATACTAGCTGAAATGCTATAAGTGCTTGAATTGAATCCGGTAGCAACAAATAGACTGACTCAAAAGTCATTTTAACAGTTATAGTGCCTTATGGATTTTTGAAAATGACCTTTCATGCAGTGTGTAAAGCGTGAATATCCTGACTAGTGAATAGTGAATAGTGAACGAAAATATCCTGCAAAGTTTGAAATCTGAAAGCGCACTGTGTATAAAGTTATTGTCTCTCAAAAGAAAGAGTTGACTCTGAATCATTGAAACGAGTCGTTTTTAAAATGAGTCTCAAGTCGCTTCATGTTGACGTTAACATGAAACATTAGCCTCTTGTTTGAGTTTTTCTTTGCATTGATCTGAATGAAAATGCGAATTCAGTCGTTACCACTAGGTTCCGGTATTGGAGCGTTAAAAGCTCACAAACACTGCAAATATAAAATATAAAAGAAGAAACAATTTTATGTTTGCTGTGCTGAAACCATAACAAACCGTATGGTACCTGACATACCGTAATGTTACACCCCTACCATTTTTTGCTTATTTTTATATTTTACTTCTATTAAAATATTTTTGAGCAAATGAATGTATTTTGCCAGGCATCATAACCATAAAGCACTAGGAAGCTCACTAGGACTTGGAACAGAGCCATGGCTTTGGAATGCAAAGCGAAACGTTTTGGCAGAAAACACACATTTTAGCAGTGCTGAAGTATTCATTTGAACAAACCATTGGCTCCTTTTTCGAAGACGAGTCTGTCATTGCACTCGTGATCTCCGATGCAGCTGCAGATGAAGAGCAGGCCATCTTCAGAGTGCTGAGGTGTCATCAAACACTCTTTGGAGGAGTAGTTTGTCAGCATTATATTCTCCAGCATATCCTGAGGGTTATAACAAAGTGTCCGCACACTTACGCTCTCATTGTCCTTCTTCCTGCAAGAAAAAAATGACAGAAAAAAAAACACAGATTTTTTAGAAAGATAAACCCAGGCTAAAGAAAAAAAGTCTTTTTATGTTCCTCTGATGAAATCTAGAGTAAAAATTAAACCAGGGAATCCCTGCTCAGAGGTGGACTTTGTTCTTTATGCCAGAGTCTAAACTTTCCTGAGGGTTATAAATGTGTTTGCCGTTTATCCAGCATTAGGGGAGTCTTTGTTTGACCCCTCTCAGAGAAGAGCCTCTCTTTTTACTCACAGCTTGCCTCTACTGCGGTCATTCAAAGTTCACCTCGACTGGCTTCCCCGAGAAGCTGTTCATAGACTGAGCAAGGAAATCTCTTGAAAAGCGACCCATATTACACCACAGATCCTTATTCAGTCCCGACAGTATTCAAATGTACAGGCATTTTATGTCATACTTCATTCAGATAATGGTACTCCCATTTGGACACCATATTGACATGTACTAGTTATTCAGTTGCACAGTGTGTAGCCAGTGATGTCTGATAACAGAACAAATGATTCTCAATGATAGTTTGGTTCTTTTAGTGAATCATAATCAAAGCAAGTCCATCTCCCGAACCCATGACTTCTTTCTAATGGATCAACTCTAATGAAAAGTAACCATGGTTTTCTGGTTTTATTTGTGGTAAATTCATTAGAGTTGATCCATTAGAAAGAAGTCATGGGTTTGGGAGTCACAGTTAAACCATGGTGACCACAAACTAACTGTGGTTTAGCTACACTAACCATAGTTAAATTATGGTGTTTTTAGTTAAACTGTAGTTTTACCAATTGCAGTCAATACACCTAAAAACAAACAAACAAACACGGTTACTATCCTTTTCAAAAGGGAAAAACTAGCACAACCAGTGAAGTCTGGCTGCTGAACCAAATCAATTACTCTAGACTGGTTCTTTTTAGTGAATCAAAAACATGCAGCTTGCAATGAATTAACTACTAACTAACTTAAAACTAATGAAATCAGTGCAGATAGTGTTTATATATTACGGCATGAAGTTAAAAGATGCACATTATTTGTCAATTAAGTACTATAAATGAAAACTGTAAATACATTGTAAATGTTTTGCTGGTGAAGGATGAAATAAGCTGATTTAACCTAAAAACACAGGTGATAACTTCTTCCACAGTATTTGACCTATATGTACCTTTAAAACCTAAAAATATTTTTTTCTGTACTTTATTCTCTTGCATTTCACCTCTGCTGTAGTTTATTTATATATAAATTTGACATGTATACTACATATTGTTGGAGAATGTGAACCATCTGACTAGTACGTAAAACCTCATACATTCAAATGTTTATCAGATATTTAAAAAATAAATCAAATTTAATATTTTTTGAGTCCTGTATGTCTTAAAAGGCCATCCTGTTTAACAAAGCACTGAGGACACTGCAACCTACAGAGGGGTACAACGTAATTCAAAAAGAGACGCAGATGATTAAAAAATAAGTGCTTTGAAATTAAAATTAATGATATGGTAAGACACAACCATTTCAAAATGAAACAGGGTATAATGCTCATCTGCCATGCAAGATTATAAGTAAGATTTCTAAACCATAAATGTAGTAAATTATTTGTTTAAGTTGACTTGGAGACCTTATACAAGCCTGAAAGGTGTTTAAAAGCTAAAATCTTATTTGCACTCTAAAAAACAGTTCACCAAAAACAAAATTTAAGTCAGACAAAAAAGAGGGTAAACACACTGACCAAACAAAACCAAATAAACATTTAAAACAAAAATGGTTCTATGGCTGTGAAATGACCACAATGCTATGTGAGATTCATTACACTTGGTTTGTTATAATACATATTTTCAGAAGTGCACCAGCAGTGTGAATTATAATCCCCTCCATATTTGCTATATATCCATAAAGTGACATATTTGTCTTAGTATTGTTTCATTGGTCAACTAACTCATTACGATGTAACCTTTTTTTATGATTTCCAATTCATGATTAGAAGTGGTTTGGAAAGGCCTGATAAGCTGATGTATTACAATGCTTGATTCAGGTTCAGTAGAGGAGCATGTAATTAGTTTAGAGAAACAGTGCACAGTTAATGATTAAAATATTAAATTAGCCTACAATGTGTTGGATACATAGACTTCCGTAATGTTTTGACCCTGGAGGCTTACAGAAGGATAATCTTTCAGTTTTGTTGGTTCATGCTGAACCGGTGTTGATAAACGCACTCTTTATACTAATTAGTCAATTTATATTCTCACTGTTTTTAGGTTACATTATCTGGAGAGTTTTTCCATTGTCAACAGAGAAGTGGCCAATTCTAATCTCCATAATGAAAACATTTACATGTGTGGAGATTTTATTTATTTACATAAAGTAAAGGAGTGAATGGGAATGTATTCTATGGAACATGTTTACATTTATTTATTTGAACATTTGTATGTTAAAACAATATACTTGCATAAAAAATATAATACATACTATATATAATATATATGTACAGAAATGTAATATGTTAACAACTATTAGAAACTAATATATGGACATTTATTGCAAATGAATGTTTTTACATCTGATATTTAAATTAGTTAATTAATTTACATATAAAGGAAATAATGTGACTGATGATATGTTTTTAAAGGATGCAGTGAATGTTCCTTAAAGGTCCCCATAATGTTTAAAGAACATCCATGGTATGTACCGCAAATGTCCCCGCTACGTCTTCCGGACGTCCCGCAAACATACTCGCAACGTCCTCATGATGTATAAAGAACAGGGGACGTTCTCGGAAGCTATTCAGGGGACGTCCTGGGGACCTTTTTTTGTTAGCTGGGTAGTAGTTATATGCTGCCTCTAAAAAGACTGTTAATGAGGTTATCAGAAGTCCTGAGATCTGTTTTTTAAGTGTGCAAGAACAGAGAATACTTATGTATTCTTGCAGAAAACAGTTTTCACATTTAATTGCAGGTCACGCATGCATACACTGAAAATTTAGCCATGGACTTACCATATGGCTACACACACTTCTTCAGCCAGAGTACAGTAAGAGGTCAGACTGCAGTTGCTCATGCAGACGTTGTCTTCACACACAGGACTCGAGTGGTCGCACCACTTACAGAGGTTAGTCTTTATGAGGGTGAAACTCTGCGCCTGCAGCACTGCAAAAGGGAAATAAAATGTCATAGTTTACACAGAGTAAAAATAGGCAGCATTTAGTCCATTTTTCTTATAGCTTTAATTGAAGATTGTAGGTAGCTGTTATATGTTGATATACTGTATAGCATGGTAAACATATACAGAATATGTTTAAGTGTGTGTGTTTCCCCAAAACCTATAAGCTTTCTTACATTCAGTTGATGACTTTTCAAAATTATCTTTTTAATAATACACTAATTGCAGTTCTCATTTAAAAAACTTAATATAATAATTAATAAACGTAATGAAAAATGCATAGCAACTACAAGAAAGATGCATAATCATGAATAATAATATTAGTAATAATAATAATAATAGTTACGACTAGGTAACAACTAACCACAAGTTTTTGTGAACATAAAATATGTGTATACTGTGTATGTTTATTATGTACAGGTATATAAATAAAGACAGACACATAGACTACAGCATATATTTAGAAAACATTTACATGTATATATTTATATTCATATAATTTATTTTATATATAAATATACATAAACATAATTTTTTTTCTTAAATATATACATACATGTGTTTGAGTATTTATTTATATATATATATATATATATGTAATAAATATACACAGAACACACACCTGTATTATTAACCAAAAACCTTTATTTTGGTTCGTTGCCCAGCACGAAATAATAATAATAATAAATTTGGCCTAAACGTAGCAGAATGTGCCTATGATAGCCTTGGAAAATGTATTGTCTAAAGCACAAATAACTAAGGAGTGCAGTTAAAGCAGTTGAAATGGTCTAATGATGAAACTGACTGCAATGCAAAGTCATAAGGTTGAAAGCTGCAATGACAGCTGCAATCAAGACAGTATTTAAGAGCAAATCTTTGAGCTACGTGAACCATCTGGAGTTCATAAATCTCTAATTGGATTTGGATGAATGTAGTATATGGCCTGGTGTGTATTTGTGTGCTGGGGTGTATTTAGTTTGGTGAACACATCACTGAAAGCATGCGTATTCATGAGAGTGTCAGGAGTTCCTGTGGTTAAGTGGGATAAGCCTGAATTCCTTCCCACGCACACTGTCTCCTCTGTCCTGATACTACCACATTATGACAATATTAATTGTTTATTAAAAGCAGATGAGGGGTGGGAGCCGGCATGCTGGAGGAGTGCGGCGACCTTACAGTAAACAGAATTAAAGGAAAGAGCAGAGATATTTGACACAGACTTCCTGATGTCCGCTGATGCCAACCATCAAAATATACAAGAGAGAGAGAGGGAGAGAGAGAGAGAGAGAGAGAGAGAGAGCTCTTGCATGAAGGAACAAGGGACATGAAGGGAGAAGGAGACAACAGAGAAAAACTGAAGGAAAAAAAACATTCAGGCTAAGCACAAAAGCCCCCGTTCTATAAACTTTAAAGTAATTAAACTCTGTAGCAACCGCTCCAGAAATAAATTGAAGCCAGAAGCACTCATACTGGCCAAGTTTAAAGCACAACTCCTCAGTGTTTATGGGAAAACCAATGGCTGCGTGCTTACAAGAGATGCTGGGCTGCAATTATTTGGTTTGCACTCAAGCAAGTTTTCCCTATTTGTAATTCATAGGTATGATGATGTATAATGCATATTATTTGAAATGTTTTAGTACCACCTTCAAGTTTGTTATTGAAATACTAGACGGTGACATATACATACATATAGCAGTATTTTTAGCTGTTTTGAATAATAAAAGTAAATTAAAAATACATAATTGTTGCAAAACCTCAAGACATTAACCAAATGATATAATTCAAGGTATTTGTCTGGTTTTTATATTTAAAATTCTGTTGTGAGTAGGATTATTTCTTATTTCTTAATTCAAAAACATAATTTTAATAGGAGATTGAAGTGTTGATAGCAGACTAATGCTAAAGTTACGTGTGTGTGTGAGAGAGAGAGAGAGCGTGTGTAATACCTTTGAGTATGCTAAAACAGTGAAACTTTAAATTAATTTTCTTCAATAACAGTTGTTACCTCGCTTGTAAGAAGTCAAGTTCTTTTAAATTGATTTTGCAGATGAAGGGCTAGCAACATTAGCGGGTATGTTAATGTGTGTGCGTCTCTGAGGGAGAGAGAGCAGAAGAGATACAGTATGTGCTTGCCGTATATAATAAAATGTAATTTTGTGGCAAATCATGGAAATGAGCTGTCGTTTTTATCATATTGATTATTATATTTATTTGTCTGGCCAGAGTCATTGTTGGGCTTTGATTATTTTGCTGTTGTAAGACCATAAAAATAATAGAAACCATTTGGTGAAGTGATATTAAACTGTAATGCGGTTAAAGAGCTGCCTGGAACTACATTCGTTGTGTGGTTCCTTAAATATAATTCCACATCTTAGAACGTTCGTCATCCAATCGGATTCAGGCATTCAGTGGCCCTGTAGTAATAATAATATGCATAATATATATGAAGAGCTAATACAAAAAAAAAAAAAAAAAACTGTTTTTAACAATTTTCAAAATGAGTATTTTGTATGTAATTAATCTCAATCAAACTATTTTTGCTGTTGTTTTTTAATCAGATTAAAGAATAGCTAAAAATACAGCTAACTTTCACAGTAAAATATAATAAAAACACAATAACAATAAAAAATCTGTTTTTGCAAATAAATTCCTCATATATGTATATACTATATACTATACTATATATACTATACTAGGGATGCAACGCTAGGAGTGAGCCCACGGTTCAGTTTGTATCGCGGCCACGGTAACGGTTCGGTTTCGATACATCAATATTACTGTACAGTACTGTATGTGAGCTCTAACATAGCGGGAGG
>JAUCMU010000151.1:16012882-16054711 GCA_032275025.1 Enteromius treurensis
AACTTTATTAAAGTAAAATAAATATACAAAGTGATTCATATCTACATAAAATAGAGATTCTAAGCTTTCAAATGGTATCACATATGGGGTTATTGGTGCATGCAAAGGGTTAAAAATTCAAGGTACAATTTGAATGTAACTTTGGACCCGCGGGCGGGTCTGCAGAGCTTAAGCGGTTTTAAGCATTCTCTCGGTTTTTATAACAAACAAATGAATCAAGTAGGATTTTAGTTAAAAATGTCATCAAAAGCAGTCAAATTTTTATTATTTTTCTCCAAATGCTGAAAAAAGGAGAACATTTATGAGTGTAGTAAATTTTATATATTATGAGAAATTCTTGTTATACATCAAGATGACTTTTTTTTTGTTTTTGTGTAAAACAATCCTGTTGTTGTCAAATTCACATTGAATCTCATATTATAGTATTTTTACAATTTATTTAAATTTATTTTGATTTTCTAAAATTTGATTACATTGAAAAAGAGGGGTCTTTTAAGTATACAGCATTTTTTTGTTTCTATTTCCCTGACTCAAATTGTCCAGTCATTAGTTGTTTTTTTTAAACATAACAACCTGTTAAGAGAATGATTTCTTCGGAAGTAAAATCCTTTGTGTGACCTCTCACACTGTTTGCAGGAGCTGTGCCCAGGACTGCTCTATGGGGAAAACAAACTTTGCTGTGACACCCAACAGCTCAGAACGCTGAAAAGCAATATTCAGCTTCCGCTTCAGTTCCTGTCCAGGTATGACTGATATACATCCATAAAGATGTACTATAAGATAGTTGTGTGGAATGAGAACTTTAACCCATTATTGAGTCACGAGCAGGTTATTTATTCATCCAAGTCACGTTTTCAGTTGTACCCAAATAACATGTACTTGTCTGACACGGCTTATATTGGGAGAATTACCAGGTTTATTGCAGCAATATAAAATGCCTTCCATAAAAGCTGTAAGTTGTCTCTGTTTTTGTGTAACAGGTGTCCAGCATGTTTCTTCAACTTCATGACCCTGTTCTGCGAGCTTACCTGCAGCCCCAGACAGAGTGATTTCGTCAATGTTACACTTTTCTCTGCATTTAATAAAACCGAAGTTAATGTCGCAGAGGTGTCCTACTTTATCAGCGAGACATTTGCCAATGGTGAGGAACAGTGATTAGAGGAGAAGCTCACATTTTACTGCTGCTTCAGATACTTTATATTGGGACTGGTGTTTCAGATTACTTTACGTAGTATAAACCAGGAAGCACCCGAGACGTTACTCGTTGTAGTTCCTTACCGGTACCTACATTTAAAATGCATTATGAACACATTAGAGCAGGGTTAGTCAAGCTAAAAGGGTGGTTGACTTGTATTGTTAATTACATGTTGTTGTTATTGTTATTATTATTATATACTTCCTCTTTTCTTTCTTTTCTTTTATTATTGCTGTTATTTTTAGTTTTAGTATTAAAAGCAGGTCATATCAGAACTTGTTTCCGTTTCAGAGCATTCTGCAGTCAGTAGTCTGTTCCTGCTTGGTGTTAAAACCTCCCTCTAACACAAACACTCAGACTTTCAGAAACTATTTCCTTGCTTCAGGCAAAAATACTTCATTTTGCTTGTGCTCTACACTGTTTACATGTACTGGTCCGGAACACAATAAAATCAGACAATTAAAGTGATGTCCCAGTACTCTTATATAAAACTACTTTTACTCTTACATTAAATGACTTGTATCTTATATTAAAGTTAATCATATTATAGGACTGTAATTAACCATTGTTTTCAATTACTGCACAAGTGTAACAGTCATTTCCTACATGTCTCTCTGCAGCCATGTATAACGCCTGCAGTGACGTTCAGGCCCCCTCCACCAACGTCAAAGCCCTCAGTGTGCTGTGTGGGAAAGAAACCAGCGAGTGCACTCCCAAAAATTGGATCCAGTTCATGTTCAATATCGACAATGGCCAAGTCCCCTTCTCTATTGACCCGGTTTTCTCAGGTACACCCACAAACACTTTCAGAAGTGCTCTAGCTGAGATTGAACTCATAAAACTGCATAACTTAATCATTTTATTGCTTTCAAACTATGATTTGACCTAAAAATTAGCTTGGTGCACTTGAAAGCATTTAAAGGTTCTTGACATTGGTTTCAGAGCTGAAAATGGAAAGACTCTATATAATTGTTCTCACCACTCTTGTTTTTAATAGTTTTATTACATGTATATTTTTGTATATTATATACTTGTTTGTTTATTTACATAGTGGCTTATGTTTTAAAAATTAAATTCATAAATAAATAGTCTTAAAAATATTTGATTTCCCTAGATTTACCCATCAAAGGCATGACTCCCATGAGCAACGTGACTTTTAACTGTAATCAGTCTCTGGATGACGGTTCGGGACCCTGTTCATGTCAGGATTGCAGTGAAGTGTGTGGCCCCACACCTGTGGCCCCCCCAGTCCTTCCACCCTGGACCATCCTTGGCCTGGATGCCATGAGCGTCATCATGTGGTGTTCTTATGTAGCCTTTCTCATCCTCTTCTTTGGAGTTGTTCTGGGGGCATGGTGTTACAGGTAACTGACCTAAACATGCACTCATCAATGAAATGAGATTTGGGAGGGAAAGTTTCACTTTGACAGGTCGTATGAGGGATGCATTTATTTTTTACGTAGCACATTTCAATACGACGATGCATTGCCTGAAGTGCTGTACAAAATCAACAGGGTTTAAAAAAAAACGTAACCACATAAAAAGCTAAAACATAACAAAAACAATATAAATATCAGCATTTATATATACATAATTGTTCGCAAGAGTTGGTTTATGGTGGGTCCACACATCAATCCAGGATCAAACAGACTTTTTTCAGTCCGTTTATTTAAAACTAGTTCACTTTACTTTACTTTTACTACAGGAGGAGGATGGTCACATCTGAATATGGCCCAATACTTGATAGCAACCAGCCCCGCTCCATAAACTCTGCTGGCACAGATTTTGTAGGTAAGTACACATCAATTTATTTGTGTGCATAAAATGCTGTTATTTTAAAAGGTTTGGAGACTTTTAGAGCAATCGAAACTACATTATTTTATGATTCTGTTTTTGTTTATTTTTTCAAAGACATATGGAATTGTATTTGTGCAAAACCTTAATGTCTTGAATTCGATTTTTAAAAATATGCCCTATGCGTAACAGAAATTCTCAGTTCAGGTCCTCACTGAACGCTGTGCTTCTTTATAGGGGATGCTACATGCTGTGAGACACTGGGCGAGCGTTTTGAGAACTGTCTCCGCATTCTCTTCAGCAGCTGGGGCTCCATGTGTGTGCGTCACCCCTTACCTGTGATCCTGACCAGCATGGTTCTGGTGTCCATCTGCTCGGCCGGACTGACCTACATGCGCATCACAACCAACCCAGTGGAGCTCTGGTCGTCTCCCAGCAGCAGGGCCAGGCAGGAGAAGGACTATTTTGACCAGCACTTCGGACCTTTTTTCCGCACCGAGCAGCTCATCATCACCACCCCGGTGAACGCATCGTTTGATTTTCAACCCAACGCTGGAGGAGACATCCCTTTCTCCTCCATTCTAAACATAACACTCCTCCATCAGGCAAGTCATTTTTTAAAAATGTGACCTCATTTTTTGTTGTTGGTTTTGAAAGTATTTGAGAGTCATGTTGCATCAGTAACAGTGGTGATATTTTATTAGTTTAATCAATCCTCCATGTGCCGTACTTAACTCTTGCTCTGTTGTTTGTAGGTGTTGGATCTCCAAACGGAAATTACAAAGCTTACGGCTGAATATAATGGAGAGACGGTTACTCTTAAAGACATCTGTCTTTCTCCATTGGCTCCTTACAATGACAACTGCACCATCTTAAGTGTGTTAAACTACTTCCAGAACAGCCATGAAGTCCTGGATCATTTTCTTGGTGATGAGTTCTTGGTGTATTTTGACTACCACACTCATTTTCTATATTGTGTCAGGTGAGCTCTGCTCTCTTTTTATTTAGTTTTTGGATTAATAATGCTACAGTGATGTAATTTCGTAAGCCACCCTGGACGATAGTAATAAAAATGAATTTCATGAATAATGTATATGTGAATTAAACTAAATAAAATCTTAATATATGTTTTTTTTATTGTTTCTCATCTTTTGCTTTTGTCACAGTTCTCCCACGGCCCTGGATGACACAGGCCACTTTCATGACCCCTGCATGGGTACATTCGGAGGACCAGTTTTCCCCTGGCTTGCTCTTGGTGGATATGAGGGTGAGTTTGACTGAAAGAAAGAGGTCATTGTTATCTAAATTTACTAACATACCCTACCTGTAAAAAAAATGATTTTTTTTTTTAAATATCAAAATGCATAAAAGAATACTGAGGAGGAAAATCTATTTTAAAATAACTATTTTCTATTGTAATATATTTAAAAATGTAATTTATTCCAGTGATTACAGCAGAGCTACATTTTTAGCACCCACTAACTAACAGTCTTTCTTATCAGATTTAAAACAAAAACATTCCGGTTTGATTAAGTGCTCAAGAAATATTTAATTTATTATCAAGAAATATTTCAATTATTATCAGTGTTAAAACATTTTTAAATGCAAACTCGGATGCATTCAGTATATTCAGTGCATCTTTACTTAATGAAACGATTATTTCTTAGTAAAAGCTTTCGCCTAAGTTTTGATCCATACGGTGCATATACATATTTATTTTCTAACATAGATTGTAAATGGAAATTAAGGAAAAAATTAAAAACACTAATGTGTAAGTCGAATCTGCACTATTGTATCAATTTGAGCTCTTGCTTTTGGAAGAACATTTTTTTTCTGGCTAAATTTTTTCATTTCTAGTATGTAGTAGAGATACTCTGGTAAATATCTTTCTTTTTGCTAATATATAATTATTTTTGTTCTTATTGTAATCTCACATGTAACTATAATTTCTCTGTTTTGTCCTCTTTCATATATATATATATATATATATATATATATATCTATATATAGGTACTGATTACAACAATGCCACAGCTCTAGTGATCACCTTTCCTGTCAACAACTACCTGAATGACACAGAAAAATTGGGCAAAGCTTTAGCATGGGAGAAAGTGTAAGTTTGATGACGTCATCTGTTTTGTATATTTCATAAGAATGAATAGTTTGTTTTTGTGTGGTCATATACAGTGGATTCAGAAGTAACCGCCATTGCCTATACCTCTGCAGGTTTATCGACTTCGTGAAGAACTATAACAACTCCAACCTGGCCATCTCATTCAGTTCGGAGCGCAGCATTGAAGACGAGATCGACCGCGAGAGCAATAGCGACGTCACCACCATCGTGATCAGCTACGTCATCATGTTTGTCTACATCTCATTGGCTCTGGGACACATTAACAGCTTCTGGACCTTGTTGGTGAGGCCCTCATATAGCTTGATTCTAAATGTGGCCTCAAGCTGCGATTCAAAATGCTTGTTTGGTAATAGTTGCAAAAAAAAAAAAACTCTCTTGTACTTAACCTGTGCGTGCATCATTAGGCTGACCTTGCATGTCCTGATCATTTTAAACGCTGCATTTGTACATGTTTCATAGCTGGACTCTAAGATCTCTCTGGGCATCGCCGGTATCCTGATCGTGTTGAGTTCAGTGGCATGTTCGCTGGGTATCTTCAGCTACATCGGCATCCCTCTAACTCTTATTGTCATCGAGGTCATCCCCTTTCTCGTGCTGGCTGTGGGTGTGGACAACATCTTCATCATCGTACAAACCTACCAGGTGGGTGGTGTTTCCTGAGAGCAGAATCGGCCGCAACATGACAATGTTTTGTTGCTTGTTAAGGTGAACCGACTCATTCCATTTAAAATAGTTCAGACGCACCTTTTAAGTTCCTGTTTTAAATGGTAATTTTGTGTGTTTCACTTCAGTGTTTTTAAGATGAATGATGGATAATATTGTTTTCCTTCACAAAACTGCCAAGTAATACGTTTTTCTTTTCTGCAGAGGGATGAACGAATGCCTGAGGAAGAGCTTCATCAGCAGATTGGACGTATCCTCGGGGAGGTGGCTCCCAGCATGTTCCTCTCTTCCTTCTCTGAGACCGTTGCTTTCTTTTTAGGTATGCCAACCTCATACTAGTAATTAACTTTTAAATCTCTAAGAAATGGCAGATGAACAGTGTTTCACAAGCCATTATTTGAGTGATTTTTTTTTTTTTTTTTTTTCTTTTTCTTCGAGGGGGGACAAAAAAAGTCTTTTTATGCTTTCTAATAATTAGACATGCTAAAATACAGACTTTGGCCAAAAAGAGAACACAACTTAAGCTTGGAGGAAAAAAGAAAACATTTGATAGGGCCCTAAACACGTCGTTTTTGTTTTGTCAACTTTTAATAATTTAAACTCTTATGACTGTTAAAAACACTTTTATTATCATGTCTCTCCATTTAAGCTTTCGCTGTTGACGTTGTGTTAAAAAGTATCTGTCAGTGTGCATTGTATATGACAAAGGAGCTTTCATAAAGTGAGACTCTCATTTCCCTTTCCTGATTACCACAGTTTTCTGGTTTGCATGTGTGTCTAGGTGCTCTTTCTAGCATGCCTGCAGTGAGGACGTTCTCTCTATTCGCTGGCCTGGCCGTCTTCATTGACTTCCTTCTGCAAATCAGCTGCTTTGTGTCTCTGCTGGGCCTGGACATCAAGAGACAAGAGGTGAGAGGGCAAAGGTCATACCACTACTAGACTATGGAATTAGAGGAACAGGAAAAAAGTGAAATATATAGTAGTTTTAATATTTGATCATAATTCACAGCGACTTTTTAAGTATTATGTTTAGCTTTTAATATACTTAAAACCCACTGTTGTTTTATTAAGCACTTTTATTTTCTCACTATGTAATGATTTGAGATGCTTCTGACATGGCTTAATTTCTCTTTCTCTTACTTTTCTGTCTGTCTTTCTTTCATTATTATTATTATTATTATTATTATTTGTTTTTCCAGGAAAATCGTCCAGATATATTGTGCTGTGTGAAGTTGTCTGATAGACCGCAGGAAAAATCAGAAGGTTGGCTTTTCCGCTTTTTTAAGAAGATATACGCTCCTTTCATCTTGAAGGATTGGGTGCGCCCCCTGGTGGTAAGTTTAAAGAAACAAGACAAAATCGAAATAATATTAATCTTTTATTTATGTATTTATTTTAAATTACACTTTGAATGCATTATGAGTTATATATTACAAAGCCAAAATAGCTATAAAATAAATGCATAATTGTGATGCTACATAGACACGGAAATGATTTACAAATAGATTTGATCAAGTTGGACTTTTTCTGAATTTTGAATGATCTTTTGCAGGTTGCTGTGTTCGTGGGAATGCTGTCATTTAGTATAGCGGTTGTTAATAAAGTGGAGATTGGCCTTGATCAGACATTGTCCATGCCTGATGTACGTATATACCTTTTCACTCCTTTCGCACATATTTGCCTTCTGAAGAACCTGAAAGGGATCGTTGGGATCATAAATCTTTACCATTTCACAGGACTCCTATGTGTTGAATTATTTTGGGAATTTGAGTGAGTACCTGCACACCGGGGCACCAGTTTACTTTGTGGTGGAAGACGGACATGACTATAAAACATCAGAGGGTCAGAACGCGGTGTGTGGCGGAGTCGGCTGCAACAACAACTCTCTAGTCCAGCAAATTTATATCGCATCTCTCTTGAATAATTAGTAAGTGACCGTTCTTGACACCTTTCCACCGATAAAAACCCTATATAATTGAATATATATATATATATATATTTTTATTTTTTTTATTTATATATATATATATATATATATAAAATTTAAAAAATATATATATATATTTATATATATATATATATATATATATATATGTGTGTGTGTATATATATATATATATATATATATATATATTTATTTATATATATATATATGTGTGTATATATATATATATATATATAATTAAAAAGAAAAAAAATATATATATATAATATACATGTACATATATTATATATACATTTTTGTTTGTCATTTTAAGAAACCAAGATCTTTTTGTATTTAATTTCATTGTTATATGTTGTAATTTTAGTACTAAGATCAGAAACGTTCCATCGTCCTGGCTGGATGACTACTTTGATTGGGTGAAGCCGCAGTCCTCCTGCTGCAGATATTACAACAGCACCGGAGCGTTCTGCAATGCTTCAGGTAAACCATTATCCACCGAATCAACAGAGCCCTGACCTCCACTGCCTCACAGGACCTTTATCCAGGGTGGTGTTTGTTAGTTATTGAGTTTTTTACTTCAGATGCAACTGTACAGATCACACTGTTCTTGGGTCTTTAAACCTAAATACATTTAAATGAAAATCTTCATATATGTGAAAAATACTTGATCACAATCAATGCAATTTGTATCAAATTATGTGACAATACTGTCTTTTACTAACCCACAATTATTATTTTTTTAATGCTTGTGATGTTTTCTTTCCATCAGTGGTGAATGAGACATGTGTTCACTGCAGACAAATGACCCCTAGTGGGAAACAGAGGCCTAATGGTACAGAATTCATGCACTTCCTCCCCATGTTTCTCTCAGACAACCCAAATATCAAGTGTGGAAAAGGGTAAGTTTAAATCATTTCCATAAATCTCATGAATCCAGTACCTGTAAGCCTGTAATCTAGAAGATTTCCAATCACTTGCCAAAATGGCAATCTCTAATAGACTAATTTAATGCAATTTTAAGGTTTCCGGGTACGTAGGGTTTTAGCAGTATGCCATAAACATGTTTGGTACAATGACTGTATGGTGTATATATATATCCACTTCAAGTTAATTCAGCTCACAAAAAGGTTGAATAGCTCTAATATCTCCTTTTCTTTCCCATGCAGTGGTCATGCTGCATACAGCACTGCTGTGGATTTAATAGAAAACAACATTGACGTAGGTGCCACCTACTTCATGAGCTATCACACCATCTTGAAAACATCATCTGACTACATCGACGCCTTGAAGATGGCGCGAGAGCTTACAGACAACATCACGCAAGCCATCGGGCCACAGAACAAGACTTACAGTGTCTTCCCTTACAGGTAAACCCACCTTGAACATGGGATGGTCTCTAAACCATCTTTATTGTAAAGCCTTTCACTAAAATAAAAAATCCTTTTAAATATTTGAGTTAATGGTTAAAGTCACATGGAAAGTTGAAGAAGAGTCCTCCTTAGTGACCTACTTCCATTAAGAGTGATGAAATTGTGCAAATGTATCCTTAACATAAAACACTCTGAATGCAAACAAGTGTGTCCCTGTGAAGGTCAGTTATGTAGGGCAGCCCTCTTTCTATTCCTCTGGGTGAGTGTTAACTGTGCCAAAAGTCTTGCAGGTCCTAGTAGCCTTCACATACCACGTTAAACCTATAAGGAGTTTCAGCTTGTGTTTTATTACTGGGATTATCATTTGAACGCTAAATATTTGAATGTCACACAGTAAAATAATGGCTTCTGATAATATAATCATTTTGGTGCTAATAAACCTTTTAATGATAAATGCATGCATGCATACATGCTAGTGTTATCGGTTGCAATCAGTAATCCCTGACCTGTTTTGTTTGTTTTTCCCCTGTGGACAGTGTATTCTACGTCTTCTATGAACAATATCTCACGATCGTCTATGACACTGCTTTTAACCTTGGCGTGTCATTGCTGGCCATCTTCTTGGTGTCTACGGTGCTTTTGGGCTTTGAGCCGTGGTCGGCAGTACTGGTGTCCTTCACGATTGCCATGATCCTGGTCAACATGTTCGGAGTCATGTGGCTGTGGAATATCAGCCTCAACGCGGTCTCATTGGTCAACCTTGTCATGGTGAGTTAAAGCAGTAATGTTTCATAGGATTGGTTTGTTGAACATTCATTACTGAAGCACTTTATCGGCGCTCGCTAACATCATTTACCTGTTGTTTTCTTTGTAGTGTTGTGGCATATCGGTGGAGTTCTGCAGTCATATTGTGAGGGCTTTCTGTGTCAGTACCAGGGGCTCGAGGGTCGATCGGGCGGAGGAGGCGCTGGCACACATGGGCAGCTCTGTGAGTGATGTTTGCTGCTGCTGTATGAATGTGTAGTACACAGATATATTCTGGTTGAACATGAGGTCACATAATGTGAGTGCAATGAAGCACCTTCTTACGTGCTGCTCTGACTCCGCAGGTGTTCAGTGGCATCACCCTCACTAAATTCGGTGGGATCCTGATTCTCGCTCTGTCCAAATCCCAGATCTTCCAGGTTTTCTACTTCCGCATGTATCTCTCTATAGTCCTGCTCGGAGCCGCTCATGGACTCATCTTTCTGCCTGTATTACTCAGTTATGCAGGTAAATCACACTATATATATATATATATATATATATATATATACATTCACAATGTGCTGTAAAGAAGTTGTACACTTAAAGGTGCTATGCGATGTTGCAGGATTTTAACTCGATTTTATTTTTATCTCAAACCGTATGCATCACCATTGGAATCGTCTTGCTGTCTGCCCTCTGAATACGTTGGGGGGAAAAAAACGCTCTCGAAAGACAACACAGAGGCTGCAATACCAAAACAAACACTAGGGGCACCACAACGAAAAACAAACTTCGGCCAACCAATCGGCAAGAAGAGGTGGGGTTTAATGCGCGTTAAACCCCACCTCTTCTTGCCGATTGGTTGGCCGAAGTTTGTTTTTGCTTTGGCGCACATCCTGTACCCCTAGTGTTTTGCAAGATCGCATAGAGCACCTTTAAAATTGAGGATTTGAGGATGAGGCACCAAAAATACCCCAAAAGCCTCAAGAATCTTAAAAATCAGTTAAGTTAGTAGTATTGTGAGAAATGTCGTTTATTTTGTCACATTTTTGATGAATATTGATAAAAACCAATTTAATAATAATGTAATTTATTTAAATGTTTTAACAGTAAACATCACTTTGTCTGAATTTATTCTTATTATTTTTTTATTAGTTGTTAATCTTTCATAGCTTTGTTAATACCCGAATGTCTGAAAAAACTATTTAAAAAATGCTCTTATTTATTAAAACTAAAAAAAAAATTTTTAAAAAAATTATTTGTTAAAGTTGTCTTAATTTAATTGATTAGGCATGCTTTTTTATGAAATATATTAAACTTTAATTAAACCATTAACAAATGTATCAAAATATAAAAAACATAATTTAAAACAAAGCATAGACATAAAAAATAAAATAGACCTGATAAAGCCAGCCGTGTCTTCTAAACCAAATATTTTGATTGTGCCAAAAAATAAAAAATGGAATCTTCCTTTTTTTTTTTTTTTTTTTAGGCCCGTCTGTAAATAAAGCAAAAGTCATGGCTGCTCACAACAGGCTTGTGGGTACGGAAAGAGAGCAGCTTATCTACTAACAGCTCTGTGATGCTGAGCGGCAGTGGACAGCTTCAGCTTTTCATTTCCATGTTACATGCTTAGTAACACACTTCAACAGACTTAACTCAGGATGGGGTGTACAGAAGGCCTTTTCCACAGCTTTTCCTTTCAAAAAAACCTTGACTCTGAAGAAGATCCTTTCAGTATTGAAATGATTCAGTAAATAGAGCCTGAATGTGGAAAAGTCATTTCCTTAAATGTGTGTAAACATCAGTATCGTGTTGTAACCACATGCAATGCAGCAGTCACTGTGGCAAACCAGCCAAGACAGCTTTTTTGATATGAATGTGTGTGTAAGAAATGTATAACTAATCCTTTTTATTTATTCTTTTCATCTTTCGTTAGTGTGTTTCATTTATTTACTTCAGAAATAATATTGTAAATGAGCAACGATGGACAATCTCTTGATTCATTGTGATGCCATGAAAAAACCTATATGTTACACAGACGGCTAGCAATTTGCCGTTAGCGCTACCTGAACTCTGTGGTTTTCAGGTAGCAAAACCACTTTAGTCTTATAGCTTATTAACTAAGTTGGGAAAATGGGATGCAGTGGCACACCATGAATATTTATGTTTTTAAAATGTTTACTTATTAAGTTGTGCTGTGCTGCAGTAATTAGCACTGGCATGCTAATAAAGGGAGTGCTAGCATACGTTTAGAGACTTGAATCACTAACCTGAGGTTTAATTAACCAAAACACAAGTATTCTTCGGCACTGCAGTTTGGTTTAAAGTCACATTCCTCAGGATTTGCCTGCTTATTCTCATTACTAACACAATGTAGCTTTAGAAAGGCTGCTAAAACTGGTTTTGTACCTCATAAACGTGGTGGGGGTAACACTATTGAATCAACGTGTCTAAGGCAAAGATGTGTTTGCATACAAATGGTAATTTTTTACAAAGATAAGTTTGGATGCATATGGACTGTCAGGGGTTGGCACTGGCAACATGGACATATTTGAGAATGTAATAGTTTTTTTAAACGAGTTGGATTATGTGTGCCTCGTGAATGTTCTAACAGTTTAAAGTGTGTGCTTTTTGGGTAACGTGATTTGAAGAATTTTTTTTTTGAAATAAAATACAGATACTAATTTGTATTAAATGGAGTTGATTATTAGTGTGCACTTTTATTGTCCACTTTTGTGTAAAACTAGTCCACTTCAGCATAGTGATAGCTTTTCTTATGGAGTACGATGCTTTAATAGAATGCTTTAAAGTGCAAACTTTTTTTTTTTTTATGGACTTTCATAAAGAATTTCAGGAGGAGCACGTACGAGCGATCGTACATACGAACATTCACCACCTTCCCCTTACCGCCACCAGAGCTGGGGTCAGACCGGGGTAGGAGGGGCTAAACAGGCCAGAGTTCTCCACCGTTTTTTCTCCAGTCGGAATTTCCCACCACTGTTACCGTTCGGCTCACCAGTCGGAATCGCCTGGTTAGCTACTTTATTGTCTATTTTCCCGCTAGTTCCAATAACCTACCACTTCCTCCCGGGGCCACACGGGGACCAGGCTGGACTCTGAGCATCACCCAACCCTCACCTCCTAGGGGTATAGCCCCTAGGGCTCGGGGTATGAATGGGGGTAGTATGAATGAAACTCGGACGTACTACATCAGCCATATTGATGCTGTCACGTGTCACACGTCATCACAACGGCACGACAATTTAAATTTTCAATAAGTCATCCGTTTATTTAGATTGTGTTAAACAAGTGTAATTTAATCACAATAAACAACGTTTTCTTCCTGAGGTGCTTACACGTATAATGAGCCGCGTCTCCACTTTCCGCCATTTTTTTAATATGACGCCTCCTCTCCCCGAGCTTCATGGGATAGAAAAGTGTTCATGATATGCTTACTATAGAATTTGGGCGGAAGCCGTAGGTCATCTGGGTTCTTCTCGCCTACTGAATTTCGGATACTATGAATTCGGACATACTACTCGCCTTGCATACTGTTTTTCACGTAAGTTACTATAAAGTAGGGAAGTAAGCGATTTCGGACGCAGCGAGAGTCGCAGTGTATGCGGTGTTGTTATTGAGAATAGAGGATGGATACCCGACCCGTCGGGGTTCGGACAGATATTTAGAAAGGATGCTCGGGTTCGGGTCGGGCTCGGTCACATCAGCGCGAATGTGCACCTGTGTTATAACTGCGCTTTTTGCCCCGCGTACGCTGATGATCTCATCTGTTGACATTTCCGAACGCCTTCCTACAGTTGCTAAATAAAAGCGGGCTTTCCACACAAAAAAAGGGCATGTCTCATTATTATGAGAAAAAATTAGATCGGGCTGTAATTGGGCTCGGACATAAATATCTTAATGCCTTTCGGGGTCGGGTTCGGTTACTGCTCTGTCGGACGCGGGCCGGGCTCGGACAGAAAAATGCAGCTTCATCCGCACTCTAATTGAAAAGCTCGGGCAAAGAAGGTTGTTAAAACGGAAGATTGTCGAGGCTTAAGACGACTGAAGGATGACAGTACAAAGTGCAAGTGTGAACAGTGAACCGCTAAATGACGCTCTTCAGTTTTGAATATAGTCAGCGGAAAGTTACTCCTAGGTAATTGTTCCACTTTCCTGACAAATAATTTGTCACACTGCGCATGCGTGAAATGCGTTAAAAAAATGAATGTAATTAACGACAAAAAATAATTAACGTCATTAACGCGTTATTTTTGACAGCCCTAATAAAAAGATGATATACTATATAAAAACACATCAGGTAATGTCTATTCTGGGTGATTTAGTATATTTAGTAGTTTATTTGTGATAACGTATCCTGAGTAAGAATGAGTTAAACCCATAAGACTCAAAACAACTTGTATTAATTTAAACATTTAGAATTGAATTGGCCAAGTTCAGAGCTGTTATAAAATAGCCACTACCATATACAGTAGGTAGCCAAAATAGCCATTCTACTTCTTAACAAGGCTGCATTTGTTTGGGGAAAAACACGTTCAACTATAAAACGAGCAAAGAATGTGTATTTGGAGCATATCTGTATGTTTCATCGTTTGTGTAATACCACAGAGAATAAGGCAATGCAGTTTTGTTGAGTAAGCTTCTGAGCTCATAAACCACCTAATTATAATAATTAGAGTAGTTTATTTCAGTGATAGCTGATTTTATTCTCGATTCTTTGAAATTCGAATCCTTTGAAACATAATAAATGTGCTTACTGTCTCTTTATTTAATTTAATGAATTGGTGGGAACCCCACCCCTCCCCCCCAAAAACATTTGAACAGTAGTGTACGCACATCTGTAACCACATTAGGTGAGCTTCGTGTACGTGTTATGTCATCTATCCTTTGATTGGGTCATTTTTGTATGTTATAGGTATGCTGCTTCTGTAGATGATATTCTAGAGGAAGAGGAGCATTATGCGGATCAGCTGAAGGAGTACCTTTTCTACGCAGATGCATTAAGGTACAATATTCAAAGCCGTTACGTTCACTCAAAATGAGAATTGTTGTCGTTGATTTACCATTTTAAATTTGATCTGAAGCATACCTAACACAAGCTGTTATAACAGTGTGGTTGATTAGAAATGTACATGGGCAATGCTCTCACTGAACTCTTGGGAGCTGATAGCCCCCACTGGCTGATTATGTTACATGCAACTTTTGGTACACTGTGAACACAAACCTCCATCAGTTCCCAATTTTCTTGAAAAGGGATCACACTGCAGGGCATCTAGGCTTTCAGCAATTTCCATAAGAAACAATGCAACGTTTATAGTTGATTTAGCACATTTAGTGGTTTATGTACTTTTTTTTTTTTTTACAGGGCAGTGTGTAGGAAGCATGAACTGACGCAGTATGAACTAGAGATGACTGCCCAGGATCTGACCTCTAAGAAACAGCAGCGGGAGGAGCTCGCCACAGGGGTCAGTGTCCATTTGACCACATGACACAACTCAGAGACTGAAGTACTCCCCATCACCTCTCTTATGTCTGGAATGGGGGACTTTCCAGCAAGATTTTTATAAACCAAGGCTCATGTCATATCAAAAGAATGAGGGGAAAATACAGGGAAACAAATTATAAAAAAATATATAAAGCATTAATCTTCTTTTTTTGGGGTTTGTATGTTTTTTAACAGTGAAAATTGTGTTTGCATGAATCAAGCCTGTAGAGAAGGCTCTGCAAGTAAACATGGGAGGAAGAGTGAAGCTTACCAATGGGTGTCATTCACCTCTTTTTTTTTTCTCTCTCTCTCTTGTGTAGACAATACGGACCTTCTCTCTGAAGGGAATGACCAGTAAACTATTTGGACAAGAGACCCCAGAGCAGAGAGAGGCCAAGCTGAAAATGCTGGAGACACAGATTGAAGAAGGAGAGGAACTGGTCAAAGAAAGAGACGCAGAATGCGAGTAAGCAAATTGCAGTATTCCCACACAACTAAATTTATGTACTGCTGATGACGAAAGGCAATAAATGTTGTCAGAAAATTACTTAATTAGGCGGTTTATGAGCTGAGAAGCTTATGCAACAAAACTGCATTGCCTTCTTATTCTCTGTGGCATTACAGAAATGATGAAATATACAGATATGCTCCAAATACTCTTTTTTTTTTTTTTGCTCGTTTTGTTGCATCCCAGAGAAACTCATTTAATAAGAGTGAGTTGTACCCCAAAGCAGGCCAGTTAGTCAAAGCTTTCTTAAAAATATGTAGGTTTGAGGATATATCCATTCATGTCGAGCTTCGTTTGAATGATTATTTTTCATGCAATCTTTGTCTGTTTTTGTAGGGACTTTGTGAAAAGTGCATGGGTGGACATCGAGAGGTTTAAAGAGCAGAAAGACCACGATCTCAGAGAGGCTCTCATCAGCTATGCCATCATGCAGATCAGCATGTGCAAAAAAGTATGTGGCTTCAAAGCCAACAAACAAAAATGATATATTTTTCTCATTACATAACCATCAAAACATCAGTCTCTACTAATCAGACACAAGGGTGAAGTGGCAGACTTAAGTAAGTAAAGAAGTAAGCAGTTTTTTTTCTTTTTAGGGAATTCAAGTGTGGAACAACGCTAAAGAGTGCTTCAGTAAGATGTAAAGGTTTCAGCCACAACGACCGGAACACCAGGAGGCCTTGGAGATGTCAATCCAGAAAAGCACACACTCCTAGAGACTGACCTTGGGGACTAAAGTCTTCCTCTCAATCCTAAACATTTGTCAGCCTCTTGCACCAGATGCTCTGGTGTAGATGGGTATCAATTACACTAGTTTAAGAATCCAAATAATGAATGAACGGGGTGCTGTTTTATTTATTTCCATGCTCACAAGCCCGATTTTAGACCTGGTTACTTTTGTTACTGCACTAATTTGACCTACACAAGAGTTTGTGAAGGTAACAGACAAATCTTAACACTTCAGACAGAAACAAATGAACGACCTAATTAGTATTGATTAATCTTTAACTACGGAATCACTTCTTTAGAATTTGTTCATGTCTTTTCCTTTATGCTTTTTGCTGCCAAAATGTGCTAAAATCATTCCTTTATTAATTTTTTTATTAACGTTTTACTACTTCAGTTCGCCATAAAACACAAAAGCACAGATTAAAACTGTCAAGGCAAAATTAGAGGGTGGGTTTTCTTAGTCAGTCCAGCAGCTCCGTTTTTACCGTACCCCACACCCCTCTTCATAATGGTGGTCTCGCACATCTGGAACGTGTCCAGTTTCTGTGGAACATGCAAAATGATCTTTATCAGCTGCCGCAGAGGACACCAAAAGTCAAATTTCCTATGAAAGTAACTTGTCTTATTCACATGCAAACTAAATTTGCCCTGACGCCCACACAGCAAACAAAGAGGCATAAATTCATTTGGTCTGTCATTTCTGCACGTTCAGCCATAAAAACATAAGTTGTTTATGACCACCGATCCCCTCCCTTTTAATGGTTCAGTTCATCTGAAAAATATTAATATGCTGTTTATGCCTTATTCGAGACTTGACTCTGCAAATTTCCTTTGTTGCTGCAGTTTTCACTATGAATGCCATATTTGTCATCTGTTATGATGAACGGGTGGGTCAGTGTTTTGATATACATCTGGCTGAAGGAATACGAAGGTCGCAGGAAAGGCAGGATAGAATCATTTCCTCATTTAAGAGCTGCATGTGTAACTCCGCCTGACCCCTGGTCATCCAGATCTTTTTTCTTTTTGGTTTATAGGGGGGCAGAGATCATACTTTTGTGTGTATATATACTGTTAAAATCATTGTGTAACACTAATGGTAATGATAAATAAAATGAATAATTAAAAAATACAGTTATTATTTGGCTTGTGTTTTCATGTTGTCAGGGTCACACTAAATGTCTACTTTAAATCGGGTGTTTTCCTCTTTTGATGGTCTAAGGACTGATAAGTGATAAGAATTGATAAGTTTGAGGCGTAATGAAAAAAACTGTATGAGACGTATATCGGGGAATTAGCCAAATGTATTTAAATCTGTAAAAAGTATTTTAACACTGAAAAAGAATACATCCTGTAACATGAGCTTTGTAAAAAGGGTGCATTTCAGGAAACTGATGAATTGTAGTTATCTACAGGCATTTTCTCAGGAAGAGTTTTTTGTTTTTTGTTTTTGGGTTGTAATGCTTCCCTCTAGTGGTGTGTTATACTTATAAACAATTTTATAACGAAAGCCTTTAATGTAACAGACAGTCAAATATTTTGTTTAAAATTGAATTTGTTTGAAGGTGTGTGCACATTGTGTCCAATTGATATTTTTTGTATAACAAATCGAGCCAAAGTCAGAAATGAATTCTTTTTTTATGTACCATCATTTATATGCCACTGTTTGAGCTGTTTAAGCTGTTTTTAGGGCAGTGGTACGAAATGAATCGCCCCTAATTATTCAAAGACTATAATTATGTCGCTGGTTTAATCAACGGTGTTTTTAATTTTTTTTTTTTTTTTTATTTATTAAGAGAAGCTTAAGTGCTTATATTAAATTAAACCTTTTTTTTAAACAATAAAAAACTATTTTGCAAGGAATTATTTTGTTTTTGTGTATATAGTATTTAATTCATTTAAATATATGTATTTATGAATTTAATTGTTATTATTAGTGTAGCGCTAAAACCATATTGTAATTGTTAGGATTTTTTTATTATTATTATTATTATTCCCTAGAACTGCTCTAGGTCAATAATTATCCAAAAAAAGTTTAGTTTTTTTGTTGTTGAATTTTGTCCTTTGGTTAGCTCATTTAAAAATGGGGCGTGGCCGCATGAACCCAAAGGCCCATAAAACTAAACTAAAACTCAAAACTTTACGAAACTTGGCGAAAACACGTGTCACATGACTCTTAACAATTATCCAAAGATTCATGGAGATCGGTCCATAGGTGGCGCTATAACAGCTAAAAATGCATCAAAAACTACTACTTTTTCAAACTAGTCTCGATCAAACCAATACAGAACAATTCTCTGCACTCTAGATAAATAATTTTCAAAAAAATATACAATGTTGTAATTTGGTTAGCTATGGCAATTAAAAAAAAAGTCCACATATACTCAAAAGCGTAAAAAACCTAAACAAAAACACAAAAATGGTTAAAACATGTGACGGATGAGTTTTAGCATGCAGGCAAAGTCTTATAGAGCTCAGATTGTAGGTAGCACTATAACTATTCAGAAAGACAACATCAAAAACACAAAGTCCTCAAAAACACAATGTATCCAGAATAAATGGAATAAATACTTATCGACTATATCTTCATATAATATCATAGATCTCCTCGTTCTGAACAACTTTGCCTCTGGGATTAATGATGTCACTAATGAAGACCACTGATGAGCACACTAACAGTGCTTTTCATGTTCGCTCGTGGAGACATTATAAATTCTGTATTATAACATTTAAAATCACATGCATGTTAAAAAGTTTACCATTTTGCTCTTACACTTTTTAACAACTGGCCAGATAAGAGTGAAACCTGAAAATACCATATAAACTCTTTAAAAGAAAAGGCATGCAATAAATGTCATTTATTTCAAATATCTAAAATATACAATGTGTGTGAATTTATGCCCGTGTGTGTGTGTGTCTGTGTATTTCAATATAATAGTTTAACCATTTCATTTCTCTGTGTGTGTCTGTGTTTGTATTAATATAACAGTTTAACCATTTCATTTCTGTGTGTTTATCAATGTAATAGTTTAACCATTTAATTTCTCAGTGTCTGTGTCTTTGTTTGTATTAATATAATAGTTTAACTATTTCATTTCTGTGTATGTGTGTGTCTGTGAGCCTATTGTCAATTTTCGATGTGCTTCAGCCAAGCCATTGCCTTATACAACATCAAAGGCCTTAAAAATGCTCGAACCCTGCTGCTGCTTGCAGCTATATTTTTATTATTTATAAGTTTTATAAGTTATTTAAGTTATCCCCTCCCCCGGACGTTTATTTTAGGGCTTGTAACCTTTGAGGTTTAAATGTAAAAACATTAAAATATATCTTAAAATTACTTGCCAAGTCATTAAATTTAATGTAACGTTACGTTACAGTCTGAACAGACTAAAATGCGCGTCTAGATTGGCCAGAAATAAATAAAATATAATTCAAATATAACAGTTCAAATGTATTTGCATAAAAAGTATATTTTTTTTATATTTTATTTCTAATATATTTACAGTTATTAATTGCGGCTGAGATAATTCTCAGATCATTCTCAATTCTCTTTTTTTTAGCTTATTATATTGCTTACGCACATTTCAAACAGTCAGCAAACACGTCCTGTCACAGACGCTCATTAGAGCTGGTCCGTTGCGATCCCACAATGCACCGCTGCGCAGCTGCAGATGGAATGTATCTCGCTAGCCTCTCGTGCTAGCCGCAGCATCGCAGTAAAGTTTGACAAACACGTCATGAGCGGCTCGAACCCGCCGCCAGCGCTGTTCTGACGACACATGCGGTATGTATACTCTTCATCTACGAGGCTTTTCGTTACAATCAGCCGTGAAAATGTTTGCAGTCCGGCCTCTATGTGCGTGGTGAAACGGCAGCATAGAGATGGAGTTCAGGCCGATTTTAAACTACATTGATATATTAAAATACATTAAAGTCATGATTAAAATACAGCAGTTTCGCTAACCTCACGTCAAAAGAAATGCGCAGCTGTATCTCTGACAGTGGCAACAGGCAGACAGTATTGTGCTTGAGTGGCAACACAGTCATGTACTTTCAGTTGTTTTTTCTTTTTAGTTTAAGCATATCAGCATTATTAAGTTTGTATACATACACATGAAACACTTCCCTGTGGCCATTTTATTTCTTAAGCTTACGTTGATTCATTTAATATGCAGGTTGTGTTTAATGTAGGTTGATGATTGAAATGTCATAACTTGACATTATGACTTGACTTATGTTTTTTCTGCTTCATTTCTATCTGTAGAAATAGTTTGAAACAATATTGTGAAAATGCAATAAAAACGGGATTGATATAAAAGTCTTGTCTGTTACGACAAAACTGCAGGATGTCAACCAGCTCATATTGCTTCATTAGAATAAGAGAATAATTATGCGAAGGTCATCCTGGGCTAGTAATTAATCCCAATCAGGTAATATAAATATTAACAATATTAATGTTTGAGAGGCCAACATTTATGATCGTGAAGTAAAGTCATTTATTTTATACAATACAGATCGTTTCAGAGCAGCCTCACAGTAATAAACAGGAAAAGTTGTAAAGTTGATCAAATATGAAATATTCAGAAGAAAAAATGCCATTATTCATCTCAGTCCTGTCCAGTAATAAAGTCAGTGTTGCAAAGTTCACCATTAATTGTAAAAAAAAAAAAAAAAAAAAAAAGCTTTATAGCTGACAGTAGTTATTTTTTGGCCAAGTTTTTGTGTTTTTTTTTGTGTGTGTCATATTTAACAAAAAGAGTTTTAGAATATAAATAATAAGTCTCCTTAAACCAGTAAGAAATTATAAATCGCAGTCCTTTTTGGGTCAGTTCTTCATAATGAGATGTAGAAGCATGAATCTGACATAAAAAGGCAATTTATTGTTCCCTTATTAAGTCAGTTTATGCTCCAGGAACAGTTTGACAATGACTGTTCAAGATGTGTCAAGTCAGATGGAGTTTAATTCCACTTTCGTCTGCCTAGCAGGTGATAAAAATGATTTTGGCTAGACCAGGGTTTCTCAGATCTTACCCTGGAGGTCCGATGCACTGCAGAGTTTGGATCTAACCCTAATCAAAGACCCCTGATCATGTTAATCAGTGTCTTAAGGATCATTAGAAAATCACAGGTAGGTGAGTTTTATCAGAGTCGGTGCTAAACTCTGCAGTGCATCGGACCTCCAGGGTAAGATTTGAGATAGACCTGGGCTAGACCATCACTGGGATCCAAAAGAAAACTGCTTTTTTTTTTTTTTTTTTTTAGTTAAACCTGGAAATTTGTTTTTATGTTTTTCAAAATATCAGATGTCCATCTATTTGACCTAACATGATGCAAAAATCAAAAGGGATGTGAGGTTTGTTGCCTTTTAAGCTCAAGCTTGTTGTTTCTCTCAGCCAGGTTGACGGAGAGGAAGTGCTGTGAACGCAACTGCTGATAGGAATCCTTATGTTGGTCCTGTCTCTTCCTGTAGCTCCAGCTCAACTGCTTAGCGTTTAGCGATGAACATTGATGACAAACTGGAGGGGATGCTTATAAAATGTAGCCCTGTGGGGCTCCACCACTCATCCAGAGCTCTGGGACCCTCAAGGGTGGACGGAAGAGGAAGAAGGGGCAGTTTGGATATGACACTTGGGGAACGGAGCTTGGCTAATCATCCCCTTTTGGCAGAGGACGATGACGACGATGATGAAGAAGATGACGAAGACCTGGCAGGTGGAGGCTTGACCTCGCATGATCTGATATCCCAGGATGACCTGATGGTTCATGAGGAGACGGTGAAAAATGACAGACAGGATGAAGCAGCTTTCCCGCAGCGAATCTCCCATAAACTACACTATACACTCAATATGCCAGTAAGTGTAGTGTTGTTGGGGCTGATTAACAGCTAATTACTGCAGTGCTTTAACACTATTTATTTATTTATTTATTTATTTTTTTTGTTTTTTTGCTTGTGCAAGTTCCAACAGCCTTGTCAGCGAACCACCCACCCACACACACACACACAAAACAATGAGTAAATACTGGGTAAAGAAAGTGCATTTCTTTTCAGCAAATTTGTGCAAATCCAGGCTTTGAATTAAACGGTATTATGGCTGTATTATCATAATAAAAAAATAAGTGTGAAAATATATTATTATAGAACTATGTATATTATGATTGTGTTGTAACTGAGACATTCAGTGAATTTTTGTTGTTGTTGTTGTTGTTACTTTTGCTAGGTAAATATAAAGCAGGAGATGAAAGTGCCAGACTCATTGATTCTGAATAAAAAGGAGAAGAAACCAGGGAGGGACCCATCTGACTGTCACAAAAAGAAGAAGAGAAAGCAGCGCTCGCCTGCGAAGGTTTACTATAATTCATCAGAGATGCTACTGATAAAATATTCTAAAATACCAGTTCTCTACGTAAGAGAGACAGGGCAAAACAGCGGTAGTAAAATAATTACAATTTGAAAGTGTCCTGAAATAGCTTGTTTTGTCTGTTCGCTTTATGTTGTTTATTTCATGACTTCTTGGCTACTGAAGTGTAGAAATGTTATTAAACTATAAACTGCGATGCACATTTGTGACCCTGGACCACAAAACCAGTCTTAAGTCACTGGGGTATATTTGTAACAATAGCCAAAAATACATTGTATTGGTCAAAATGTTAGATTTTTTTTTTTTTGGCCAAAAATCCTTAGGATAGTAAGTAAAGATCATGTTCCATGAAGATATTTAGTCAATTTCTTACTGAAAATATATTAAAACCTAATATTTGATTAGTAATATGCATTGATTAGATCTTCATTTGAGAACTTTAAAGGTGATTTTTTTCAGCATCTAGATTTTTCTGTACCCTAGGATTCCAGATTTTCATATAGTTGTATCTCAGGTCAAATATTGCCCTATCCATCCAAATAATACATCAATGGGAAGTCTATTTATTCAGCTTTCAGATCATGTATACATCTCAATTTCGGAAAATTAACATTTAAGACTGGTTTTGTTGTCCAGGGTCACATTTGTGAGTAAGCTGAACTGACATTCATCATCCTTTTATGGTATTGGTTAGCCAAGGACATAAAATATTATGACCACAGTTATGATGCTCAGAAGAAGCACAGGCATGAAAGTTAAGGTAGTTTTGAACTATATTTCCTCCATCTTGTTAGATTCTCACTATCAATGAAGACGGCTCCCTTGGGCACCAGAACCCAAAATCTCATGTCTGTGAGCACTGCAATGCTGCTTTTCGGACAAACTACCATTTACAAAGACATGTCTTCATTCACACAGGTAAGTCGTGTAATGTTTTTTTGGAAATAACTGTCATAAAAGGGCGAAATGTATATTTTGATATATTCTTTGCAGGTGAAAAGCCTTTTCAGTGCAATCAGTGCGACATGCGCTTTATTCAGAAGTACCTGCTTCAGAGACATGAGAAGATCCACACAGGTGAGCAGAAAGGAATTAAAACCATTATACCAGTGTAAAAAAAAAAAGTGAATTTTAGATTTATTCTTTAAGAATGTACTGTACAGAAATAAGTCAGCGATCCGTTTATAAATGTAGTCCAATAAGCAATAAGCTCCTTTTTTGTGGTGCATCTTTATACTTTGAGAAAGCAAGTCCAGGGTCAAAGCCTAGTTTTTTTCCCATCAAGTCTTGGCATGGAAAAAGTAGGCTTACTTCATGTGCCTAAATTGCCTTTTATATCATTCGTAATTGCATGTCTCCCCTTTAGGAGAAAAACCTTTTCGCTGTGATGAGTGTGGAATGAAATTTATTCAGAAATACCACATGGAGAGACACAAGAGGACACACAGCGGGGAAAAGCCTTACCAGTGTGACTATTGCCATCAGGTATGTGCAGTTCAAAGCAAATCTGATTTGATTTTGATGTTCTATTAAAATGTTAGTCTGAAACATGATGTTGTCTCTTTTTCCCAACAGTTTTTCTCCAGAACTGACAGAGTACTAAAGCACAGACGAATGTGCCATGAGAATAAGGACAGGAAGGTGCAGAAGGCGGCCAAAGATGGCCCTCTTCGCACCTCAGAGAGCTTGGGCTTCTCTTTTCCTGCCAAGGAATTCACACTTCCCAAGAAGAAACGTCAGAAGACTGATAAAAGTCGGGTTGCCCTTACAAGTCCAAATGTTGACAAGGTGGTCCAAGCTGGTAACGATGAGAAGACGGAAGACCAACTGGCCAAAAGTGAGTGTCTTCCTCTTTACTCTGTAGACACCAAGGTCAAGGACGAGTATGTTGTGGCAGATTATTCCGTTGAGCTCCCTGATTCCCCGCCTGGCAACAGGCATCTTGCAGGGGAGGAGTCTAATGATGAAATCATCAGTCCTCCAAAACTAGTGCTAAAGAAAATCGCCAGCAGAAGAGGTTTGAAACAGCAAGCCCTAGAACAGCCACAGAGTCTCTCACCCTTGTCCTCCTTCGAAGAGAGCAAAGTAACGAGATACACGTTTGAAATTGTGGACAACAAAGGCCTGTTGGATGTCGAGACCAATTCTGACATGGAGTCCGTTGACGCCCTACAAGGAGGACAAACGAAACCTACTGGGAGCAGCACAAATTACGACGACGCCATGCAGTTTCTCAAGAAGAAGCGATACCTTCAGGCGGCAAACACTAGTCGAGACTATGCGCTCAACGTGAGCAGCATCGTGTCACAGCCTTCTGTCACTCAGGGAGCTGTAGCGAGCGTCATCGATGAGACCGTTCCCGCCACAATCCTCTCTGAGACTCAGACGCTGAACGTGGAGATCAAGTCCAGTAATGAGAAGAATGTCCTTCCAGATGAGGTCCTACAGACGCTTCTCGATCACTACTCCAATAAGGCCAACGGGCAAGCAGAGATTTCCTTCAGTGTGGCGGACACCGAGGTCACATCCAGCATCTCTATCAACTCTTCCGATGAGAGCAGTCCCACCGAGACTTTGGGAACCAGCTCACAAGCACCCCCGGCCGAGAAGGCCAGCCTTCTGCAGGAGTACTCCAAGTTTCTCCAGCAAGCGCTGGAAAGGACCAGTCAGAACGACACCTACCTGAACAACCAGAGTCTTACGTTTGTAAATGACAGCGCCGGTCTCGCTGGCCAGCCTTTGTTTTCCACAGAGAAGCAGTTCACCTCCCCATCCCGGTTCAGGCCGAGCATGAACTCGCCATTGAGATCCACCTTGGAGAAGCCTAACTTTAGCCTATTAGTAGATTCCCAACACTCCTTCTCCTTTTCAGGTGACGAGACAAACCCTTCCTCAGTTTCGCCAACCGAGGACTTCCTCGACCAAGTGACCTCTCCCAAAAAAACAGACGCGCAAAGCATTAGTCAAACATTTCAGATTGCTACTTTTGACCAGAACTTTCGATCTCAATTCCCAAGCTCACGATCTGGAATATCCTCACAGTTTAGCATTGCCAGTGGACAAGTTAGCCTGAGAGGTCATGGAGGAACCGACTTCCCAGAGTTCTCTCTTGTTTCTGAAACAAGAACTCAACTAACTTCATCTCCAGATGCTACAAGCAGCCAAACCTTTGGCTAAACAGGAGCTTTTAATGATTTAAAGCATTTTAAAGGCACTTTATAGTTCTGTCAGTGAAGACAAAGTGATCTCTGTGCAAATACTTATGATTTTCCATCTTTAAACAATCACGCATGTGCGAGAATCAAATGGAGCAGAGTGATGCATGCATTAGCTTTTATTATCAGACTGTGGGATACTCTTTATGTGGCCTTGCATTATTTGTGGATCACACATGTATTGCTTGGGACAAACACACAACGGCTTGCCAAATTAGCTAGCCTGTGTATTCTAAAATTAAGAATTCAAGCTACTACAACAATGCTGTTGTAGCCGTCTAAATTATAGGGTCAACGTAGCTTCCCCGAGAGAAAACTATACAAAGATCAATTCTTGTTAGCATTTAGTTCTTTTGCTGGAACATCAGGTTGGACTGAGCTAATAATGTAGAAAGTACTCTAGAATTACAATCACTTTTTGTATTTAATTAGTTTTGTAACATGTTGTCTGGAGAGGTACTGAAAGGACCTCACTTTAACACCCTAGACTTGAGTAAGGCACTTTGTGATTGATGTACTCGAAGTCACTTTTGTTTAAAAAATGAGTAACATTTTTCTCACCCTTGTCATTGTAAGCTAATTTGTGTATTTAATATTTTTTGTGCATTGACTTACTTTTTGGAATGATATATATATATATATATATATATACTTGCATTCTCTGCTCTCTTAAAGAATCTCTCCCAGACACAATTTGTTCAGAGCAATCTGCAGGCATTGTCATACTCAATTTGTATGGACCTAGCCCATAATTTTATATAATGAGATTATGTAATCATTAAATATTTTTGCACATTTCCCCTGAGGTTATTGGATCAAAAAAATGGATATTCTCATGCTCCTTCTGGGGAAATCCGTACATTTGCATTAGAGACTGTCTTGCCAATCAGATATAGGTGCACAAGGGGAGTAAGGCATCTGTAAAGGGTTTGTTTTCAAATATCCCATATTTGGGGATGCCGTTTTAGCAGTTGTCCAGGGCAACAGCACTGACCGGTATTCACTTCTTCATTCAATTCTTCATCATTGTGCCTGACTGAGTGGTTCGTTTGACTTACAGTAGTCAAAATACAATACTTTGTATTGTTAAAAAGTGAATTGGTTTCCTTAAGCTGATTTAATTTGGTTTCTTGAGTTTCCAGATGTACTAAAGATCTGATAAACCTTACTCTTTGAAAAGCACTTTCAGCTTGTGGGCAGTTTTATTTTTGTAAAGCACTTTTCAATGACCACTTTCCGTCTGCTTAATGCACACATTCAAAAATCGATATCATTTATATCAGTGTTGAGTGAAATCAAGAAAGATAATTTTTAAGAATGTATGGTCTGAGATTTTTTTTTTCCTTTGTCTCAAAAACACCTTATCCATTAGCATATGTCTTTGTGTCGGATTCACTTGCTGTTACTTATTGGATTAATATAGAACAAAAAATGAAGTGTAATGTTTGGTAAAGTTGTACTAATATGTATATGTACACATTTGTTAATTGCACATCTCTTGTTGTTAGCTCACTAACTAATCATGTAAATGATAAGCTTTGTTTCTTTTCTCTCCGATTGTTTATAGAAATTTTCCTGCTTGCCCCAAAACTGTATTTTGATTAATCTTAGCTTTATGATTTATATTCATAGTATGCCAAACTGTACACTCATTTCTTTGTAAATCATTTTTAATAACATAATGTAAAATGTTTAATGGCTTTTTAGAAACAATTTACATGCAAATTCGCCCTGCTTATGTTTTATGAATAAGGCCCATTAAGAGTTTTTTTTTTTTTTTTCAATGTGTCAAAGACATATTACTGTTTTGTTTTGTTTTTTATTATGTGTGCCTAAACATTCCTTTACTGTCCCATTTATTTTTACATGCTGTAAATAGGTTGTATATTTTAAGTTGTGTTTATTTTGCTGTGCACGATTGTTGGAGTGTAGAGAGAGTGCAAAATTATTTAATATTTGCTGCCATTTTGGTTTGCTCATTCCTACAGTCTCTGAAGACTTTTAGCACAACTTTTGTGACAAAATCATGTCTGTGGTTTTTGTTGTAAAATTACAAATGTACTGTCCTCTTAAGAATTGCCTCTGAATGCAATTTTAATAGTTACAATTTGATTAAACAATGAATGGATCTCATACACCCTCAGAGGACGAATTTTTAGGAAGCTATTTATCGTTTCAATATCATGTGATCTCTGCATTATAAATATTTAATCAATATTTACTGCTACAGATGCTCCAGAAATTGATGAGAGTGAAATTATCATTTGAGAGAAGACCTTACTGTATTGTTTTTGCTTTATTTCCTTTTTGTGTATTTTTTTTTTGGAAGCTCAGTTGTTGGTAAAAGGTTGTATCCATTTAGTCACCTGACTGTTGTCCTCCTTTACTGATTGGGTATTTTGAGCATCAAAGTTTTATCTGGTGTTACTAATAGTGGATCGTTATTTTCTTTCAAGCTTAATTTGCCGGAAAAACTGAATGGTTTTATGTAATAAGAAAGCTCTTCTGTTAGACATTTAATTTTATTGGGGAGTGCATGTCCTCTGACTGTCTTTGTACACTGGTTATATTTTTATATGTATCCATTTTATTGTAGCCGAATTATTTCCATAGAACATACTTTAATGCAATACTTTGTCTAAGACATGGGGAAAAAGTTCTGATTGGATGTTTTTGATTGCGTGCCTCTTGTTGTGTAATATTAAATTTCCAAATACATCTAGTTGTTGAGTGCTTTTTCCATGTGTCATAATCACTCTTTACAGGAATGGGTGGCCTCTACCTTCTTACTTCTTATAACAACCAAATATCTGCTTATTTTTAACAAAAATCAAGAAATATTTTTTTTCAAGTAAATCAAACTTGACTTTATGATCATTAATACACATTTTTATTGTGATTGCATCTATATTTTATATACTTAAACATATTTTCCCCAATTCTCTTTAAATGTAAAAATTTAATTTATCAAAAAATATTATGTAAATTATTGAGTAGTATTTTTATGATTTAATTAAATACACATATAGGGGTGGTTTCCTGGATATAGATTAGTTTATGCCAGGCCTAGGCCTTTGAGGACATAAGGACATTGATATTCTAATTTTACATTTTTAAATGAACCCTGGGTATATTTTTGTGAGTTTCAAACTAACAAAAAGTAGACTGTGTGTGAAAAAATGGCTTTAAATCTAGTATGCTCGACACATGACCACAACTAGCATCATTTGCACAAAAATACATTCAAATTATTTTCATTTTACTTAACATCATAAATGTTCACTAGTCTGTTAAATTACAAGAAATAAACGATACTCTAATCCTGCACCGTTAGACTAGTCGGAGAAGAGTGAAATGCAAATAAGATCTGTACACGCTGGCACACACACTTGAGGTGGCGCAGATATTTGTTTAATGACGTTTGTTGCACACGTAGCGTTCCATGAATATCAGCCACACACAGACAGCTGTTGTGCTAAAATTCTTCAAGTAAGAATGAATCAGACCATAGGATCACACAATTTTAGGCCTAATATACTATAATAAAACACTGTGTCATGGGTAGTGCCAATTTAGTGAGTTGCTTTTTCAATAGTTACCTCAAAAGCAGAACGTTTACGTACTAAAACAATTTTTAATGTTTGATGCTCTATCTAAACGAATCGTTCGAAAGAACCGATTCAGTAAAATGAGTCGGACCACCAAACAACTCCTCAGGTGTGTATTTGTGCCTCTCTCACTTTCTCCACCTGCTGCTGCATCCGGGAGCACAGCAACGGAAGGTAAGTGTCTTAACGATTACTCAAGGAATGTACAGTTTATCAATATCCTAAAACAGCAGTTTATTAGTTGTATTTAGGTCCGCCATCACTGGCGTTTATTTAGTTTACAAGGAAACACTAAACTACATAACGTTACAGTAAAACACAAACACAAAGTCTGTGCTACACAACTTAAGTCGCGTGAACTTCAATGCGTTTGTTTGCCTTTTAGCTTAAAGTAGTTTTAAAGCGCAGGATATGAATTGTATGTGTTTTATCAATATGTCATTTATTAACATACGGCGTTTGTTGGCTTAAATGTATCCAAGTTACGTGGCCATCGCCTACTTGGCAAATGTTGTTAAAATTGGCGTTGTATATACTATAATGAAGCCTTTTAAACGAGTAGTTTATAGCAAAGTCTTTACATTACTCAGATCCAGCTGCTGTTATCTTGCCCAGGAGGGAGCATGAGTCCTCAAGTCCAAGAGTTGTTTCATGAAGATGCACAGGTAATGGCAAATCAGTACGTTTTATCATAAAAATAGTTAGAAACCCATAAATTCAGACCTAATGTTTTACCCTCAGCAGAGGAACTGTAATGTATAGGGACTTATTTAGGTATGAGTGACACTGGTTTGTGTAGGGTTCCCAGAGTAATGCTCAGCCTTGGTGGAAGGTGCAGCTCTTCGTCTGGGAACCTGTTCTTTTTGGCACCTGGGATGGAGTCTTTACTACCTGCATGATCAACATTTTTGGGGTGGTTCTCTTTTTACGGACTGGTTGGCTTGTGGTAAGTGATGCTTTATCATAGATTTCATGATGCTTGTATTGAATATGTGTATCAAAGAATCTATTTAATTGACATTTGATAGATATCAACCAAAATTCTAATTGGAATATCTTATGTAGGCGCATTCCCACCATGGAATAAAGTTGCAATTATTTTTTGTGAGATATGAGCTCAGAATACAAACTTTCTGTTTAAAAACAACTTGCATAATTCTGGGATATTTTGTTATTCTTTTTTTTTTTTAATTCCAAGTTTAGATTTTTGCAATTCTGCTTTTATATATCACAATTCATACTTTTTTTTTTTTTTTTTTTTAAATTGCAACTTTGTACCTCACGATTCTTAATTTCTTTTCTCAATTCTAAGATTATATGTTGCAGTTTTGGAGGAAAAAAAAAACTATATACTGGTAAATTTAGAGTTGTGAGAAAAGTCCAAGTTTTTAAATAAAAAGTCGCAAGTACCTTTTTTTAAATAGCATTTTTTGTTATCCCATGGCAGAAAGAGCTTGTCATACATCTCATGTTTTGGCAGCTATAAATGGCCATCCAAAGAAAATGTGAATGTTTTTCCCAATATGATAAATTTTAGGGTAACACAGGCGTGTTGCTGGGCATGCTTCTGGTATCCATGGTGGTATTAGTTGCCTTGGTTACGGTGATGTCAGGCATTGGCGTGTGTGAGTGTTGCAGCGTGGGTAACGGTGGGGTCTACTCCATGATCTCCACTGTACTCGGAGGGAGGGTTGGAGGAACTGTGGGACTCTTGTATGTGTTTGGACAGGTGAGCTACTCCTTTCGGTATTAGTTCTATCACATATGCACTGGGTGGTCGGTTCACTGTTCTCAAGTTTGATGGCAGTCATGTGTCTTGTTGGCAGTGTGTGGCTGGAGCGATGTACATCACTGGTTTTGCAGAGTCCATTGCGCAGGTGCTGAACTTACAGAGCATGTGGGTGGTGAGGGGCATCTCTGTGGCCGTTCTGATTGGTCTGCTTGGGATTAACCTGGCTGGTGTAAAATGGATTATACGCCTTCAGTTGGTTCTACTGGGCATATTGGCTATGTCCACTCTGGATTTCGTCATCGGGACATTTAGTCATCTGGATCCAGGTGAGCTATCGTGCATGCAAATGGGATTATTTCAAGGGTTATTTAGATTCGAGTTCTAGTAAGTTTAACACTTACTGTACATCTAAAGGTACATATGTTTAACCGTTCTAAGTCTTTCATTAAAAACAACAACATAGATCCCCCGCTGAAATAAAACAACTCTGACACAGGTGTATAGAAGTTAAAGTATTTCTTAAAATGAATAATAAAACCTATAAACGTAATTTTAACTGGAATTTCTGACTCTACAGAAGGTTTCCATTTAATAGTGCTTTTGGAAGAGATTCTTGGCCTACAGTGTTGTTTTCACAGACCCTACTAAACAGTGCCTGCCTTTCTTATATTGACACTTCTTTCTTTGCACATTTCCTGGCAAACCTGCCAGACGAGGATATACAAGTTCGAGTTATTGTATATACTGGACTAATTTCTCAGTGTGCTAAAGGATTTTACTTTTACCAGTGGCCAATTCTCTTATTTCTGTTTTGATATTTAGCAGTTTCTTGTGTCTGTATTTTTATGTGTGGTGTACTATGCATTTATTAGAGCTAAAAAGATTGGCCTAATGGCTGCTAAAGATTCAGCCTTGCCATCACTGGAATAAATTATTACAATTTAATATATACAGTGCCCTCCACTAATATTGGTACCCTTGGTAAATCTGAGCAAAGGTTGCTGTGAAAATAAATCTGCATTGTTTATCCTTTTGATCTTTTATTAAAAAAATTCACAAAATTCTAACCTGTCATTGAATTAAAACAATTGAAATGGGGAGAAAATCTCATTGTGAGATAAATGTTTTCTTCAATACATGTTGGCCACAATTATTGGCACTCCTAGAATTTTTTAATGAGTAATATATCCCTGAAGTATATTCCGATTCATATTCACAATTTTGAGCACTCTAGGGTGATTATGAACATCAAAATATCCAGCCCTGGCTTCCTGTTTCACAGAAATATATACATAAAGGAGGGAAAACTCCTATGACAAATTATTGAAGTGTAGAGTAAATTTCCATTTCCACCATCTGGGAAATAATTAAGAATCACCAATCAACATAACATGTTACGAAGCTGCCTGGAAGAGGACGTGTGTCTCTATCCTCCTAATACACAGAGAGGAGTAGAGTTTGAGTGGCTAAAGACTCTTCAAGGACCACAGCTGGAGAATTGCAGAAAATAGTTGAGTCTCAGGGTCAGAAAACCTTAAAAACACTGTCAAACAGTCCCTACATCAGCACAAGTTGTGTAGGAGGGTTTAAGAAAAAATCTCCTCGCTCATCCAAAAACAATCTCCAGCATCTTCAGTTGTCAGATAGGACTGGAACGACCAATGGGACTGGCTTTGTTATTTTAGCAGCAAACACTCAAGATGTGTTTGGTCGACACATGGATAAAAAGTACTCCATGTGTACAATGAAGTATACTGCTGTTTTTTTATGTTGTGGGTCTATATTTCTACTGGAGGTCCTGGACATCTTGATAAGACACATTCAATCAAATATCAACAGATAAAAATCAATAATTCACTAACTCTGTTAGAAATTGTATAATGGGTTATGGTTGGGTCTTCCATTGGGACAATAAACCAAAACAAACATAAAATAAACACAAGAAGTAGTCACTGAGCACAAAATAAAGCATTTGCCATGTCTGTCCCAGTCTTCTGACCTGAACCCAAAGTGAGGTGAACTAAAGAGGAGAACCAACATGGAACTGGTCATCTAAAGGGTCTGGAGTGATTCTGGATGAAGGAATGGTCTCTTTTCTCTTATCAGGTGTTTTCCAAACTCTTCAGGCATTACAGGAGAAAACTGTTATCTTGGGAAAAGGACACAGCAATAATTGGGTGCCAATAATTGTAGCCAACATGTATTGGAGAAAAATTTTCAAAAATATTCAAAAATATTCACATTTTCAGTTGTTTTAATTCAATTTTGTAACGTTGTTTTTTTTTTTACGAAAGATTAACAATGCCGATTAATTTTCACAGCCATCTTTGCTCAGATTTACCAAGGGTGCCAGTATTAGTGGGGGCACTGAATGTATACATATTATTACCTACTAAACAGACACGAACTATCGTTATTATTAGTAGGTGTTTCTACTTGATATTAATGACAGAAAATTAGATTCATCAATGACATTTTTCATTTCCTCCCTCTCACTCTCCATATTTTGTCACCTGATCTGTCATTTTAACCTCTTCTGCCAAGCGTCAGACACACATTTAGACACACACACACACACACACACAGAGCACGCAGACGCACACACCAGATGCCAATTTCAAAAGAGACATCTTAATAGCGCTGTCAATGAATTAATTAGACGTGTTAATGAGCTAATGGCAGCTCACTCTAAATTAAATTAATGCTGTAATGGGTTCAGACAGAGAGAATTAGCTTCAACTTCTCAAAACGATTCTTGAGTGTGTGTATGTGTGTGTGTCATCTGCTGTAAATGGATCTAAAACGTACACAAAGCCCAGGCTGTCTCCATCCCCCAAAGCTAATCAAGAGACACTTTGCAATTAAAAGCTTAATTACTGAGAGAGAGAAAGAGAGAGAGAGAGAGAGAGAGAGAGAGAAAGAGGGAGGGACAGAGAGATCATAGATGTTTCTGAGAATTTAAGAAATCTTTATCGCTGCATCCCAGTACACACTTCTACTACTAAATACTAAAGTATGTACTTTGCTAGAGATGGAACAAATACTACTTTTGGGTGTAAGAAAATCCCAAACTGCATACGTTCCTACTATATTAGGTGGAAATTCGTACAGAGTAGTATGTATTCACAGTAGTCATAATAAAGTCCCTGAATGACTCACTTCGAAATGTTCATTTGCACATTTAATGGACAATTACTATCCCATGAGGCATGGGAGAGGATTTGGGAGTGATTGGGATGCTGGAAAGTCACATGACAATGACATCACGAAGGTATGGACTATGTTCATACTTCACACATTCATACTACATGGAACATATTCTTTTTGTGGTCGCTAAGTTATTACTTATTCAAAAAAAAGTACTTAGACAGAGAGGGATAACAAGGGGTCACATTTTAAGGGGATATGCCATAAAAGATACATAAAATCATCAACAACAACAACAAAAGGCAATCACACATGGTGTATTTATGAATGTATTTCATGTCATAGAATAAGATGTGAAAATATCTTGAGCATGTGTTAACCACAGACTACATTTAAACAACACACCCATTGATTTTGGCATGACTGGACCATAAATAATAAGTTATTTCCTGTATTGAGCACTCATTCCTGCTGCTTCATGAATTTGAAAAAATTACAAAAATGAAATGGTCAGACATGTGGAAAAGGATGGTAGATAAAGACATGGCTCTTTGCAGAGATTGCTTTGGGATACAGCCACATACCACAAACTGAAGTAACATTTTTTTTTTTATGTTTTCCGTCATTCCAAAGTGTTCTTTCCGATTGAATTGACTTTACTGTTTTTCCATTTGAATCATAAAATCCGCCAGTCACTTCTGTTGCACATCTCTTTTACCTTCTCTATCCACAGAGGGACAAAGTCACAGATTAATTGTGTGTGTCTGTATGTGTGTGCATGTGTGTGGTGTCCCTCTCTTTTGGGAGCTAGCATTAGTTGCAAACACCATCTGCTTACTACAGGATCACCTGCAAGCAAACATTTAACCAACAAACACACATTACCTGCCTGTCACTAAGCACCAAAGTCATTACTGTAAGAACAAAGTGTGTCAGAGTTTAAGTGAAGAAATGTAACTTCCACTAATAACGGTAACAAATAATATTTCTTTACCAAATGCATAATTAGAAATGCCATTCAAATTTGATTATTTCAAGTTTGGGGTCTGTAATATGAGAATCTGAGAATGTCATCTCATTACATTTTAACATCATATAGTAAACGGGTGTTTACTATTTCACTTTTTTACAGTACTTTTCATCAACACACACTTGAACGTAATTACTAAACAATTCAGTGTATAACTTTAGTAATTATTTAAGCTATATATAATGGGGTATACTTGTTAATTATACAGTGTAACCAAGTGGAAAAAGGAAGCTGGCATGCAAAACAGAACAACATATCTAACGAAAGTGATGAATGTAAGGTATACTGGTTTTGTATAGCTACTCTTAACAATCAAGTAAACAATCGACTAAATTTGCGTAAGCCTAATCTGCTGCTATTTAAATGATCAAGTACAAACTATTTTGTAAGTTGTCTAGTTTGTTTGATAGTTGTTCTGTGCCTCTTCATTCTTAATAGCATCATTCAGCTGCATTTATTCAACACTTTAATGCTGTGAAAGGCTTGTAGTTAAGCTTGGCTGCATGAACATGAGTTTAAATACAAAAAGCTTTTCGAACGTCTGCTATAAAATGGAAGCGTTTACAAGAACAATGCAAAGAAAGTGGACAAATTTAACACACCCTCATCTTGCAATATTCATACAGAAAATCCAGGTAAATACCCCACGTACAATAGCAGGCTTATGCTTTTCCCTGGCTAGGAGTTTGCCTGTTATTGCTTGTTAATTACTTCATCCAGTTTTTTGGCCAGGAAAGAAATAAATCATGATAATCTTCTAAAAAAAACTCTCCCTTGTGGAACCTATAAAAGAACCTTTCAAGGTGCTAAAGAAAGAACCGCGGAAAGTGACGCGGCCCTCCATTTCCGAGCCGAAGCGAGGATTTCCAAACAATTACGCTTTGTTTCTGTGCAACAAGAGTGATATTAGTCACCCTAATTCTGACGCTTTTGAAACCAGAACGCTTTCAGAGGATGTATTAAACGGATATAATGAGGTTATCACAACACTGAGGTTATTCAACAAGATGTTTCATGTTCGACAAGACTGTCTTGTGCAAACACACACACACACACACACGAGTGCAACAGCCAAGAAGCTCATCATTAGCATACAATTGCTATACTGGGAGCATTGTTTCTGAATCTCTTTAAAAGGGGACTTAAATTAAATCAGTCTGATGACGGCTTTTCTTCTCATTCTTCACGTCTTCAAGCACTCTTTTGTCATCCTGTAATCCCCTCGGCCCAAACTCTAATCCGTTTCAGAAAGATACAAACACAGCAGACCAAAAACTCTGGAAAAACTTTCATATCCATACAATTCCTCCAAGGGCCTGAAAATCTCCTGTATGGATATAATTTGCTCCATTGAATTTTGCTGTACAAAAAAAAAAGTACCTGCACTTTTCCGCCCGCTCTGGTGTAGCACCCTTTCAAATCGAGGATGTCCGAGTCTGATCCACTTGTAAACACACAGAAAATGGGTTTCACGCCAAACCTAGAAGGGGATAGAAGTCATTTTTCCGTTGCTCTGAGATCCATCGTGTGTGTGAATACACAAACTCGCACACATAGCATAATTGTAAATAAAATCGACACAGTTGCATTTTAGGATCACAAGAAAACCAGCCACACCAGATTATTTCGCACACGCGACAAACACACACAATCGATTCTCTCAGAACATACGCTCAGGATTCTTTTGAGCAGGCCTCACTCTTAAAGGATGTTTGAATGGTGTGTTTCACACATTTGCCCTGGACTGAAAGGCATGGAATAGAAAGAAGTTGGGATGATTGGCTTACAGGCCCCTCACTGCGGAGCCTGCTCCCACTGCAGGCTGTGACAGACAGAAACATAGAGGGTGAAACTCTTTCAGATAGACATGGTGCAGCTTCTGATTAGGTCATGAAGGACTATATAAGAAGACTAACGGATAGAAATGGTTAGCAATGGTGTTTTAACAAGCAAAAAGCACTTACTAAAAAGTACAACATGCCATGTTTTTTTATGGTTCCTTAAACAACACTATGATTATATAATAGTATACCATGTCGTTCTTGGCAAGTAAGGTATATTATAACATATACTACCATTTTATTGATGTTATTACCATTAAACTTAAACTTTAAAAAAAGTATCTTTTGATCAAGGCTGAGTTTATTTTAATGTTTACCGTAACATTGAAAAACTATTATTTTAAACTAATTATTGCTAAATAACTTTACAATATTTTAATATATACAAATATAATTTATTTTATTGATCAATTTAATTGTTGAATATAACTTGTAATGTCTTAATATAACTTCTGAACTTTTTACTAACCCCACATTTTTAAACATTGATGTAAATATCACTGTAAATTTCTGTTATTAAAAAGTATTATGGCAGTACCATTGTATGATGAGTATAATCCTTTAGTACTGAAAGCCAGATACCATTGCCTTTTTTATTTTGTTTATTTTTTGTACTCTAAAGTGCTTACAAAAATACCATACACAAAAAAAAAAAACAAGACAAAAACATATTTAACCTATACAAAAATATAGAAAGTAAAGAAAGTACTTATATATTACTTTTAATAATACATGATTTACTGCATGAAGTGAAATGTTAAATTGAAACCCTTGAGGTTAGATGCCCCACCTCCCAGCTGGTCATGTGATTTTAACCCTCATGAGACAACCATTCCCATGTTTATAAAAAAACAAAAAACCTTCCTTTATCAGGCTGCGAATACAAAAACAACACACTGAAGTAAACCGACTGATAAGCATGCAAACCACAGACTTGCATGCAGCAGTGTAAACGCGTACACGCATGTGCACATGCATACTCAAAATGCTAATTACGCCGAAGAGTGTGAAAGCTCATTCGCCGGCCAGACTAATTAAACAGCATCATCTCATCTATATTCGTAATTAAACACTTGAGCATAATCACACAACGCACCAAGACTCCAAACGAATCAATTAAAAGCGTCTGATTAATTAATTTATTCTGACTACATTTGTCCCACTTTCTAATAAATGGATACTTTGTAGTCATTTCACTTTAGCCTCATTTATCTTTTTTTTTCTAACCTCTTTGTTGTTCTTCATAAAGTTGACCACAGGGCAAATCCATGTCATTTCCATTTTTTTTTTTTTTTTTGCTGTTGCACTATTTTCTCTTTTAAGTTGCGTTAAATTGAGCCTGCTTGAGGCAAGTGCTTTAAAGAGAAAGAGAGAGAGGTTGCAAATACACCCATGCTTTGATACCATTTAACATGGTTAACATACACAGGAAAAACTGCATTAAAGGGACAGGCCACGCAAAACAAACAAAAATAAATCAATCAAATTTTATTTCTCATGTGGCACACACATAGGAAATATTTAATTACAGTTATTTGGCAAGTGAAGCTTTCATGCTTCAAAAAGAGGTAAATAATAAACTGCTGGTGATCTTTCTTTTCAGTGGCCTGTTAACTGTTGCAACAGAAAAGCTGAGCTGAACCGAGAACTGGATCCGATTTCATGAATGAAAAAAATCGCATTCATTCAAATTCATCAATCACTTGTATCATAAAATGCACTGATTTAAATGTCAATTTACTTCTCACAGATTACTATTATTATATTAATATTACACATTATTATAATAACTGTATGACTTAAGCCTGAAATATATTCATATGGACTACTTTTACAATGCTTTTGAAGTTTGAATGGTTTAATCGCCATTCATTAAAATTGCATAATTATGTAAAAAAGCAACCAGCGCATTCTACGAAATATCTCCTTTTGTGTTCTACAGAACAAAGCCAACATGAGGGTAAGATTTTATTTTTGGGTAAACTATCCCTTTAAAAACCAAACGTTGCATTCATAATGTCAGACACGCACGGCACCAACAAAGTCTTTTAAGTTTAGCACCTTATTGTCTTAATGTACTGTGCAGGGAAGGAATGAAAAATGTATGTTGACAGACGAGTGTGTGTGTGCTCCATCGACTGCTCCCAGCCCCAGCGGTCCCATTTACCTAGTACAGTGTTCAGGTCTGCGATATTAATTAAGATAAATTCGCCTCCATATTCTGCTGCTGTGCTATCACCCCATTTATCAAAATTAGGTTCATTATTTCTGTGCGCCAGCAGAATTATTACCTTTTTCATGTCTGATTTTTATTAATATTCATAATTTAATAACGCCACATTTGAGGTTTGCCGCAGAGGGAGCATTTATGAGATAAAGAACTGTGACATTCACAGACAGGGCGGGCAAACACACACACACACACACACACACAGTCTCTTCACACAAGGTCTGTGTTGATAATTTATTGCAAGAATAATGCATTATTTTTCCATAAAACTGTTGTTTACATTTTTACTGGTGAAGTATATTCATAAGTGTGCATGCCCTTATGAAACACACATAAAATTATGATTTATTGCAGCAACACCATTTTAAGATGCAATGAAGATATCAATTGGTAATACTGAGACTTAAACTTGGACATATGCTTTTCTGCTTCAAGATTACCATAGGCTATATTGAGGAATATGTGGAAGAACCACAGTACAGTTGGGAAATTCATGTTAATCATTTCCATATGAAAGTCCCGTGGTCTTATTCAGTACCATTGATGTAGCCCACCATATTTTTTTATATTGAAATCCATATATCATTGTTTTTGAAAGACACATTTTGGTGCATGTCACTTTAAATAATAAGATACTGCTCAACCCACCCCTTTTTAAAAAAAAATTTTAGTATTTAGTGATGCATTAATCCCAAAAACAAAACTAATGTACAAAATTACCAGTAGCACCATAGTAAATGTACAATAAAATGACAGGTTACCTTTTTTTAAGTGTAGCTATATCACCAAATTGAAATAACAATGTAATACCATATCTGAAAATTCAAGAAAACAGTAATAATTATAATATGGAGAAGCCGAGTGTGTAACGAGTGGAATATGTATAACCACCATGTATTTGAAAAAAAGATGATGCAATTTTTCCTTTTTTTCCCCCTCAATATCTGTTCATGCATTTAAAATGACACTACTTCCCCAACATTTCCTTTGCTCGCACTCGCCTCCCATCCATCTCACGTTCACCCTGCAGGTGAGCTGAGCTGAATTGACATTTTCCTCCCTCGTTTTCTCTCACCCTCCGCCTCTCTGGTGCTGTAATTTGGCATAATTAATGCTAACATTACTGCTGATAATTTAGCTACTTAATTAAACTCAGAGGACTTCATTAAGGCCGGGATGGCACTGTGACTTGTGTGTGTATGTGTGTGTATACATCATCAGTGTCAGCAAATGTGTGTCAGAGACTGTGTGTGTGTGTGTGTGTGTGTGTGTATGTGACATAATTTGCTTGTGAATAGCGACTTGGTGGGTAATTGTTTTTGTCATTAGATCTGAGGCGGTGATAAAGATGGGCGCAGATAAGGGGCTCATGTGCATGCATTGATATTGTCTTGTTTTTGTAGTGAATTGTCTTTTAAAGGACAAAAATAAATAACCTTTGAGACCTTTGAGATGGTTTGAACTGAGAGGGGACATTTCGCTAAGTTCGCATTTTTAACACTCTTTATTTGATCTTCAACTCACCAGTCTAATTGATACAGAGCTTTTCAGTAGACTATTAATTAGAAATCAGTATGTATACTCAGCACACACAAAACAACACTGCTTGCAGTGCCATATGCTATAATGCAATAGGCTCAACTTCATGTCTACATAGGCAGCATCTTGTAATGCAGAATTCAAACAGAAACACTTCTGATTTCAAGAGTGTTTTGCATAATATGTTCCTAACAATGTGATATTCATTTTTTTTGTATACACAAATATGGCACAAAGTAGCATATATATATATATATATATATATATATATATATATTAGATCTGACAAGCTGTTATTTCAAAATTAAATAAAATATATAATTTAAAATCCCAAATGAGCAAATGTTTATTTATTTATTTTTTTAAATGAATTGATACTTCAGCAAAAGCATTGATACAGCTGTAACGCTGGGTGCTGGAGGATGAAGATTGCAGGAGACGTGGGATTCAAATAACAAATATATCATTTAATAATAACTTCCACTCAGAACATTACACACCAAACACATACATTGACCGACAAGACTGAACTCAAAAGAC
>JAUCMU010000151.1:16054811-16100087 GCA_032275025.1 Enteromius treurensis
TAGATAGATAGATAGATAGATAGATAGATAGATAGATAGATAGATAGATAGATAGATAGATAGATAGATCGATCGATAGATCGATAGATCGATCGATCGATCCTTGCTGGATAAAGGCATTCATGACCTTTTAAACCATATTAAACAGATCCTTTTGAACTTTGTTCTAAAACATGTTAGCTGTCTATAATCTGGCTGTCTTCACCACTTTCAAGTTAAATCTGCATCAGCGGCTGAATGTGTTGACACTTTCCAGGGTCGGGGTCTAGATATCTCAGACATATACAATAAACAAACACTGAGCAGACCCTCCACAGCTGATGTCAGAAAGGGTACTTCCTCTGTACTTGTCTCTCCATTTCATCCCTCCTCACTAACTGTTACCGGCTCCCAGCAGCAAACAATAACTCAAGCCAAACCAAAAACACAATTAAAAGATAAGACACACTCAGTATCAGATCTACATCAAAGTGTGACATGCATACTAAGACCATGAAAGAGTCATGAAAAAAAGCCATAACAGCAATCAATGACATGATAGCAAGTCTTTGTCAGATTTGCCATGACATTATACCACAGGTATGCATACAAATTGCAAAAACAAACCATCCGCAAAACTGGCTTCACTGCGGATAATATCTAACTAAGGACAGGCCTATAACTCTCACACTTTACAGTTTTCCAGCCACAAAATGAATTAATTCTGCAAATTCGTATTCATTTTATATATCAACCAACTTTACCCTCAGAATAAACTAGTGCGGGAGAAATGTTTTCTGAAAATAGATGAGAAAGCATTAGGTCAAACTGCAACTGACAATCAATATCTGTCAATACACAGTGCTCAGGATTCCCAGAAGCCTTCCATTATAATCCCTTACACTTCACCGACTCAGAAAACAGAGCCATAATTGATAGATTTTGCTTTTCTTGGTGTCCCATCTGCGTCAAACAGTGCTTTTCTGTCAAATGAGTGAAAAGGGAGGGCAAGTTAGGACCAAACAAAGAGCAATTTAGGTACAACGCAAGATCGCATGGGTAAAACCGCATGTACACAAACCTAAAAGTGAGCTTGTGTAGAAAGAAAAGTCCAACTTAAAAGAAAGCCCCTGGTAAATTGAATGTGAGGAGGGGAAAAGGAGAAGTTGAATTGAACACCGGTCCTAAAAGGCCATCCTTCAGAGGCTGGAGCGTGCTGCGAGGGGAATACCAAGCTCTGGGAACAATGACTGCAGGTCAGGGTCAGCTCAGCCAGGCTTTCAGAGTGGTCCACACTAGTGTAGAGGGGAACAGAGACCGCCAAGGCAGACTGAAAAATAGCTGTGACCTGAAATGACAGCACTTCTACATGAAATGACATTCGGTCATCTATTGCGTTACCAAATCCATGTACTTCTAAACAATCTAGAATAAAAATAAGCTGTCTCTCAAACACTGTATTTGAAATTGCAAAGTGTGCAGCCAGCAGAATTGAAAAACTAATTATGACTGTTACCATACAGGTTTTTTCAAGCACTCCACCTAGAGTAACTGCCATCAACTCTACACAAAAGTAGAAATAAAGAATTTACTTCTGAGAACTAATTGTGTCAGCATGTGAATGAACTACCAAATATGCAGGGTAAAAAAAAGACACAAGAGGACCAGGAAGTTCAACCAAAACATTAACAAAAAAAAAAACAAAGACATCTTTTCACAGAAATTGTTTGCCAGTTGACTGGAATGCTGTAATCCCTACAGCGTATTTATTTACAAGGAAATATATACAATTACATATTTTTTCCACACAGTGTTGTATTTCAGTGTTCCAAAATGTATATAGTTAAATAGTTAATGTTACATCATTTTAAATAGTTAAATGTTAATCATAAGTAGTTCTAGTTAAATGTAGTTCAAATAAATATGATGAGAAAACTCTTCCAACACTGTATTGGTTGTTACATATAATACATATATACAGTGCCCTCCACTATTATTGGCACCCTTGGTAAATCTGAGCAAAGGTGGCTGTGAAAATGAATATGCATTGTTTATCCTTTTGATCTTTCGTTCAAAGAATTCTAACCTATCATTAAATTAAAACATTGAAATGGGGAGAAAATCTCATTGTGAAATAAATGTTTTTCTCCATTACATGTTGGCCAAAATTATTGGCACCCTAAATTTTTTTATGAGTAAAATATCTGTGAAGTAAATTCATATTCACAATTTTGAGCACTCTAGGGTGATTATGAACATGAAAATATTCAGCCCTGGCTTCCTGTTTCACAGAAATATATATAGAAGGGAAAACAAAGCCCAAAATCCTTTAATCATCAACACTATGAGAAAAAACAAAGAATATATTTCTTATATGCTGCAAAAGATAATTGAGCTTCACCAATTAGTGAAATGACTTTAAGAAAAGGGCAGTGAAATCGACCATTTCCACCATCAGGGAAATAATTAAGAATCACCAATCAACATAACATGTTACGAAGCTGCCTGGAAGAGGATGTGTGTCTCTATCATCCTAATACATGGAGAGGAGTAGAGTTTGAGTGGCTAAAGACTCTTCAAGGACCTCAGCTGGACAAATGCAGAAAATAGTTGAGTTTCAGGGTCAGAAAACCTTAAAAAAAAAAAGTCAAACAGCCCCTACATCAGCACATGTTGTTTGGGAGGGTTTAAGAAAAATGATCCTCGCTCATCCAAAAACAATCTCCAGCATGTTCAGTTGTCAGACAGGACTGGAACTACTAATGGGCTAGCTTCTATGATCAGATGAAACTAAAAAATATGTTTTGTAGCAGCAATCACTCAAGATGTGTTTGGTGAACACAGTGATAAAAAGTACTCCATGTGTACAATGAAGTATACTGTATTTTTGATGTTGTGAGCCTATATTTCTGCTGGAGGTCCTGGACATCTTGTTTAGACACATAACATCATGGATTCTATCAAATACAAACAGATAAAAAAATCAATAATTCACTGAAATCTTATAATGGGCCATGGTTGGGTCTTCCACTGGGATAATAATCCAAACACAAACATCAAAATAAACAAAAGAATTAGTCACTGAGCACAAAAAGAAGCTTTTGCCATGTCTGTCCCAGTCCTCTGACCTGAACCCTGAGTGAGGTGAACCAACATGGAGCTGGTAATCTAAAGGGTCTGGCGTGAATCTGGATGAAGGAATGGTCTCTTTTCTCTTATCAGGTGTTCTCCAAACTCTTCAAGCATTACAGGAGAAAACTTAGAGATGTTATCTTGGGAAAAGGACATAGCAATAATTGTGGCCAACATGTATTGGAGAAAAACATTTATTTTATCATGAGTTTTTCTCCCCATTTTCAATTGTTTTACTTCAATCTTTGTAAATTTCAAAAGATCAAAATGATAAACAATGTAGCCACTTTTGCTCCGATTTACCAAGGGCGCCAATATATATATAGTTAAATATATATTTAAAAAAATTTAAATAAAAATGTTGCTGTTTGTACTGTACTTTTAATCAGACAAATGCAACCTTGGTGAGCACAAGAGAAGTCTTTTGAAAAGTTGAGCAACAGTGTATATGTAAATCTATTTACGAACTGTGACTTGAATATCTGTGAGTTCAGAAATTGCTAATGTCTTCATCTTAAAACAAAAGGGTTGTTGGTTTTGACTGACTCCCACAACTAATATTTGGCTAGTATGTGAAAACTAAATGCACATGTCTTTGCAAAAACTGTCCAGTAGATGTCAGGGTAACACAAATGTGGTGGGAACCCAAACAGTGCTATCCTGTGGGTTTCCAATTCACACATATTTATGACTTATTTATTATTATTATTTACATTCTTCTTTTTTTCTAGAAACGTCTACATAAACAATTTAGGTTTAACAAACAAAGCAAGGCACGATTTAGCATACCAGGCATTAATGTGGCGTTGACGTACAGTATAAGCAATAAGCTAGTTAGACCTCCAGCAGCCCTGCATCTGCTGGGAGGGATACTCATGGCCACTAGGGAGTACAGGGTCTCTTAAAATAAACACAATTATAGAACTCCAACACCAATCATAATATGGAAGCTGAAGTAACAGGAAGGGTGAAGTGTTTGTCTTCTTGTTATATAAAATACTACCATCCTAGACCTGAACCATACAAGGCAAACATATATGCACTACTGTAATTTAGCAAGGGTGCATTACATTGTTCAAAGGTAACGGTGAAGACATTTATAAATAAAAAGTGCTGTTTTTATTTGATACTAATACAGGAATTCTGGAATTATTTTGAAGGTTTTCATAACAATATTAAGCAATTCAACTGCTATTAAAAAGAAATGTTTCTTGAGCTCCAAATTAGCGTATTAGAATAATTTCTGAAGGGTCATGACCCTGACATTTTTAGGACATTCATATCTATTTGTGTTGGTATTGTATATGAAGTAAGTATATTTATATATTTTAAACGAAGCAATACAGTATTTAAGAAAAATCTACCCCCTCTTACAAAAAAGTCTACTTTGTATACATTAATTTTTGTACAGATTCATAAAAGCAACTCTGCATCCTGCAAAGATTATGTGATGCGTCTAATAAGAGTCACTTGCTCTTAGGACAAGCATGCAGACATTCTTAGTCTATTGTAATGTTTAAGTTTTTTGGCTGCCCACTTCAGATGAGGTCAGTATGTACTTTCACACTGAGCTTGCAGGAAATCCATCCCAACTCTTCCTGTTCTCCTGATTACTGGCTTCCTGTCCTGAGAGGAGGCAAGACTCTCAAAAAGATGGCTTTGTTACTCTCTCTGCAGAGAAAGTCAGACACATTGGGGTATAATGGACGAAATATGTGGTGTTACCCCCTAGCTGCATCTCCTGCTGCTGTCCTGTTGTTCTGACTTTTAGGAGCTGGACTGGGGCTGCAGTGTGCACTGGCAGTGGGAAAAAGGAGGCGCTGGTTCTTTCAGGTTTTTTCAATTAAGCCTTATGGTTATAAAGTGATCTCACCCTTGGCAGGACTCCAGGGGGTTGCACGGTTTAGGCCTGGGCGCCGCATGGGCGGGTTACCTGCCAGTGGCAGGAAGAAGGAGCTGCTGTGCAGATGTGTTTACAGTTTGATAACACTGTTAATCACGTAGCCAAGGCCAGGTGGTCAGCACAAGGAAAGCTTCATAACCGTGAGGATATAGAGATCCCAGCACGACCACATTCCATGACAATTTAAAGGGATAGTTCGGCCCAAGATTGGACATTTTAGACATTTGGATTGGACATGATTTCTGAATGAATCATTTAGATTGGGAAAAAAACTACTGATACATTATAATGTTTTGGAGCTTTACAATTGCAGCCCTTTCTTGCTTTGAAATACTATATTTAAAGGATAAAGAAGATGCCACAGTTTTTAAAGGGTGAACTATTCCTTTAAGAACTGAAGGGCTAAAGAAAACCGAAGGGCTGAGCAGCACATATCTTGGTTGTGAAATAATTCTTGGTAAAGGGTATGTTTGAGTTCTACATCCAGTCTGCCGTTGGGCACCAGTGTGCCCAGACTCATGTAGCCAAAATGGGAGAAGGGATGATGATCTTTTAATATTGCTACCTACTTCAGTGTTTTGTTAAATCGTTCGGAAATGTTATTGCTGGAAAAGATGAAAAAAATTTGAGCTCAATCCTCTCGAGTGTTCATACCATTGTGGTGAACACATTTGTGCTGGATTAAAAAAAAAAAAATGAGAGCACCTCCTAGTTCTGTCCCTTCCCTCCTGTCTATTACCACACAAGAGGAACTGTGAGAAGAGCTTTATTACTACTGTAGGCTTTGAGACTGTGACGATATTGCTGTAAATTTTATTCTTCTCTATTGGTGGGAAGAAATTGCTGGAATAAAACAATTGTTTTTTTTATGAAAGGAACTGAATCACTTGACCCGTCTACTCACGGCCTTTGATCAGGTCATTGGCTTGTTTTTTTTCCACTCGCATAATTAGTATTATGATGGTGCGAGGCTTATGTTATTTAGGATCTCAACTCTAACCTCAAAGATACTCTATTTAAGCGTCCCAAGTTGGACAGGAAGCTGACATGCGCTCATAGTTTTGGTTTAAGGGTGTTGACCGGGCTCACCCACATTTTTGGCTTGAGACAAAAGAGCAGGCAGGAAGCAGATCCGAGTTCTTCACCAGCAGAGTCCACATCATCACTTCCTCTTCCAAATCTTTAGATCAGGACCCTCACTACAAATATCCCAACAGCAATCAGAATGGTTAGAAAGTTGGCAAGTAACGGTCCTTCTGCTATCTGATGTGTCAGTACGGCCCGTTTTATCTCAGGGCATGACATTTATCTCAGGGCTCAAGGAGCCTTTTGTATCATTATCATATTTTAAACAGTTCTGCAGCGTACTATTCCTGTGGATATGTTGTTATTTTAGGATTCTTTGATGTCAAAAGAACAACATTTTTGAAAGAGTTTTGGCAAGCAGGCCTTTACTTTTATATAGCAGTATTCAATTAAAAAAACCTTTCAATAGAAATGAAATCTTTTGAATGGTAGTGTATTTAAAGGTTGTTTAAACCAAATGATAGCTAATGGTTTCATTCTTGCACTTGTTATTTCAAAAGGAGCTTAATGTAGATTTAGCAAAGTTCGTAAAAGAAGGTTATTATGTCGAGGTAATATATGATGTGGTGAAGTAGGATATGTTTGTTCCTGCTTGCGTGGTATTATTGGAGTACTTGATATCTGTTATTTCTAAGGCTGTGTCCACCTAAACTTTCTTTATGCACTTCCTCTCCTGATCCTCTCTATTGTATCTTACTCTCTTTCTAGCTCTCTCTCTCTTTGTAGCCAAGAAACCGTGAGTTGGAAGGGTAGGAACAGGCAGGGCTTCTGAAAGGGTGGTGACTTCCTTTTGGATAAACATGTCATTAATCCAAGAGAACACATTCTTTCCCATCACAAGATAACCAAGAGGGAAATGGATCACGATCTTGCATAGTCAGGCTCTCTGCATGAGTGCCTCGTCTCCGCAGGGGTGACGATCTACATCTAATAGAAGCTTTTGCCTCTTAATTGAGACTTTGTTATTACTTTTTTTAATTACAAAGAACCAAACATTTCAAAGCAGTAAGACTTACTTTCTTTGATTGAATGCAAAAGTAGATGTTTTGAAGAATGGCCAAGCTGTTGTTTTTCTCTCTTTGTGTGTCTGCTCACGGTCAAATCCTAAAAAGAAGAAAGCACCATAAAATGAAACTTAAAAATAGTCTATAAGACACATTTGCTGTAATCCATCTCCACCAGGGGTCCGAGGTTAAAATAGCAAATTTACAAGGGAGCCTCATGATAAAATAAGACAATTTAGACATAATATAAGACATATTTCTTATTTTAATTTACCTATTTATTTTTGTCTTTAGAAAAACAAGGATGTCGGGATCTTAAAGTCCTGAGTGTTATTTCTAGACATGGAAAAGTCATGTACATAATAAACATTTCATCAGTTAATATTATTATTATTATTATTATTATAAAATCCTTTTCCTTAATCCTCCTCTAATAAATCATGAACAGCGGGAAAAAGTCATTGTGCCTTTGAACAATAAGTGGGCCTTAGAGTTGAGAACCATGGTTTTATGTTAGCTTAATTCTTTGCATTATTTACTAAAAACATCCCTCAGTTGTATCTTCATAGTAAATATGTATAAATGAGATATGACAGCTGACGCAAAGTGAATGAAGTGTATACTGTTCCTCACACACACATCATGTAAGTCATGTAATATAGCCAATGAATCATATGGACTAGTTCATCCAAAAATGAAATTCTGTCATTAATTTCTCACCCTCAGGTCATTCCATGAGACCTTCCTTCATCTTTGAAACACAAATAAGATGAAATCGTAGAGCTTTCCGATCCTTTGTATTCTTTGTAGCTTCATAAAATTAGGTTGAACCTCTGATGTCACATGGACTGTTTTTAACAATGTCCTTACTACCTTAGTGGGTCTTGAACATGTCTATGCCGGGTCAGAAAGCTCTAAGATTGGATGAATAAAGGGCTTAGAACGACATGAGGGTTAGTTGTTAATGACATAACTTAATTTTTGGGTGAACTAACCCTTTAATGTTGCTTCTTTTTGTCCTTTTTTGAGCTTGGCAGTAGAAATCTGGTTTGATGTGGAAAGGAGTGACTTGAACATTCTTCCAATCATTTACTTTTGAGTTATGTATATAAAAAAAAAACTGGTTTTAAATGACATGAGGGTGAGTAAATGCACTTAAAAGAACTCGCCTATTAAAAAAATCTACCTTACTTTATGTACTGTTGTTTGTACACAAGTACAAAACCACCAGAAATGTACAGTGTCAGTGCTATTAAAATTAATAACTGCCACCCTGAGTAAAAATCCCACTTGTTTGACGGTTCAGCACAATGGTGATATCTCTCAGTCCTGTTACGTAAATGTTCTGCGGCGCCTGTTCTTGGATTGTTTTGTTTGCCTGTGAACACACCCAGAGCTTAGTCCAGCATTCCCTCCATCATGTCCAAGACGCAGAACTATTGAACTTGGCATGTATTCCCAAAAAAAAAAGGCAGGCAATTGGTTTGCACGCATCTTGGCGGGGCGTCTGTCCCCCCGGGTTGTTACATAAAGGGCGGTGATGGTCAGCCAAAGACATTCGGGACTCTGTCTGTGCATGAGTCCAAACCTGTCATATTTCAAAGCACACGTCTGTTCCACAGCACCCCAGGGAACCCCTCCCTTTGATTTCAGGGTGAAAGGGGTTATTGCATCTGTGTGCGATAGATCAATATACTATGTCATGGGTGCTGGTTTGTGGTCTCGCACAGGAGGATATTTTCTTGTAAATGTCGTCACCAGCCTGTGTTTTGAGCTGAGAGGTGGAAACTCGAATTCTGCTTCAGGATGGTTTCTGAAGTTTGTTTTAATGCTATGAACTATTTAGACTGATCTGTCTAAATAACAGATTTTTAAAAAAGACCAAAATATTTCCTGTTGCTTTTCATAACACAGATTGTAATTTACAGGAAAACTTTGTGTGTAATGTTTGTGTCATATATACTCCGTGGAGATGAATCTGATTCTTATCATCGTGTCTGTGCAGATTTCTTCCATAAAGCACTCACTGAATGTTGTAATAAACAGTCTTTCCTAACATTGTTTTGTGCTGAATATGTTTATTACAGAGCATGGATTCGTTGGTTATACAGAGGATCTGCTGCGTAAGAACACGCTGCCAGACTACACAGCTGGCGAGACTTTCTTTACCGTGTTTGGGGTTTTCTTTCCTGCGGCGACAGGTGAGCTTACACACATAAACAAAAAAGGCTAAACTATGACATAATAGCCATTGATTTAATGGCACTGCACTGAAATGAGGATTTATTTTTCACTATTAGTGAAGTATAAGTTTGTATAGCTTAAGTAGCCTGAAAAACTTGCAGCTGTACTTTATGTGAGTAGCTGGGGTTGGATTTGGGATTCAGACATTCCAGAAATCTTTCTTTTTGGCATGAATTGAATTTTACATTTAACACGTTTTTTTGTATAATAAGGTTTCAGCCTGAGCCTGCATGTTATTTATACATTTTTTTATTTTTTATTTCAAGGAACCCCAAATATGATAATCATCTTGTAAGGCACGTCCTTAATAAAATACAAAGGCAGCTATTTTTTGATTAATAAAAAATATTATAATGTATTAAAATATTATTACAGATAGCAAACTTAAGACAGTTATGTAAATTAAGAAAGAATTGTTTAATTAATGTTTTCCTAAAACAAACTGCTTAAATTAAGTCTTACTTAGACTTAGTCTTACTGTTAAAATTTATGTAATATTTATGCTGTATATATTGTAGAAATATTATTAAATGTTTTTAATTTTTAGGATCACAATTGTTTAGCAATCACATATTTTGTAAATCTGTAAAGTGCATGTTGTCTCAGCAGGTTTGAATTTAGTCTGCAGTGTAATGACCTCAACCCACCTTTCATGATGCTTTTGACTATTTTCACTACATAAATTAAAAACGGACAATATAAATAAAAAAACTGAGATAAATAATTACCTACAAAATGTGAGAAACCCATAAATGTAAGAAAAACCGCTTTATTCTTGTCTCGTTTTACCACACACAAGGCAAATCAGGGTCTACCTCCTGTAAAGACTTGAACAATTAATTTGAGCAACACAAGGCCCTAATCAGTTCCGATCAAAGTTTCCTTTTCGCTCCTGTTAGAAAACAGGAAGGTGTTTTAAGTGAGCTCTGATATGTACAGGTTTTGAATGGCCCCTTGTTTCCAGTCGTGTTTTCACAGTAACTCTGTGTGTGTGTGTGTGTGTGTGTGTGTGTGTAGGTGTGATGGCGGGATTCAACATGAGCTCTGATCTCCAGAGGCCTGAACACAACATCCCCGTGGGAACTCTCGCCGCAATCTGCACCTCGTATGTTTCTGTCCGCTGCAGAAATAATCTTTCATTCATCCTTGGTTCATCTTTAGCCTCTATTTGTGTAGACTGTACACATACTTTAGAGCAGTTGCCAAAAAAAGAAGATATGAGAAGCAGAATTATTATGCACCTTAATGCCCTGAAAAAAAAAGGGTATATGCCGTACCCTTTTTTGTGTGAGATGTACTGTATGTCTGGTAATGGTTGATAGGATTTTTTTAATTAATGTTTTTAAAAGAATACATCTGGGCTGTTTTTAATTGATCATAGAAATACAGAAAAAATGGAAATATCATGAAATATTATTACAATTTAAAATAACATCTATTTTAATGCACTCAAAATCAATATTGTATGCTGATTTGGTGTTCAAAACATTATTAGAAATGTGTGATGAATAGAACTTAAAATATGTGTGTGTTGGTGCTGTCAAATGATTAACCACATCCAAAATAAGTCTTTGTTTACATATATATATCCATGTGTACTGTGTGTGTGTGTGTGTATGTATATATATGTATATATAATTTATTTATTTATTTATATATAAATAAATAAATAAATAAAATAAAATAAATACACACAAATGTATATATTTAAGAAAAATGTTACATTTATATTTTAAATAATATACTTTAATATACATATAAGTTCAATAATTTTTCTATAAATAGAATGAATGACTCCTGTTTAATGTTGAAATCCGCAGGTGGTTCCTGTATCTCGTCTTTGTGTTTTTACTGGGAGCCATTTGCACCAGAGATGCGCTGCGCTATGATTTCTTAATAGCGGAAAAGGTAATCTAATGTTATTACAGGCTTCAGTGGATGGCCATCTTCCATGGGTTTTTCCACTATTAAGACTCATCTTCTGAACTGAAAGTGAGACTTGAGAATAGCACATTAACTGCAGATAAAATGTTACAGTTGCGTTTATTGTCATGCTAAGGTCATTCCACTGGTCTGCAGGCTGACAGAGGCATTTGAGGTCATTCTCAAGACTTCAGCTGGTTAAGTGTTTGAATGACAGCAGAGCCCAGTTGCGCACTGACCTTGCACATACACTGACGTTGGATAGCCACACAGCTGCCAGTCAGCACATATTACATTGGGCTGCTGAACTAAGCTACATAGTTTATGAATGTGTAAGGCTGTAGCCTGGTTGTGGCTGACCCTGCTGTTTCTTAATGTGGGCTGTGGTGTTTTTGGGTTAACACTCTCTACATACAATGCATATTAAATATTATATTGAATCTACATAAAAGGTGCATTTTACTGTGTTACAGAAGTTAGGGTTTCATACACATAATCAACCTTACTTTATTATTTGTAATTGCCCGTTTTCCCATTATGGGTTCTTTCAGATTACACATTGTTTCTTTGATTTACTTTCAACACATTATAAGCTTTTTTCAGTCTGGCCAAGCGGAACAGAGCTGGGTGGAGCCCTCTACATTCTCTTCCCCTCTGTGTTTGTTTTTTCCCAGGTCTCCTTGGTTGGTTTCCTGTTTTTGCTGGGCCTCTACATCTCTTCCCTGGCCTCCTGCATGGGCGGCCTGTACGGTGCACCCAGGATCCTCCAGTGTATCGCCCAGGAGAGAGTCATCCCCGCTCTCAGATTTCTTGGGAAAGGGGTGGGTGCTTATAAGGAGATTTTAAAGTGGTTATGTTGTGTCTTGTTTCATATGAGGGGATGCAAGGCTGGTTAGGTTTTATGCTAAAATAAATAAAATGGTTAACTTGATAATATATAATAATATTTTTTGGATGCTATTAAATCAAAGTTAAATCTATTCTGTGATTTATAAACCATTTGGAAAATCAGGGATGTACTTGGTAAAAAAATGGTAAAAAATTTAGCAACTGACTTAGTATAACAAGTGAAATTAAACATTTGTTTTTCATGCACTTTGTGCCACTTCAATAAATTGTTTACTTTTTCATGCTTAATGAGTAGCTCCATAGACGACAGGATGGGTTCCTAATTATAGTGTCCCAGAGTTCGGTCCAAAAAACGCGAAGGAATGAATTGTAACAATTGTAGCTTTCAAAAAGCACAGCACACCCTTTCCCTCGCCTGAGCTCTGTCTGACCCCTCTCTATGGGCTACAAGTTCGCCCGAGACATCTCGCCCTGAATCAAAGTCCCAGAACAAACGCAGGAAGCACAGAAAAGACCAACCCTGGTGGATCTGGAGCTGTGCCAGCCAGTAGCAGTAGTGCCTCCATCCCAAAGATTTATGGGATCTGGGTAATGACCGGTCTGAGGTGACATGGGAGATGTCTTTTTTGGGATGTTTTAACTGGATACTTATACTCGTTCATTACATAACCGGAAGAGCGTGAAAGAAACGAGGGTACAGGAGCCAAGCCCATAATGTGAACTTGCAAATGACTAATAAAAACCTTTAAAGTAGACATTCCTATCTGATCTCAGGAAAAAAAAAGTGTTTACTATAAATATAATATTTAACGTTGGGATGCTTCATTACAAGGTACTCATGTAGTGAGCAGACAGTCAGGAAGCTCACTAGATTTTGTCACAGCCATAGATTTACTCTTCTCTTATTTTTATATGTATTACAGCGAGGGCCCAATAAGACACCCGTGGCTGCCATCTGTTTGACCAGCTTGATCTCCATGGCCTTCATCTTCATCGGCCAGGTCAATGTACTGGCTCCCATCGTCACCATCAACTTCATGCTAACCTACAGCATAATTGATTATTGCTATTTCTGTGTGGTGAAAACCCATGAGCTGCAGGTCCAGCAAAGGACGACACTGACCAGGAGGTCAAGCTCTAGAAGATCGCTGGTGTCCAGCACTCATCCCCATTACGGCAGCAGTGGAGCCATCAGTGAACCTGTGAACGGCACACTGCTGGAGTTCACCAAAGACATGGACCAAATATTTTCATTGCCCAGCATTGACTCCGCTGATGAACAGAAAGTTTCTCTTCCTGCCTCCAAGACCCGGGGCAGGAAGTCAAAGATTCCTGCTAAAGAAACGCTGATGAACAGTTTTGGGTTGGACTTGAACAGCAATGGAGAATTAGATAAAGGAAAAGATGGGAGGGAACAAACTATTGGATTAGATGATGATACCAGCAGCCAGATAGGACTTATGGAGTCTGACCTTACGACAAAAGCCAAGAGGAAACAGTCTTTGCCTAATTCTGGCCCAGTTGAACTTGAACAGCTCCCAAGTGAACCGATAGACAGAAATGGTATGCAAATCTCTAGAAAACATTACATAACTTCTCAATATAGTAATCAAAGTTTGTATTTCACCTTATATACCTTTCGTTCACAGATACAGAAACACATTTGGAAGAATCAGAAATAAGATCAATCCAGTTTTCAGTCTATGCAAGATTTTGCAACCACTGGGTTTCATTAGTTGGTGTAAGTTTGGCAGAAATTATCCAGCTTGTAAGCTTTAAGCTCAAAATTTGAATGCTGTTTTTATCTTTTTTTTAGGCATTGTGCTCCTTTATGATAATGTTCGTTATCCAGTGGATGTACGCCTTAATTAACATTACATTCGCCCTTATCCTCTTTCTCTACATTGGAACAACAAGCCCAGGTTTGCCAACAGGTAATTGCTATTGTTTCTAACAATTTGAGAAATAACCCTAGTTCAGGGGTCATCAAACTTGATCCTGGAGGGCCGGTGTCCTGCAGAGTTTAGTTCTCACTTGCCTCATTACACCTGCCTGGAAGTTTCAAGTATACCTAGTTAGACTTTAATTAGCAGCTTCAGGTGTGTTTGATTAGGGTTGGAGCTAAACTCTGCTAAACGAACTTGGTGACCCCTGTCCTAGTTGCTCGTCACTGAATATCGTCTGATAAACACTTCAAATTTTTAAGGCTAGGTTTGTCACAATTTTGATATCTGGAGGATTATTTTAAAATATAGAGGTTTATTATGCCCATATCCATCATTATGATGAGTTTATGAGTTTTCTTGTCAGGAAATCTAAACTGACATTCTCTGCCCACAGGTGCAGGAGCTCGCTTCAGTTTCTTCAGGTGGCTCAAGACTTCGCTGCAGAATTTGGGGTCGTAAGTTACATATTGTTCTGTAGGAAGACTTGACTTTTTCAGCACAAAGTCTGGTCCTTATTGCAGTATTGTGTGGCCAAGAATCACCTACTATAATTTTTATATGATGAATAGGTTTATCAGAAACATAAAATACCACAACAATGCTTGTACAGAAAACAAAAATAGATCCTAGCAGAATTTCTGTCCAGCTAAAAGAAAAGTGCTGATTATTTTACAGACATTCTGTAGAGCCCCAGTTAACAGAAAATAAAATATATTTTAAATATTTTAATCTAAATGAACTGAGCCTGAGAGTAAGTTATTGTTTTCATGCTTCACGGAAAATGATGCTATTATTTAGCTTGGATTATTAGGAGAGTTCTTCAATTAAAACGGAAAAAGGAATGCACTTACAAAGACTATGTGGGTATGTGGCATTGTGATCGTGTCCATTATGTCCATTGTGGATGATTTGATTATTAGAACTATGAATATACACAAAACAAGACCTGACATTAACAATCATTTGCCTCTCCTTAGGCAAGAGGGGGCCCTTCAGGACCAGATTGTGGTGACACCCTCTTTGTCAGCTGTTGGCATGGAAACCACGCAGCTAACAGAGGAAAATGCAGACTTTGCCTTCCGTGATCGTTACCATCACTCCTCGTTTATCACCACCACAGACAAGATAGTCGACCCTCAGTCCAGCTGAGCATGTAACAACTGTGCCCTGCTAACCAGCTGGAAAGCTGAAAGAGTGGACACATGGGACTAAATCACCACTCATCACATAATATATATATTATTTACTGCATTTGTCAGGTAGTACTCTGAGTTTTATTTCCTGGAAAATCTGAAGGAAACTAATAATGCTTGTCTGACAAATCGGGAACGTGCAATCAAAGTCATGCAATGTGAATTAATTTGTCATCGAGATACTTCTCTGGTGAAATACTTGTATAAGGTTTAATATGCACCACCGGGATTTAATTTTCAGTTTAGAAGTAAATCTTATCTTTTATTCTGATTGATCTTCCTGAGGTCACAACATCCAGAAGTAGGCCTATATAACTGTAACCTGCCCCCTCCAACTTTCTGGCCAAGTTTATTCTTCAAAAAATAACTTTTACCTTCCAGATAATGTATCTTTGATCACTTGATATTAATGCAGAATTAATATAGGTTTGATATGCAAACCTATTTGCATGCTTCATATCTGTTTATGTCGTCATCTGCTCACCTTCATGTTCATGCACCAAACTCATTCGATTTCTGTGTGTGTGTATGTATATATATATATATATACACTGGAACAAAAGTGATTTAGCTTAAAGAATGTTATTTCCATACTGTGACACTACATGGGGATCTGTCAGTCCTAGCGATTGTATTGTGATGTTGAGTCTATGTCCAGTTGCTTTCTAAACCAGGTCTATCATGACAGTAAAGTGCAATTCACATCAATAATGAATAAACTGCTGTTATTACATTTCTAGTTTAGGTGCATGAAGTTTAGCTCTGTCTTGTGGTCATTAATTTCGCCAGTATAAGAATCCCATCTGTTGTGGCATCATTTGACTGTCATACTCCGAGTTGAGCACACACTTGTGAACGCGCGTTCATCCAGAGGAATGGGGTGGAAACCGCTATCGCCTGCCTGAGGGGAGGAGTCATCCACGGCTCCGGTTTGTCACTCTCGCTGCGTGAAATATAACCCTTCCAAGTCTTCATGTCCAACTTTAAAACCAACATATGGAATTTACTCATGGGAAACTGTTAAAGGGACTCGCTTTCCGATGGTGACCCGGACCACTCTGGCGTTTTATTTATTAGGAAGTCCGCCTGGTCGCCTTTATAATGGAAACGTGCGTCGAGAGACGCGCTTGCCGTGTGGTTTTCACGGTCTTTCTGCTTGTCCTAAATACTGTGATTTCCGAGACTTTCTTTCCAGACGCGGACACCGATAACCCGCTGAGTACCGAAACTTTTTTCACCCGAACAACTGGTGTAAAACAAGCCTCCTCCTGGCCGGGGAGAGAGGCCACCGCAACAGCTGTGGATCTATCGAGTGAACTGGGGGAGATGACGGACATTCCCGCCAGTGTGTCCATCACTGGGGCTCGAGAGGGTAAGACTTCCACGCGCTGTGATGCTGGTCAGCACACTAGGTTCTGCTAGAGCTTAGTGTAAACTAGATCAAACTGAGAAGTTTATTTTGATGTGTACAGAAATATGATTTTTAAACTAAACTATTGCAGTTAGATTGCAAAGATTTCTCCTCCTTTCAGAAGTATCTCATGTGATAAAACCTGAAATGTGTAACTTATCAAAGCCATTCATGTATTAAAATACATTCCTTCTAATAAATACTAGTGTCTCAATTCATTATTAATATTATTATTGTAGTAGTAGTAAAAAGAACTGTGTTATTATCATGCAGCTGAAGTGCTGTCAAGTTTGAAGTCTGTGAACTAATGAGATTATTTACACTCAGTTTCCTCAGTTTTTGGAAGAGCATCTCTTTTAATGGATGACCTTCTTGGCTCATGACCATCCTGGTTCATAAACTGTTCCACTTTCTTGAGCCAACGAGTTCTTTTCAATCTGCAGTTCATGCTAGTGATGTTTTTGTTTTATTTATGTGATATAATTTGGAGAACTTCCACTCCGTGTCATTTGTCCTGTTGACATTTTGGCATCAAGTGTGCAATTAAATAAACACAATTAAATGCAGCGAATTGGCTCTGATATACTTTTATTTATTTTTTTTTAATTTAGAGAATGTAGTAAACTTTATGTAAATATATAAAAATGGGTGTTTAAAAAAAATCTTTTCTGCTGTCATTATTTATTAATATTATTTTGGCCACTAGCCGCTCTTTCTAGCCGCCTTGTATCTCATTTAATACATCAGAGGATTGTGGGATAGAGAGATAAATTATGTGAACATTATTTTAACTTTACTTTGATATGCATATCTGAAAAAAATGTGACGATACACCTGAGAAAGGTTAGTATAATTGTTGAGTTGAGAAATATGTATTTTGCTTTCTAAACCAAAAATCTTTTGCAGCTGTGATTGAGCACAGTCTTTTTGTATTTTGCATCAGTATGCACTGGGTTAGGCACAAAAAATATTTTATCTTACATGTTACTGTCCAAATCATGTTAATCTAGTTTACGAAGAAACAGTTTGTTCAGGCCTTTCTTCACCCCATCATTTAGGGCTGACTGTATATCCCTGATCGTATTGCAATCTGCAAGATCTTCTGTTTAAAAGATCCCTGTAATGCTAGCCCAAAGAGACATTTTCAGTGAGTGAGTCAATTTTGGATAGTGACACGACCCAAAATCATTTCATGGCTTTCCACTCTAAAATCAACTTCAACAGATATTGTGCTCGTAACATTTATTTTACAATATACCTGTACAACAGAACCATGTTGCCGTTTCATTAAGAACTAAGACAAACTTAAGCTCTAAGAAATAAAAGAAACAAGTATATCTTAAGGTGGCCTACTGATTAACATATAAAAGAAAAAAACTCAGTGGTCATCTAAAAGTATTTTATTAACTCTTTAAAAAGCATGTTTTGTTGATTTTTATAATATTTGAGTAGGTAATGCAAAGGTCATGCTACTCAATATATTTAAACCACCCTGTTTGAACGGCTTGAATAATCAGAGCTCCTTTTGATGAAAGTTTTGCCTGTGTATGAACTCCATGCAGACAGTGACAACGCTGTAATATGGACTTTGCTGGGTCAGCTAAAGGAAGGAAACAGCAGGTCCCAATGGGTCAGATCCCCTCCATTTTTAGGGCCCAAGCTTTTGTTAGGTTAGATGAACTTGGCTGCCAATTGTTCTCCACCCAAAATCATTACATCCGCAGTCACTTCTGAAAACATCTCACATAGTTCATAAGGTTTCCCAAGGCTCACACCACATGAAGCGCACTCTAGTGGACATGTTTCCCGAATTTCCCCTTTCAGTACTATTTTCAGTTTACAATACATATACATTGTTGTTTATTTCCCTTAAACCAGGGCATTCAGAAAAACCTTTAAGCATCTCTACAAACACAGCTGACTGGAGGATGACCTCGGATGATTCCACTGAGCATCTGCAGACCGACAAAGACTTTACCCATAATGCCACAACCCAGTGGGATGGTCCATCAGTGGCATCGCACAGTATCACCAGCCACCATCCCATTACAGAGGCTCGAACAGTGCGAGAGGCTCCCGTGACGGATCTGAGAGATGTTGACATCACAGACTCTGTCTCTCACACTGATAGCACCTCCATTTCCACAACCAACCGAGTCGGAGAACGCACGCTGCTTTCTGTGACCTCCAACAGCACCTCTGCGTACACTGAGGACTCCAACTCCTCGGATGCTGTCTCTCAAACCTTGAGCTGGGAAGTGAGAACATCAGGAGCCACCCAGGGCAAGGAGCAAACCGTAGAAGATTTATCTACATTGTCTGAACAGACTGAACCCACTATTGAAGACCATAATGCTACCAATGCAACTCAAAGACACCCTTTGGAGACCGAGCAGTCAACGTTGTCCCACGGCACTGAGTCACAGACGGGACAATCTAGTGCCACAGGACAGACCATTGAACAGGTGTCTGATAATGACAGTCAAAATTCAACACCCCCATTTACAATGATCAACAGAGATGAAGGTGAAATAGATGCCACATCGATGAGTGGCGGGACGTCTTATACAGAAACAAGTGACTCTGTGTCATCTATCTCACCATTTACCTCCGGTGGACACAATGCCACTAGCACATCCCAACAAAGCCACGATTCCACAATGATCTATTCTCTCGATACTGATGCTTCCACTGAGTTTTCTACTGAATCTGTCAGCTCAACTGGCCGAGAGGAACTCGGAGGGTCTCCGACCCATACAGTGGAGGAGACAACCATTCAGCGCTTGACCACTGCACCGCCATTGCCTGAAGATGAAGCCACCACAATCCATGACTCATTTACGAAGTTCCTCTCTGGCAAACCACCCTTCGTCCCAAAGACTGATGATCGGACCAACACGGAAGTGGTGCCAACAACTGCCATGCCAGCAACTCATAGGCCACAGGTTACAGAGGAAGCCACTGAAGAGGCATCTACTGTTTATAGTTCTACCAACACTTTCACTACCATGACTCCTCCCGTCACCACCCATCAGATCCAACCGAGCACCACACGGCAAGCCCAAACTGAACACACTACCATCGTTACCACAGATATTGTTCAGGTGTTGTGGACGACACCCACCACAGCCCAGCATCCGCTTACCTCAACTACTGGTGGACCACAAGCACCCAGTACATCTGATTCTGCTGACGTCACCACCTTGCACTTAGAAACCAGCACCGCAACGCCAGGGAACACTACTGCACATGGCAGACGTGCAACAACACCTTACAGCAAGAGCACCTCGACCAAGACCACTGTGGTGGAAACCACCAGGAATCATACAGACAAGAGCACAACAGTGATGGGAATGACAACCACGCAGATATCATTAAAGTCAACAGCGTTACCAGGTACGTTCGACCTTTAGTATTTATACAGTAACTTGCGAATAGCATCATTCAAATCATCATTTTTGTTGATATTATTCATGCCGATGGTTAAGTGTTTGATTTAAATGTTTATATGCTACCATTCAAAAGTTATAATTAAAGATGTTTATAATATAAAAAAAACAATTCATATTTTAAATAAAGGCTGCTCTTTTGAACAAAGGATGATTTCAAATATAAAGCAGCATTTAAAAATATATTAAAATAATGCGTAATTTTACTGTTTAATTGTAATTTTTAAATCAAATAAATGCAGCATTGGCAAGCATAAGCAACTTCTTTTAAAAACCATAAAACTAAAGGACCCTAAATGTTTGAGCTGTATAGTGCATTTGTCTAAATAAATGAAAAAGAAAAAAAAGGCTTAAAATAAAATTTTGCAAGTGAACTAAGGCCTCACAGCAGTGTAATGTACTGTATTAAAAAGTTCATAAAGATTACGTTTAACCTTGTTATTAAATTAATAGTGTTTTTTAGTGTTCAGTTTTAATTTTGTAGAATAAAAAAGAAGATCCTTAAAAGAACATTGAAGGCCATTGACTTCCATTATATAGCCTAAACATGAAACACTGCAACATTTCTCGAATGATCTTCTTTTATGTTCAGCAGAAGTTTTTATTTGGGGGTGAATTATAACTATTATCAGAGTGTTTCTTTAGCATATGATAAAATAGACTTAGCTCTTTTGACTCTGAGTAGTAAGCGTTTCTCTAGTAACCTTATAGAGTTAAAAGTTTCTTAGAAAAACTGGCAAAATTTCAAAATGTTAATGTTAACATTTATTCCATTGTTTGCAGTTGTTAACATTAAGTCACCTGTTCATTTGATTTACTTCTGAACAACCAAGCCATCTCTTTCTTCTGTAGATCGTGTGTGTGGGCCTCAAACTTGCGCAAATGGAGGCCACTGTATTAGATCAGCTAAGGGACGTTACCACTGCCAGTGTCTGCCTGCTTGGACAGGACCCTTCTGCACGGAACGTAAGAAGGCCACTTAAACATAGACTAACAACCAAACTAGACCATCTTTCATCTTGGATGTCGCGGTCACATGACTGAATGTTAAAAGTGCAGTGACAAACAGGAACAGGAATTGATTGCCACAGCTCCAATGTTGTAATATCAAATTAAATGTTTTAATCCTGATAGTCACTACTAGATTAATTTTGTTTATTGTTTTCTATTTCTGTGTCAATATTTACATTTTGTAACTTATTGTTTGTACACAATTAATCACTTATGTGTATAGAAATGAGGGTTTGTGGGGAAAAAAAGTACAATGATTGATTAGGCTGTGTGTTTTTCTGTAGATTTGGATGAGTGTGTGAGTAGCCCCTGCCCCCAGGGTTCAGTGTGCGTCAACACAGGTGGCTCTTTCAGCTGTCAGTGTGCCCTGGGCTTTGACTTGGAGGATGGTCGCAGTTGTACGCAAGGTAGGTGGTCCGTTGTTCCCAGTAAAACGATGTCCAGAGTGCATAAATATATTTTGGTGATAACTTGCGTTACCCTTATTGTGTTTCTTTTGGCTTTACCTTACAGTGAAGACATTTTTGGGCACTTTCACTGTCAACTCCTCAATGCATCTCAGAAGTTCAGGTCCGCATGAGCTGCACAGAGAGATTTTACAGCTGGTATGCAACATTGTATTGCATCACGCATCCTGACTCCTCCACCTTGCAACTACAAAACCCACAGCCGAACAGCAAATGCAGAAACCATTATAGAAATAGAGAATGATGTTGATTGCAGGTGATAATGCGATGTCCTGAACATGGGTTCATTTTATACATTTGTGTGTTGGTTTTTCAGCTCAATGCCTCGCTCTCCATCTTTCATGGTTACCGACGTTCCACTTTACATAAAAAGTAAGTTTCTACTTTCCATCTTTCAGAGTCCCAGCAGGAATAGGTTATACCAGGAACTAAAAATCAACTGTAGCGTGCAGCTACTGATTTGTCAACCCATTGTCAATATATTTTCTATACATTTTGCTATAAAGTGTCAAATGATCCTTCAGATATATTTCAGCAGCTACCAGTAGGCAGGGCTGTTTAAAGAGATCAATGCATGAATAATACAGAGTGAGATGTGTGCTAAACATGAAATAACTTGGTTTTAAGTGGTGTAACATAAAGCTGACTTAATACAATTTTAATATTTAAAATAAATTAAATTGATTACATGAGCCTAAATGGACTATCCAAAAATACATTACTACGTTTTAAGAAATACAGCCTAGTTTACTGTTTGAAAGTTTGGTAGTTATTTTTTAAAAATGCTCACCAAGGCTCCACTATTTGATCAGAAATACAGTAAGAATTGTATTTTTTATCAATATCAATTAAAATCGGTTCTATTTAATGCACTTTAAAAAGTGTATTTTATTCCTGCAATGGCAATGCCATCTTTCTGAAGTTGCTCTTAAGTAAAGTAAACGGTAGTTATGCTTATGCAAATGTTTTTGTGGACACTGTGACACTTTTTTAGGATTCTTTGACAAATAGAGAGAACATTTATTTGAAATAGAAATCTTTTGGAACGTTTAAAATGCAGTACATCCCTCCTGAATAAAAGTGTTTGAACAAAATACAATAAATCATGGATCAATTCTATAATTATAACCAGGAATTATAATACTATTATACCATTATCAGTAGAAATGTTACTTGCAATACTAATATTATTTGCAAATTCATAATTTCTAACTTAAATTCAAGCCATGAATTTAAATGCATATTCCTTGTGCAGAAATGGAGGAGATGTGCAGATCTCAGCGGTGAGCATGTTTTCACTCTCCACCAATGTGACCAGCACGGATGTCTTCAACAGCATCCAGATGTCCCTGAGCAACTGCAGCCAGACGTACTCACACTGCGCCATTAAGCTTCAGCACCATCTCTCCTATCACGGTACCATTCAGCGCTCGCTGTCTACATCATAGACTTATCTCAAAGCCATCCCATTCTGTTCTTCTCCTCCACTCCACTCCCCCACTTCAGAGATATGATAATACCAGTCACGCAATACACACAGATAACACAGTCTTTAGAGGGGCTCTCTCAGCCCATATAATAATATTTTGGAAAACTCTTTGTCACACTGTTTATCTCTGGGAAGCCATTTGTTTTGAAGCACTTCTTTCTGTTTAGCGGAGAGCCTGTGTTTGGCCCTGAGGACCAAGTGTGATTTGCAGTACTCCGAGTGCACGGACACTAGCGGGACCCCATACTGTCAGTGCAAAGCAGGATACTTTAAAAAGAACCCAGAGGACATGACCTGCAGAGGTACAACAGCCTTTTCAGTTCTTTGAATACATTTAGACCGTGGGACTTGGTCTGCAAGTTTCTCATTTATATATTTTTTTTAGACTGTGGAGATGGACTCAAGCTTGTTAACGGCAGCTGTGTTGAGTAAGTATGTTTTTATGTTAAACAATGAACAATCATAAACAATCAGTTAATCTAATTATAGATCATTGTTTCTTTCCCCACAGTTTAGAATAGTTAAGTCATCCAATACTATGAAATAGCAGAAACTGAGTATGTTTAAAAATCTTGTATTTTAGACAGCTCCATTTTAGTATCATTGATTTGTTTTTTGGAATATTTTAAAATATATTTTATTTTCAGATAGTTAAAGATTTTATAATGTGGTATTTATAATTTTTATTGAGTTGATTATTAGTTATTTTGGTACTTAAACTAAATGAAACATAATAATAAATAAATAAATCATACATTTCAACAATTATTTAAACAAAAATGTGAGTTTTTAATGGTTCTGTTTTTTAGCTCTTTGCTTAGATTACAGCTTTAACACCCTGGGCATTCTCTCAGCTTCATGAGGTGCCACCTGAGATGCTTTTTAAACACTTTTGAGAGTTCTCATTTATGCTGAGCATGTTTGTTGCCTTTTGGCTGCTTTGCTTCACTTTACGGTCCAATTTCCACTTTCAGGCATTTAAGAAAAGCCTTTAGATCAAAGGTTTTTAAGATCATGGGAAACAAATGTAGTTAATTTTGTCCAATGTGTGTTTTGTACACATGTATTTTTGCAAAAAAAACTAAAAAAATCTTCTTTTTTAACTTCTTTAGGTGCATGTTTGGATTTGGAGGTTTCAACTGCAATAACTGTAAGATTTTATGTTCATACATTTTTTTATTGATACATTTTTGGTATTCAAATATGTAAAACTTTTCACACACAAAAAATATGTTTATGTAGCTAAAATAATCTTGTGTTTAATAGTCTATAAGCTGATAGCTGTGGTGGTCTCTCCTGCCGGAGGAGCTGTTTTGTTGATCGTCGTCATTGCACTTATAGTCACCTGCTGCAAGTAAGATCTCACAATAAAAACAAAGCTTTCTTACTGATTTTACGGACAAATATCTTAGGACGTTTTAATCCGCAAACATTTCTCAAAAATGTTTTTGTTTAATGCATCCTCAGAAAGGACAAAAATGACATCAACAAAATCATTTTCAAAAGCGGAGACCTTCAGATGTCGCCCTACGCAGAGTTTCCTAAGAGTAATCGTGTGTCTATGGAGTGGGGCCGAGAGACCATAGAGATGCAGGAGAACGGCAGTACCAAAAATCTCCTGCAAATGACGGACATTTATTACTCGGTAGGTGATCATTTGCACCCGTCATAAGCATAAAGGGATTTTACATTGGGTCAAGTAGTTTAAACTAGTTATAATTGGTCATGTAGTGAATTTTAAAATGAGACATTGCATTTACGAAAGCTTTGTTTTTTCAATGTGTTTTATATGGAAGCTTTCTTCTACAACAGAATAAAAAGATAACTTTTTTTTTGCAGGTAACTTGCAACCCAAAATTCTGCCTTTTTTTTCCAGAAATTGTAAAAATTTTGAATTATGAAGCTCACAGTTACTCCGAATTATGAGAATAAACTTGCAACTGTGAGAACACATTTCAGGATTGTTAGAGTTGCTATTTAATAAATTTTTTTGATTATGTTGTGCCAGAAAAACACTTCACATGGCCATGCACGTTCTGAATGAGTGAATTTCCTACATGATTAGCTTATATGTGATTGCTATTGTCTTTTAGGCTGCACTGAGGAACTCTGACCTTGAGCGTAACGGCCTATATCCATTTTCCGGTCTCCCTGGTTCGAGGCATTCCTGTATCTACCCAGCTCAGTGGAACCCTTCCTTTATAAGCGACGATTCACGGCGAAGGGACTACTTCTGAAGGCTTTAACCAGCAGGCATGCAATTTGATACTGCATATAAGCTCTCTCTGCATGTTTGGACCTGCTGCAGATCCTGGAGCTGGATACTGACCACTAAAGGCCTTTGAATGTGAAAATGAGCTGGCAGGAAAAGACCATTATCTGTGAGACTGGAAGAAAGCCGCAATGGCCTGTCTGGGTCAATTTAGCATTTGAACACAGTGCCACAATAAGACTTTAGTTTCTGGTGTGGAGCTAATGAACTGATGTTCTCGTAGCTCCTCACAGAGCGTTTATACTTAAAGGCCCCGATTTACTTCAAACTAAGTTGTTGTTTCGTTTGAAGAAGTTCGAAACGGCTGAGTGACAGCATACTGTTTCCGAACATTCTGACACCCCGCGCTGCTGGAGGGGGGTGTAGATTAATGTAACGTAAACATGACGCGTCGCTAACACGTAGCTTACATGTTTAATTAAAAACAACCCTTTTTTTTGCTTTGAAAGAAGAACGACGACGACAGGAGCAGTATGGTGTAATATTTATTCACTTCCACCTTTCCTTCATTCTTTTCATGGCTTTGAAAAACTTGCAACTGATGTTTCTCTACCTCGCTTTTTAACTCTGGGTGGTTCACACAAGCTTCGTGGTAATCTCTCTTTAGGAATGAATTGCTTTCGCTGAACTTTTAAAGTCTCTCCACGATCGTCCAGGTGCGGATATGTGGCAGCTCAGGGAGCAACATTGTTATGACAAACGGTCCTCACCCACCGATTGCGTAGCCGCCTCAGATCAATGGTAGCTAAAAGGTGTTTAAGAGCCAAAACGAACCCCCCAAAAAGTTCACTTTGGTCAGCTGATTCGAACTGGTCTGATTTTGTTCGAAATGACATCATTTCAGTTCGTTCTTCGATATGGTTTGAAGTATATCGGGGCCTTTCAGTGGAAGTCAGTGATATTAGAATAACACATCAAGACGCCTGGGCTGCAGTATAACTTTTGCATTATAAAAGTTTGCACTATGAACCCCTCAGACAGATATTATCTCAAGTGGAAAAAGCCATAAATGTATCATATTTATACCTGGAATAATGTAACTGGTTTGTACTGTGTTTTGTGTGTGATGGGGTATCCGCATGTCTGTTTGTGTATGCTAATCAAAAGTCAAAGGGATGGTTTACTCCAAAATTAAAATTGAGATATTATGTACTCCCCGAAACATACCTTTCATTCCTGGGTGGAAGTCTTATTTACCATTACCAGGATGCTTATTGTTGCTTTTTGGAGCCTAACAGCCCCTGGTTCACGTTCACCTACATGGTATGGATGTGAAGCATCTGCTTTTTTGTACCATTTGGAACAATATTAGGGTGTGTATATGATGTCATTGTTACTTTTTTTTTTTGAGTAAACCATCTCTTTAATGCTTTGTAGTGGTTTAGTTTGTATCAGAGAAGTGTTGTGAGATTTGTGCTGGAGAACTAAACCCGTGTAAAAAAACTGGTAGGATTTTGAAACAATATTACTGGATGCAGCATTCGTGTGAAATGTAGCAGATGGTGCCACAAGGTATTACAGTTTGTTTGAACAACAGTAATAATCATAAAACGCATAGCTGCCTTGTTTGTTTCCTAATTTATTTTATTTAAGTTTTCTGTATCAGATAAAGAGACTGTTTGATCCGAGGGACTTCCCATGTGTTTGTATGGATGCTTGGTGGTGCATGAGTGGATGGACTTCACTTGGTTCCAGGTGTCCATTTCATTTTATCTTAAGTGTGTTATTGTGAGATGTGCTTTATTTGTAATCTTTAGTATCAGACACTGCTTTCCTCATTAGCATTTCCCCCTCCTCTGTGGATGGACACTTGAATCTGGCGTTGTAGTCAGAATTATATTGTAAAATAAAAGAGAAATGGAGTATGATTTCTTATGTTTGTTTTTATTGTAATTATTTCTTTTTTTAAATATTAAACTGCTATTTACTCATAATATCCTTAAGTCCAGCCTTAAGACTTAAGACCAAAATGGTTGGCATCTACCATTTTATTTTCTACTTTTCAAAAACAAATCTAAATCTAAAAACATAATGAAAGATCTTTATATTTACATAGTTGTACATGAACATATACAGTACAACATCAGACAGAATACTCTTATGGTTGGTTTTGTGGTCCATGGTCACATACTATAGGCCTATCTTTGTGTACGGAACAAACTTAAGTAAAATTGTTTATGACTAATAGTAGAGATTAGAAAATGACTTGACAAAATATGTATACTACAAAACACACTACAAATAGGTGTTTTACTGCAGTTTAATTTAGTTTCACAGAGACTTTGTATTAGAAAGCTAAAATTTTAATACAATAAAGCCACATTTGTCTGCTACTCACCCGAATTGCTGCAGCATGTATATATATGATAATATATGTACACTTGAATAGACAAAGTGAAACTCACAACAGGGAACAGTTATTTCCAGTTAAATATCATTTTGCTGTTTATTTTACATTAAGGTTAGGTAAGTTTGCTGTATAAAACAAATAATAGTTGAAAAATCAATCTCAAGTAGATTTTTTAAACTGTTTCCTTAAATGAAAAGGTGAGGTATCTTTCAAATAAAAAAGGTTCTTTATTAATCTATAAAATAACAATTATATAATTTTATGGCAAGCTTTTATATATGATCTATTGATCAATGTTGTGGTAAAGGACAGCATGGGATGGGATGGATGCAACAAAGTGTTGCAACTGTCCGTACACTGATATATCCGTGATAAATCTCGGGGGCAGATGTGGCCTAATGGATAGGGAGTTGGGCTTGTAACCCAAAGGTTGTGGGTTCGAGGCCCATGTCTGGCAGGGATTGTGGGTGGTGTTTAGTGAATAACCAGCACTCTCCCCACCTTCAATACCATGACTGAGGTGAGACCCTTGAGCAAGGCACTGTTCCCCCACCTGCTCACATGTAAGTCGCTTTGGATAAAAGCGTCTGCTAAATGAATAAATGTAAATGCTGCAAAAAACATGATACTCTACGCACTCACACAGAGAAAAATGAGGAACCTGAGATCATTCTTCATGGAACAAAGGTTCCAAAAGGGGTGTTTTTGCAGTAATCCCGTAGAAGAAAAATTTTTGGCTTCCAAAAGAACCTGTCAGTAAAGAACGATTTTAAAGAACATTTTAAAACTGATTCAGCTATAAATTTGAGGTTCCATGGATGTTCAAGGTTCTAAATGGAACCTCCGAAGCTCCTTTTTGGACTTGTAGTTTTATGATGAAGTAGCCGAAAGTGTCACTCATCTGTGGATCCTGAATGTGTCGTATGTTGTTAATGCATTGAATACAAGATGGTTTCTGTCATCAGAAAAGCCGCATTGCAATTGCAGACTTCCACACAGGCAAATTGGAGGGCATTTGCCATCAGAGGTCCCACCCAGGGTGCCACAATAGACACATTCAACCCCCCCCCAAAGGTCAACTTGTTTTCATTGCTTTTGAATTTCAGAATCACCTTGGTGAACGTTCTCCCCTCACCTCCATCAGTGGATTGCCTGCGCTGTCTCTTCCCTTTGTCTCCTGGCTCAGCGGGTATATGCTGGGTCATGTGCTGCGAAAAGAAAAAGACAGGAGAGTGGCAAACATGTGGGAGTCCAATAGGGAATCGTTCAGAAAATGCAAGGTACTACATGTATCGGGCTCCTGGGTTTTCCTAAATGATCATTTTAATACCTGTCTTTTGTATGTATGTATAAAGAAATGATATATTCAACAAGGTTGCAAATCTCTTTAGATTAGACTGCTGTAGTTGTATGTTCACACTAATGAGATCTCAACAAAGAGAATATTAAGGAATGTATCATTGGTAATATAACTTTGAGTCCTATAACACAGAATATACATATATATTACATATATTAATGGTTCATCAAAGGTTTTATTTAGTAGTGTAATAATAATTGGCATGGTCGGTAGGTCTCAGGAGTCAAGGAAGGGGTCAAAATTAGTAATAAGTAAATAAGGTTACATTAAAAATGTCTGCGCTTTTTGAAAAATTACTTTTTTTCCTCTAACCACATAATTCTACAAGGGAAATATTAGTGCAATCATAATAAAATACTAAGAAGATAACATTTCACTTAAATCCAATTAAACACCATTTTAAAGTAGCAAGCTAAACATTAAAAAAGCATGAAACGGCCATTTCTAAAAAGTCTATACATTATAATTTTGTAAATAATTCTTTAACATTAGAATGCTAGAATGCTAATTTTGCATGTAATACATTAAATAAATTTTTAATACATTAATAATGAAACAATACTACACAACAAACATTTAAACATTCTTTCTTTCATTGTGACTGATTAAGAAATAAAAACAATTTTTATCTCACTGTAATACATATGTTGCTGAAATAAGTCTTTTTTCTTTTGATCACTCTTGTTGAAAAGCATCTAAATGATGATGATTATTATTATTATTATTGATAATAATTAATTATTATTCATAGTTAAATTAACTGAATAATAATTTATTATATTCTTTTTTCTTCCTCACTAGATCTCTTAAATAATTCAGTGCAATATTAAAATCTGATTTCTTACCATTCTTACACTAATAAAAATCAGACAAACTAACTGAATTAATCATATATTATACTAAACCAAACAAAATGAGTTGTTTTTGTATACCATCGCACAAACAGTACATTTGAAGTATTTCATGTGTTAATTTTGGCATTCCAGATCGTTTGTGACTGTAAATGGTCTGTCTTGAAATAATAAGCTTGGGTATGACTGTGTTGTCTTTCACAGCATGGAGGTGTGTTCCCAGGCAACAATCTAGTTTAAGGCCCTCCCGTCACCTATAATTTTTCAATGATTTGATGAAGAGCAGGGACTCATCATCCAAGGCAAATACAAGAAAGTATAAGGCCCAGTCACGGATGCCTTCTTCGCATAGCAAAAGTGGTTTGAAAAAAGGTCACGAAGGCTGGCTGTCCTACCAGAGCTCCTCGATGTGTCTCTCGGCTGCAGAGACTCTAAGCTGACACCAATTAAAGAGATTACATCTCAGTTTACAAGGAAAGCTGAAGTCCTCCATGCTGGTGATCTTATCTGACAAGGTTACCAGATGCCAGGCAGGGAGGGCACGACCTCCAAGGCTTTCAAGTGGCCTCTTAAGAGTGTTTTCACCACTCAAAACGGCAGTACCCACAGGCCAGTGTCTGAATTACATTTGAGACACAGAAATTTTTGCATGTGTGAACGTAGCTTGTGGTGGTATACATTTATTTTCTGTCACATAACACCAGCATCAAAATAAGTTTCAGATTTAAGTTGATGGTATACGCTTTTACCATCAACACATTTCCAAAACGAATCTAGAAAAAAGTGAAGAAAAATAAAGTGCGAGTGTGACCCTCCTGTACAAGTGTTATGAAGAGCTCTTGATTGGTTCACCTTTACTCTCAGCCAGAAATCTAAGCTCCTTCAGAGTGATTCTTCACCTCACCGAAGCCTTACTCGGGCCACTTGAGAGGGTTTGGAGGGACCAGCTTTAGTAGGAAGTGTCAGGTGGTGCTCTGAAGCTATTGCTACCAGACATGTTTGTCGTTCCAACTACATTTAATTTTTTCTGCCATGAAGCAAAAAGACAAAAAATAAAATTCAGTTGCCTTGTAATTGGCCCTGTACAACAACTTTCACTGGATAACTCATAGGTCACGCAGAAGTTCAGAAATATCATCATACATTTCCAATGTTCATGTTTTCCCCTCATTCAGTCCCTTCTGTGAAATACCTTTCTGTAACTTTTTTTAAATGTATTTTGTATGTAAAGCAGAAGCTAGAACATTCTGCTTATGTTGTGTTTCATAATTTGTGGCCAGAATAATGCTAAAATATTTTTGAGCAAAATGTTTTATTAAAGAATGTTAAAATTGTTGTGCAAGGCCAATTGTAAGACAGCTGAATAGTTATATCTTGTTTTTGCATACTTTTAAAAGCCCCCCAGTCTAGCTGTCACACCTTTCAAAGAAATTGTTGCTGCCAGTTTTTTATTATTGTCCGCTTTATAATTGAGTTCTGAGAGAGAGAAGTCGATTGCTACATATTTGGTTCCCTGCTGTTGAAGAATGGATGACTTCCCTATAATCGCTTTCTTTTTTATCTTGCTTTTTCCTGTTCGTTTAATTTTAGTTCACTATAATTCGTTGTTTATTCTGATAAAGGTCCAGATGTCTCCCTTTTTCTTTTAATATTGCATAGTTGTGTCAAATGCAGTCACACTGATGTTATTTCAACAACCTGAAAGTCACGGAAGGGACTAGTAACTTTTGTCAAAGGACCTTGCCATAAACAAGGAAGTCAAGAAGATCCTAAAATCAAGAACCAAGGGGGCGAATACAACGGTCAGTGAAAGCTTGATGCTTTCAGTCTGTGTTGTTTTACATGAGAATTCAGAGGATGCTGTTGGTTTGTTTGGCAGCTCAGCTCTTTGTCTCTCTTCCTGTCCTTCACTGAAGAGTAACTGACCAGCTGCAGAAGTCAAGCCCACCCACCATCACCCCTTTTCCCCAATCACAGAGTGAAGAGTTTTTCTCCCTTAGCACCGGAATCATCACGATGCCCCGATCACACGAGAAGCAGGTGCAGATGAGGTTTGTTTGTGTGTGTGTGTATGTGTTTGTATATGAGGAACAGGTGCAGAGAAACTCATGTTGGGGGGGTTACTGACTTGATGTCCCCATATTAAAAAGGTTGAAGGTTACCTATTCTATAAAAGATGAATTTGCACAGGCTTAATGTTTTTTTGTTTGCGTGAAAATTATAGCAAGAATTTGTTTGCAAGAAAATTGGATTGCAAAACTAGCTCGAAATTGGTGGAAGTATGTGTGGCTATTCAACAGACCATCATTTCTTTTGCCATTACAGGCTGAAGTAGGCCTTTTCTTCCAATATCTGCTGTGTTTGAAAAATAAGCAACTGGCAGTTATTGCTTTAAACGGACTCAGCAATGTCACTGCATTGGTTGAAATCGAAATCAAAGTCAAAATGAATACATTTGGCATACAAGTAGTTACACAACCAATGTAGTGTAAAATAATATTAAGCTTGTTAATGTAATCTATAAAGAAGAGATTTTAATTAGATTAATGATACTGAAATACTAGCAAGATATTGAAGAGTATTATTGGTTACTTTGTAGATATAGAAATGTTTGGTTTATTGTTGAATGAAAGGATTGACTAAATTGATTTTAACACTAACTAAAAAGATGATAAATGTACTAGATATGTTTATTAAATATAGCAAATACTAAGCTGTAGTATGTTTGCAAGTCTTTAAATTCAACCCAACAAAAATCAGTTTCTATTAAATAAGATCATGGTGATTTTGTATTCATGTATTAATCCAAGGTCACAGAATGTGTTAGAATCACAGCTGAGACAAATATCTGAGTCTCTCCTGCATATGCTGAAGAAAAAAAGAGGAATCATTATTGACCTTGTTGCACCAACATGAAAGGAATCACATCGCATTAATTTGGTTACTTTTTAATCACCCATTAAAAGGGGTTTGGAAAAATGTTAATGTTCATGTTTTTTTTTTCATAAGTGCTTTCAGTAACCTTTGCCAAAAAAGCAGTGCTTTTCCATAAAAACTGCAAGAGTCTGTCCAATCAGCAGTCACTTTAACTCCCATTGTGGATTTAAATGGAACATTCACCATGGCTTTGCTTCCAAACACTATGGTTTTTCAGAATAACGCTGAATGGAAACACACTCTTGCACAGCTGTGTCCTGGTCTGTCAATGTATGAGCTTGTGTCGGTGGGTTGGCGCATGTCTTTAGAAAGCGTCTCATCTAGTTCATTTAACCCTAAAAAAGAATCATTTTCATTTTTTAATGGAAACAAATGTCAAAATCCACAAAAACAAGAAGCACATCTTTGGCACATGTGTAGGCCAGCCTTGAAAATATGTTCATAATGATGCAACAGATACTCAAAAAAAATCAATTATATACTGTATGTCATAAATCTGTTTAGTGTTTATGGTGTCTCTTTTAGAGTCGCTCCCACACTTTATCAGTTCAAACGTTTAAACATCATTGCTATTGTCGCATAGCAATCCGCTAAAAAAACAAAACCCCGAAGCCACAGATTAGGACCTCGAGAGAAAAGGTACCTCTGTTGAACCTGAACTCTCCATACAAGCACAAAACAAAGACTTTGTACTTACAGTACAGGTTTTTGAAGGTAAGAGAAGGGGAAAAGTCAGCTTTTAAAAAACACACACCAGTGGAATGGCAGGGACAAATCTAATTGTTGAAAAGAATTGATTGCAAAGTAAAAGCCAGATTCCAGAAATCAATAGCGCTGTATGATACATAAAGAAAAGAGAGCATGAAATGGAGTGGCAGCAAATTTTCAAGGACAGCATACATTTATCCTTTCTTTGTTGTTGACTGAAACAAAGCAGTAACATTCATTTGTAATACAGTGATTGCATGACATGAGATTTATTTAATGCAGGGATTTATTTTGAGAGAAATGTTGGCTTGACTGTTCCCTGTTTATTATACAACTGAACATGCACGCATACAGAAATGTGGACAAAATATGTTTTTATTTGGATTGCGATTATCCTAAAACATTTGCTATGTAAAAAAAAAAGTCTTTCAGTATGATTATATCGAAGTCAGTAAGTGAGACGAAATATGGCAGCAGTGATTCCAAGGTGGAATGCTTATGACAATGATGAATATTAGGAAATGTAATACTCATGTGTGCTGCAATTGTTAATTGTTGCAGTAGTATAAGTTACATTTATTTTTAAGGTGTCCTTGTTACAGTATAATTACACATTTAAATACTGAACAATATTAATAAACCACATGCACTTATAGTTAGGGTTAGGATTAGGGATTGGCTTAGGGTTTAATTATGCATAATTTATTGTTATTATAATAGTAAGTACATGTAGAGTGTAACAAGAACATCTTAGAATAAAGTGTTACCTTATTTAATTTCTTAAATCACTCATTTAGAACCCACTTGGAATCATTTAAACATGTGCTTATGTACTCTGAATGGATGAAGGACATTTTTTGTATAGTCTAAGGAGCACCAACAGTGTGAACTCAGTCTCTCCTCTCGAACTAGGACTCTATGCACAATTCTAGGGCTCTTTTTTTTTTTTTTTTTTTTTTACAAATAATTTTTTTTCCCCATTTTAACTTTACATAAGCATCTTTGTTAAAGGCACTTTCATTCAGACAGTTCTTCTGAAGAAGAGAACTGCAAGAGTTTAGCAAATACCTAACTTGTATTACAAAACATTATAATTATTTTGCAAATATCAAGGCCACTATTCCTACCCCAGATTTTCATTATTATTTTTTTATGACTATATTTAATAAATCCCTTTTTTGTTTGCAAGTGGTTAGCTTGGACAAACAGGAGTAGAGATTGTCTTTTTGTGTGGTGTGAGGACCATTCAGACTGTGCATTTAACTGGAACCAATCAGTATTGAGTTCATGCCTGAATGGTGGAAAGCAGAAGCGGGAAACACACCAGAGCAATGCTTAATGCAGAATTGCAAATAATAATTTGCAGAAGAGGAGCAATTAAAATATAGAAATGTCAAAGGTGACAGTGATACATAAATTTAGGGAAAGAGAAGGCATTCTATTGAATGAATGTGATATGGCAACCAATCAAACAGTATGGCAAACTTACTCCTCTATACCCTTGAGATTCGTTTCTTCATGTGTAAAATACATATTTAAAATGTATAGGCACAATCTAAACTATACCTTGTCATAAGAACGATAAATGATCTAATATTTTAAGAGACATGTTGACACACAGTCAGACAAAAGCTTATTATTAATATTTGAACAAAACTGCATTATTTTTTAATGAATAAATAAATAATGGCAACCTACTAAACAGGGATTTCGTTTTAAGAATTTGAATCTTTCAATTAGGCTACTTTCTTTAATTTGATATCAACACAGCTAACATTTTTCCCTTTATGCCACCGAAGAATATCAAAAGGAATTTTCAATTCAGAAATTAAAAATATGCTCATCATAGAAAAGATGCATTGAAGTCATTGCATTTTTTATTAACTTTGCAACATGTGATCCAGCCAAAAAAACAATAAATCATAAACCTGTCCCTCCAAAAGAATGTGAACACGTTGTATTCCCCATATACTGTATGCTACTCAGCGCGACCTGCAGCTAACAGCAATATTTGTTGCTCATCTCCTGCTCTTCAGCGTGCTCAATAAGGCGGCCTTTAACCCTTCCGTGGCCTGTCAGTCATTGCCCGGCTCAAGAGGGCCCATGCGGGCAGAGCAGACAATGCCAGCCCAGTTCCAGATGGACCGCAGCTGTGGTTCAGTGGAGCGTGGACAAACTGCCCTCGTCAGCTGCCTGCATTGCAGCTCTGCCGCATGTTACGCAAGCCGCTCATCCGCTCTTTCTCCCTCTATCTCATGCGTGAGGAGGAGGGCTCTTAATGGCACCCCGGTGACTCGGGGGAAACATAGAGCAAGCTCTTTTACCCAACAAGCAGATTCCTCTGTTACACGGCGAGAGACTCGAAAGCACCTCAGTCGTACACGATGAGCAAAAGTCGCATCACATTAGTTCACGGAAAAGCTAGAAAGAGACAAAAAATTTGAAGTCAAAGTGGAAACAATGTGCTTGACTTCATTCAGCCACGTGTAACATGGGACATCATCCGGAACAATAGCTGTTGCTAGCCTACAGTCAAATATTAAATAGAGAAATCATGAGCGGAGGAAGCCGAAGTGAATGTAAACGATCAGAGCGAAGACTTTAAGAAACGCAGCCTATGTTTCCGCTAAGCAAAATGAGGTCAACTGATATTAAATATGAACTGGGCAATTTTGAACAATCTGGGTGAAGCTGCAGGCTGGGATCTAGCAGTTGCAGAAAAGCTAAAAACAGAGGCAAAAATCCCCGTCAGCTATTGAAGACGTTCCATGGATATGGAGCAAGCTGCAAGTCAGTGGGTCACCACCCCCTTAAAGGTCATATTTGGGTGCAGTCATAACATTTTCAGCGTTGACCTTGACTTGGACATTGATAGTTTTGGTTTAGTGACGGGGGCGCAAACTGGTTGTCAATCAATAGGCATACAAGCACATATAGGCCAAAGACACTGTAAACGACGCACACACATATGCATTCATCCCATTCTCCATTCAAATGATATAATGTTTCCCAAGACTGGAACTTAACTGCAGGAGAGAGGGCTGACATCAGATCCCTGGGCCTCAGGGTGGTGCAGGCTAACTGCTGCACAGCCGTGTTAGTCACACTTAATGGCCTCAGCGAGATAAACAGAGCATGATGACATGGGCTAAATAACACATGCAGCCACAGCAAGGGCTAACGCTCTGCTGATGCGGCTGGTTTTAAAGAGTGCAGTGCAGGGGAGGTTCACCCCACCAAACTTTGACTTTTCTGAGCAGAAGTGCTGCCATGCCACAAGGGTTTGCTGATGTTTAATTGAAACATAAATGTATGTCTTTTAATGGAATGAAATGAATCATAAGATAACAAGTCAGCGTCTTAGGTTAGAAAAGTACTGCTCTAGAGCTCGTTTAATATGTAATCATGCTATATTTGAGAGAAGTTGTTTGTAACCTTTTTTTGACTTCCATGCCAAAACAATAGTCATCGGAGAGCGTCAATGGATTTAAATGCATCCTTCATTGTGATTCATTAAAAAAAGCTTCTTCTTTTTTCAACATTTCCGTTATTGTTTTTAATTTTATAAATAGTATTATATTCCATGGCTGTATGTCATCCCTTATAAAGTATTCACACAGTCAGCACATTACAGTTGTCAGTTCTGATTCAGACTGTTTATTGTGGATATGTTCACACACATTTCGGTTATAAACGAGATTAACAATAAACCGAATTGACGCCACAAATTTACTGCAGATAAATTAATTCTTACCTCAATCTGTATAGGATCAGTGGTGGAGGTAACAACTACTCACGTTACTGTAATTAAGTAGTTTATTCTTGTACTTATCTCTTACTTACTTGTAATATATTTTTAAAGCTGTACTTTTACTTGATCTTCAGTTCAAATTTAGCAAAAGAATCTCCTTCGTTACTTTGATGCATCATGCAATCGTAAACGGGCCAATAAAAGCAGTGAAATCTAAACCAGGAAAAGATGATGAAGAACATTCTAACCGGAGCTACTTCTCCATGTTTTATCTATGGCGATTCATGTATTACTCCGCAGCGATGACGGCCTGACCAGGATACAGCTCGAATATAAGCACTTATTATATGTGTACCGTAGAGATTCGGGATGAGACAGATCATCATATACATTTAGCAAATATTAAACACATAAAAAGTTACACTTTCCTATTTTAAGCCAATGAGCACTGTATTGATACGTGCTGCGTGTCCTCGCAATCAATCACACAGTGTGAATGTCCACATGGCGTCATTGCAGGTATTCCGCCGCATACATTTAATCATTCCCGTGCAAATGTGGCTAGCTTTTTATTGTAACATGGGAATACAGTCCTGTACTGTCTGGCTCCTAAGTCTCAATTAGGCCTAACACAACTGTCCACTCACTCCGAGATTGCTTGCGCGCGCTCAGACTGTGTGCAGTCGCCGTCTCTGAAAATGGTTTCTCTTTAATCCTGTTTTAAACTTTATAAAAAAGTTATCAACCAAACAGATCAACGCCTGCATGCTGGAAATGCTACTGGAAATTGTATTGGCTGTAAGAGAAATGCACCAGAAAATCTTTAAGTCAAACTTTAGTTCCTTTACAATGTAAGTATGCTAGAAATGTTTTGGAATGGGATATTTGTATTTTGTGTTCATATAAATATCCTAATCTGTCTAACTGCATCACTACATTGTACAGACATTAGGTCAAAGTCATCTGATATTGTATTTATCTAAAATGTTAAATCACTGCTGTTGTCATAATCTGAATACCTCAACCAAATTTAGGTAATTTGTTTTATGATTTTATTACTGACTTTTTATTTAATTTTTTTTGTCAATTTAATACAGTTTGAAATCATTACTTCTTGTGCTGTAAGCTTTTGTAACAAAGTTACATTTTAAAGATCTATTTTAAAGATAGAAAATACACAGAAAAAGCTAATATTTAAGAGAGATTTTTGTAATGGTAATTTATCTAAATGTATATGTATATAATTAAAATACTTTATGAGAATCTGTTCACCATATAAAAGCAAACAGGTCTTTTTTAGAAGACTTGAACCACTGATTGCCTTAGAAAACTGTATGGACGGCAAATATTAAGATAATATAATACCTATGTGGCAGTATACCTTATGTAGTTTTTCCAATGAAAATGATTAAGCTTGTCATGAAATAAAAACTTACTGTTTTAGTGCTCATTATAATTCTTGTGACGAACAGTTAAACTGCCCATCTGGTATTTCAGTATAAAGATTGTAATATCTCAGTATTGTATGACATTGTGGGTGTATATTAGCACAGTTTGGTGTTCTCTTGGAGTGTCTGGCAGAGTTTTAGGACCCAGATGTGGTGAGGGGTGATGTCAGATGTACTGTAACAAGCAGCTATATTTAACCACTCCTATCCAGCCATGCACTAAAGCATAAGTCTACCAAGGTTTTTATATATATAAAAAAAAAAAAAAACTTTTTTACGGTCACTATTGTGACAGATATCACCAGCAGAGAAGTAACTAGTAACTAGTACTCAGAGTACTTTTTGAGAAAAGTAATTTGTACTTTTACTTAAGTACTGTATTGACACCAGTACTTTTACTTGTAATTGAGTATTATTTCAGCAATGTTACAGTAACAGTAGTAATTGTAAGTACTCTTTCCACCACTGAGTACGATTACTTACCTTAAACCTGCGTTGTGTTAAGAAACTAATTTGAACAAGCAGATATTAATAATGTCTTCAGAAGGAGGAATAATATATCTCTACTAATCCTCTCTCGAAATATATAATTTTTTCAGAAGCGACAGTTTTACCCAGATAAACAAAACATGGCGCCTCTGTCGAAAGCAAGACTAAAGGTCGAAAACATTTCCGCTGCTTAATCAAATTTAACATTTTCATGGAAGCCTACTTTATTGGTATATGACAAATAACAAATTACTAAAGTCGTAGCTATGAAGTATAAATTATAACAACTTAAATAAGTGAAAATAAGTAACCTTTGATCAAATACTCAAATACAAAAAAATACCTGTTGTGCAAAATAAAATTTATAAATAAGGTCAAATAAAATTAAACAGAGTAAACAAAAAAATAAAATAAATAAAAAGTATTCTTTAAATTGAAATAAAAAAGTGTGAGAAAAGCCTATTAATTGAAAAAAAGGAGATGAACCAAGATTATCAGAAAGAATTAAGCAATGAGCATGTTTAGTTAAGAATCACACATTTTAGGAGAAATTTAGTGTCTAAGGTGTTGGATAGTTTTAAAAGGGATAGAGTTTTAAAAGGGTGGAATGTATATATATTGTTGTCATACAGATATTTCATAGGGTAAACAATATACAGTGCAAACCATTTGTCAAAGCACAAGAGCAATGTTAAGTGACTGCCATTCCTTACATCCAATGGTGAAGATAAGGGAATTCCAGCTTTCATTTAACCAAAATGCACTGCAGCTAATGAAGGACCTATGTGGCCTGTATATAACAGCAACAGTGTAGAGTAAACATCAATTATAACGCATTAGCCTCTCTCGCCCACTCTCTTAAACAGCAGTTCAGCGTAATGAGAGTGCTAGCCTTAACTAATCTAATTTGTGTCTCTCCCTCTCAGTCCCAATGTTACCTCCAGGAGAAAGCAGTAATGTAATATCTTGGAATTTATTCTTTTTTTTCTAACTATTTTATGTGAAATGTAAATTGGACGTGCTTTTGTTGACTCTGTCTCGTTGTACAGGTTACAGCCAGCCATCTGACTCTTGTGAAAAATGTGTACAGAAGGCATTGAGGTGTTACTGTGGCAGTCTTCAATAGTGCGCCTTTTAGGTTAAACATGGCTGAAAATATCTATACAAGCACATAAAACCCACCTATATTAAATCACACCGAGCCATGGAATTACTTAGGAGGGCCATCTCATTTATGCAGGAAAGAAATGAAAGAGAGAAGAGGAAAGAAGTGTTTTGTTCTCATCGGTACACTAGGAAGAATCGTGGAAAAAAATACTTTCATATGTCAAGCAACTTAGAAAGTAAAATAATCAGGGTAGTGACACAGAAAGAGGCAGAGTAGAGAGTAGGAAGAGTAGAGGTGAAGAGATAAAGACAGCCCAAGCATGAGAAAATCTCTGGCGCCCTCTAGCCACAGTAGATGGTAGCGCTGTCTGAGGTCCTGATGCATATGTGGGAGGAGAGCTGTGTTTTTGACTAATATGTGGCTTAAACAGGCTGATGTAAGACTTTAATAAATGGAATATATATATATATATATATATATATATTGCGCCTGCTCAGGTCAAAATTTTTTTAGATTTTTGTTATATTTACTCCACCATAAGCCTACCTACAATTCTGGTTGTGTGAAGTAATAACATAACAAGGCCTATTCATATTCTTTAACGCCACCAGATGTGTTTGCACGAGTTTGTTTGCAAAGCTATGCTCGATCTCTCCCTCTGCAAACGCTCCAGGGGAGTGCCATGTCGAGCTAACCACCCCTCACTAGGCCGCCATATGGCTGCCTAGGAGCTCAGAACTACAGATAGCACAGCGTATCATGCGTGAGTGATTGGTGAAGCTGCTAATGCTGTAATTAGACAGGCTCGTCCAGGTCAGCTGATCCGCGACTCTTGACGATCTTATCCTCATTAGTGATACTGAAAACAAAAAGGGGTCCTCAGAGAACAGCAGCACCACACATATATTAACCCAGGGGCCCTATACTCTAGACAGCACATTTGGAATAATGGAAGGTCATCAATGTCAATTTAACTAGTAGTTATATTTTTGTTACATGTCCAGTTGGCTTTTTGCTGATGAAACATGACAAGTGTAAGCAAACAATACATCAACTCACTGATATTCAGTCAGGTTTTATTATTGAACATAAAGTATTAAGAATAGCTGAAACTGGAAAAATAAACTAAATATTAAGTTAATAATAAACTTCAGCGTCAAAAATAAAGGGATACATTTCGAAGCTGATTAAATGTACAAGTTATTGCGTTTTTAAAAAAGTATATATATATATTTTGGAGTTTAAAATTTAGCAAAGATGGCTAATAATTGTCTGAACTGAAAATTATTAATGTGCTTTGTGATAAGAACAATAATAATCTATCACTATTCACCATATGAGAGTTTGATGAGATAGCACACACTATTTTTCAAAAGTTTTAAACTTAAACTTAAAATTCAAGTTCTACTTACCAAGGCAGCATTTATTTAATTTAAGAATACAATTAAACAATCACAATTATATTGTTTTTCTTTTTAATATATATTTCAAAAGTGTAATTTAATTTTGAGCAAAAGCAAAGCTGAAGCAATTAATCCAGTATTTTATTGTAAAACATGATTACAATTTCTTAATAAACATTTCTTATTATCAATGTTGAAAACAGTTCTGCGAAATATTTTGAGAAGACCCCCTTCCTCCCCAAGATTCACTGATGAATAGAAAGCCTTTACTGTCACCTTTGATCAATGTGATGCATGAATAAAAAAAATACATAATAAATAAACTAAACTACTGTTGTGTAAGTGTAATGAAATAATGATGAAATACATATGTAGATGGCAGAAATATCAAAGCATTTTCATAATTTTTTATTCAACATATCAAACTTTAATGTAATTACACATAAATCACACATGTTAAATCTATCAAATAATACAAGCAGTTAATAGCACACAAAATGCACAAGTTACAAAGACTAAGCAATATAAGCGTGCTCAAATTTTATTAACAGGAATTATATTACTATTGCTACCAAGGCAAGTATATAAGAACAAACACTTAATTCACTAAATGAATCAGTGTAATCCCTCATAATGACTCTCTTGTTAGCATGAAGCAAACTATTATTTTCAACAAAATCAATCAAATATTTCCAAGACAGATATGTAATACTATATTTAAAACATGGCAGTGCATGCAATGCGTGTCAGATAAACTCTTTTTTCAAGGACACAGCTGATTGACTGATACGTGCTCCCCAGAGCTTTGCTGTGTATCTGTGTGCTCTTCTGATGGATCCAAAAAAAAAAAAAAAAGTCCCTATACAGACAGCCAAGTGAACATGCCAAAGCAATCTCTGGTCTGCAATTCAACAGCCAATGCCAAATACTGTGAGACAGTGCACCTGCAGAGAAATTAATGTTACACACATGCATACACAAAGTTTACTTATTTTACTTTTAATAAATAGCAAAATAATTTAACAATTTTCATGTATTTATTACAAGTGTTTAGAAATGTATGTTATTATTTATGCAATTAAAATTCATTTTAACCAAGAGGTGTATACTGTACAGTATTAAACCTCAAACAGACATCTCCAGCACACATTCAAAGCAAAGCTGTTTCTATTTATACTCTCTGTACCAGGGACCCTTTCTTTGATCCTCAAAGCAAAAGGGTCAGCAAACAGATGCAGGATGATTCCTATGAACTGACCAGCACTCTATAAATCTGAAGCAGCAGCAAACAATTACTGATCAGTGTTAATAGAATAGATACAGAATAGATAATAGAGACAACAAACAATGTTGAAGTAGAAATAGATGCAATTGTATGGATTTTATAGAAATACTTTTTTTTAAATATTTCCTTGTATAAACAGTATAAGTCATAGATCAATAGTAACATAATATAACAAAATGGCTAGATATAAAACAGTCCTTATGAAAAGTTCCCATTGGTTCACAAACAGCCCCGGATACAAAACTTATGAAAGATTGCATTTAACAGCTTTAAAATGTTTACATTTTTATGTAGCTCCAGATGTTGACTTCAGGTTTGAGTAGTGAATACAATATGCTAAAAAAAAAAAAATATATATATATATATTGCATTTGGTTAAATGTGTATAACAGAGTGTAAGTTATACAGATGAATGGAATTATTGGTTTCTGATGGTATGCAAGCTTGACTGTTTGTTTTAGTTCCTAAGCATTATGTAACCACTGACTAGAAATAATGCTTGACCTCATGTGGCAGTGAGCATGTCGCATTCAAATGTTGTGAAGTGGTTGTAAAGAGGTGTTGGACAAAGGAATATTATTTATTTACAAAATATTTCAATCATGCGCATGCAAAAACAAAATCACTAGCTATAAGCAATCAGTAAACAGTTATGATGTTGTTGTTTTTTTATTCTGTAAATACTCAAACATCCCAGTTGTTCATAACAAGTCACTGAATAATTACAAGGAATATAAAACTCCTCTGTGAAGACTCCTCGATCTTGACCTTTTTAGCAAATAGAGTTATGACTCATAGCAAACTGAGCCATTTTAACGTAGAGAATATGTGGTATTATTAATACTTAATATTTTTCAAAATAGGTTAATTATATATTATATAATATTACAATTATTTGACCAAATATTTTGTGAAATATTACTGTAATTAGCTTTTCCATTTAAAAAAAAAAAAGAAAAGAAAGTTATTTATTCCAGTATTGCCAAAATGAGCAGCTATTATTTCTGTCTTCAGTGTCATATGATAATTTAGTAATCAATATGCTGATTTGGTTACATTTATTAAATTATAATAAACATTTACTGTAACATTATTACTGTTATCATTGTTATCAGTATTAATGTAAATCAGTTGTGAAAAACAATACCTTTTACAGGATTCTTTGATGAAAAAAAAATAATAATAAAAGTACAAAAGAACATCATGGATTTGAAATCTTAAAATGCCAACTCATAACTTCTTGGTTAATATTCTCCTTTTAAAAAAAAAGCATCTGGTAGAATGGCAATCCCCTTCATACATTTTATAAACAGGTAACAGAGCTTTTATATCAGTATTTAAAGGGGAAGATAGAAGTATGAAGATGCAATGAAACAGAAAGAAAAACAGCAATATTATATCTATTATTACAGGGGAAAAGTCACTTTATTAACATGGTGGAGATACAGGCCACACACAAAAGAAGACCTGTGAGTCACCCAAACGGTCCTTCAGCAGAGAGATCTCTGAGGTAAAGACATTCATTCATGAATTACAGTACTCTGTCAGACACTGCAGACATTATTTCAGCACTTATACTGGAACACATTTAATACAACTATAAGTAAACCGCAGAGTTACTGACATGCTGAAGAGCGCAGAATGCCACAGCAGCCAATGTGTGAGTCACTGCTTCTTCACTGCAGGAAGCCTATTAAACATCCTCCATGACTCATACTCTCTGCCAAAAATAAAGCATGCTTCCATTCACATTTTGCCTCTTCTATAAGAAAAGGTTGAATGTTTAACTTTAGTGGTAAAGGATAAAAAAAAAAAAAACACTTAACTGGTTAATGGTAATTTTTTTTAACCTTTGAAAGGTCCACCTACTTTGCGTAGCGGATGTTGTGTTTAGCTTCTAGCACGCTGGGGAAAAAGCTTGTAATTTCTGTTTTGGATTATTAGACTTTTAATTCTAAATTTACTCTTAGGTTTTACCTCGTTTTAATCTGACTCCATTTTTAAGTTATTTATCTGATAATAAAGTTATGTATTTTAGTTACCTTAATTTAGATACTTGATCATTTGTATATCCGCTTTACTCTCCGTTCCCCGTTCCGTGAGGGACCTAAAGCCATCTGGGTCTACGGCGGCCGTCCGTAGTACCGTAAGAACACAAACCCGCCAGACTGATAAATTGCTCAGAGATCGGAGGGAACCCGTATCGTTTTAGAATACTTGGTCCTTGT
>JAUCMU010000151.1:16115238-16126901 GCA_032275025.1 Enteromius treurensis
CTCTGGCGAGTTCCCATATGTAACGTCTCCGTTCCCTCCTTCAGGGAACATGGGTTACGTTTAGTAACCTAGACGTTCTCTTGAACTTTCTATTAATCAAAGAAAAATACTGTTTCTACAAAATATTAAGCAGCACAACTGATTTCAGCATTCATAACAACAACAATAATGTTTCATTAGCATCAAATCAGCATATTAAAATGAATATTACAATGTGACATTAAAGACTGTAGTAATGACTACTGATAAAACAGCTTTGTCATAACATGAATAAATTACATTATAAAATATTAAAACTTTAAATTGTAGTAATATTTTACGATCTTACTGTTTTTTTCTGTATTATTGCAAATGAATGCAGCCTTGGTGAACATGAAAGAATTTAAAAATGTATCTACTCCAAGCCTTTTTGAATATTTGATTTCCATTTTGTGACATCACAACCAGTGTGTTTGTCTGAAGTCATTTAGGCTCTACGGCCCTCAGTATGTTTCAATACACAGTGATGCCCATGTTCAGTGCAGATCTGAAGGTCATGTTGAAGTCAATAGCTGCATTACAGTTTTAATGCAGTGCTGGGGTTGAAGTGAGCTGCCCTGGCCTTGGACTCTGACTCATCTGCTCTAATCATTAATGGTCTGCCACTCTTCTCCGCTCTGCTGGTTATTGTCGGACTAGGGGGGCTAATGATCCTGAAACAGCAATGCTATTCTTAACAGAGAGAGATTGTCAGGGCGAGTGAGTGATTGCATTGGAATGGAAGTGTGTACAAGTTTCTAAAGTAAAAACACACACCTCATGCTGTTTAGTTGATTTTCTGTCAGCACCCCTGGAGTAAGTGAACGAAGTACAAAAAAAAGATCTACCGAAGCACTAAATGGAAAATGAATGCCAAGAATATTTTCTTCGCAATCACTTCATGCCATGTCTGTTTTCTTTACATCACCTGGATGTGTATGATCTTTTATTGTCAGTTGTGCTGGAGTACAGTGTGTGGGATGATGTAAGGTGTGTGTAGGTGCTGGGTGGGTTTAGTCATAGTCTTGTGGTGTATTGTCTGTGTTTATCTCTGTGGCTCAGGCAGGCTATTCACAGTCCTGCAGCTTCCAGACCATGAGTAGAGATCAACACAGACTCACAAATCCAGCCTAAAGGCACTGCACACCTACACACAAACTCAAACACACACTAGTGACCATTCAGTGGGGTCAAATTATTTATAGCCAAAATATATTGTAGTCTTACCACCCCCTTAGGATTTCCATCTCCTCTTTTTAATAATATTAAGTTTCAATTGATGCACATTATAAATCTTTCTTTTTAATGAAAAATCCATTTAAAAAGGAATATGTTTGGCTTTATTTTTTTTCTGTATGCTAAACACATTTTCTTTTAGATTTTGTGGTAAATTATAATTTCCATTTAAGATATCATTTTAATGCACTTTATGTAAAATATCATTTCTTTTTTGGATGTGAGCTTGAATTAGTATTCTTTGTGTTCTTACTTGTTTTGATAAGTAGGAATATGTCTTTATGTTTTATAACTTAATGAATGCAGATTGCAGTCATCAGCCAAAAAATGAGAGGCATTTGAAGAGGCACAGAAGAGAGAGCACTCCTATACGATGGGCACGCACCCGAGACCACCAGAGTCAAGATTACAGGGAATGCAAGAGGAGGCGGCGCTGCTCTGAGAGGACGATGGGTATGTGTGTTTAATTCCCTCTTGGTGTTTGACTTATATTCACTACACATGTTTAAGGTAGTAATACTGTTTTGTTCTAGACATCTCCAGTATTACACTCAAGTCTGATCTGGTCTCCCAGAGTGATGACAGTCAGGTGGAGGAATCTTTACAGGATGTGACCACCTCTTACTGTACCCCCACACATCAGAGAAACCTTTCACCAGACCTCTTAATAAATACTGTATATTTCAGTCTGCAGAAATTCAAACATAGATCAGTGTTTCTTTTCTTGAAGGGAGTGTTTGTCATATGCAGTCTTTTTTTTATTGTAGTTATCACCACGCAGGAGAAACTCTGAGAGCATTTTGAGCTTTGAAGACATTGTCATTCCTATGTCTCTGTTCGCATCGGTGAAAGTGGAAAGACTTCAGTATAAGAACATTTTGACACCCAGGTATTGATTGCTTTCACACTTAGCATTAACATTGGAGAGACATCAGTACCTTTTTATATTTCAGGAGAGCTACGCTACTGTTCAAAAGTGTGGGTTGGTACATAAATATGAGAGCTGATTACTCTTTTATTAATCATGATAAAGCCATTACAACCATGCTTATCCTTCCCTTCTCTTGTCTTCTTTTTCTTTCTGGTAAGAGTATTGGAAGTATATCTCAGTGCTAATATGATGGTAGTTTTAAATCAGGGCCTTCTCTGCTGGCCCTGTAAAATTATTATTATTTTTATTTTAAAAATGATGTTAATATGTGTCTGAACCTGTATAAATTCAATTATTGTCTATTTCAGGACATTACCATTGAACTGTCTTTCTATAGTAAGATTTATCATGAATTTGTTGAGTTGATTAATAATCATCTTTGGTTTAGTTTAAAAAAAAACAACAACGTGTAATTTGTGAACGATTTGATTCACTTTTTTATCTATATTCAAACCATTTTTGTATTAAACTGGCAAAGAAAAATAACTGTAGAATGATTTATACAGTATCAGTATTGTGATGTAAGCTTTTAGATGCTTGATAGATTGTCAATGAGTCACTTTCAGTAACTTGGCTAATGCATAAAGATTTTCATTTCCCCCCCTCTTTCCTGTATTCCATTGCTTTTACTCACATCAGTTGGAGAAAGGTGGATATTTCACCTTTTTTGAAAAGAGATGAGGATGAGCGAGAGGAAGGGAGGGTTGGTTTGCTTTTTTTACGTTCTTGTAGTTATAATCTCTCTGTAGGTCATACAAATGGTGAATGTCAGCAATTTCAGGGTGTTGTTGTGGGCTTTATCTTTCTCAGCCAGAAGCAACAGGAGATGAAGATTTCTTTCAGAGGCACCAGAATTATGAGCATAGAGAGAAAGTCCACTGGTCCTGTTGGGATCATGACAGAAGACACATGATAAGGTCTGTGTGCATGTTGGTTTATTGTAAAGCTATCTTATAGCACATATATTCTTCATTACATATTTTACCCCCAAAGGTCATCCAGGAAAAGCTGCTCCTCTGTATCCGTGAGAGACTATCCTGCTCACTGTCACCCACCTGGACATCCTCCTGTTCCCTTCACCTGGACCTTCAGTACTTCTGAAGATTCATCAGAAGCCAGTGTGGATGAAAAAGAGGTCAAACTTGCTTAGTAGTGAAAAATTAAAAAAATGGAATCTTTCAATTAAGCTTGTATTCATTTCTCTGTTATGTAGCCAATGCAGCCATGGAGGAGACGTACATTCCCCCTGACTGATGAAGATGCGGAAACTTTAAGGCTCAAATGAAGATGAAAAGTGTTCTTTAATTGTACGTCCTTATTTCTTTTCCTTGTGTTTTATATCCTTCCTTTTATGAGGAAAGGATGCAAGATTGAGAGTTAAGAAAAGCTCAAAGATATATGTTTGCTACTGTAAATAATAAAGCATTTAAAAATGAGCATTATATTACTTCACCTTTCTTATCTTATCTAACTCCCTAATCTATAAAGTGCCATATCTCCATCTGTTGGACACACTAGGAATAACATGCACATATTAGAGTCACTGTCCTGTGTGTAAAAAAATGTACTTTAATTCAGGAGGATACATAAATACATTTAAATTGACAAATAAATTCTGATATTTTGACCCTGGCTATTTTAAATACTTCCTTGGTGAGCATTAGAGCATCTTTCAAAAACATTAAAAAGTCATATCCACCCCAAACCTTTAAACAATAATGTAAGTGATTCCAGATTAGAAACACATTTAGAATAAGAGTCGGTTTTTGGACTTTTTATAGAAAGCTGTGATATCTAAAATTCAAAAGCCGGAGAGACAGAAATTACATGGATTACAATGTTTTTCTTGTTTGTCACCGGTTTGACTGATTATCTGTTCTGATTACAGACTTCCAGAGCACCACAGCACAATATCAGAGGCAGACCAGGAAATGACATCATACTGAGGCAGAATCTCAGCCGTCATGGTTCTACTCTGTTGTAAAAATCACTCTTTAAGCGTTCAAAAAGTTACGACACAATGTTGTAACATATATTTCTCTCATTGTTTCCTTAGTCCTTTCAATTATTTTCACATTTTAAACAGTTCATACTGTATCATACTGTCTTTTCCACAGTCTAAGAATTAAATGTCCACCCCCCTAAAGGTATAAGCGTGATTTATGCAACATATTTTATGTTATTTATTTCAAAATAGTTACATTGTTCTTACATTTTTGAACATCTTTTACTATAATCTATCCAGGACTGTGGGAAAGGCGTTGGAAATGTGTGTACATTTACCTGCATTAAATTGATTTAGACTGAAGTTAACAGTCTTCCTTTATCACATTTGATGAACACAGTGGAGTGATCGTTAATTGAAATGTAACATGGTGAAAAAGTACAACATATATAACATATATAAATAACGATTTACATTAAATGATACCGTACCCAGATTGTTTTCTAGGATTGTTATAGGCACAAGTACAAGTATGCAGTGCTTATTTCAACCACAGAGGGGCACTAATGCGCCACTTCTGCTCCTGTTAGTAGCACAGTGGAAAAAACAGGAAACTACTTGTAAACACTGTAAATTACTTGATGATTCTTCCCAGTCTGCATGTCAAGCTTTGACAGCTCAAAATCCTATTGCATTGATCCTGAGTGAGTGTGTGTGTACAGGGCTTGTGTGTGTGTAGTCTTTGATCTCTTTCTGCAGTAAGCTGATTAGGCCATCTCACAAGCAGCCCTCACTCGCTGGGAAAAGGCTAATTGGCTATAAGTAGGGGTCAAGGTTACTGCCTGTCCATGAGATAGGAAAGATATTATCTCACTTGCTTTCCTTCGTCTAGTTCAATGACTTTCACCCTGGTTCTGCACTTCTTCAAAATCTGAACACTCTGAACATTAGATTGAAGTCTTTTTGAGCTGAAGGACCTCTTAAACGTATACAATTTATTTAATCATGGTAGGAAATTATGCTGGTAGACAGGTTTGGAGCATTTTCTTCTTGCTAGAACTGTCAGATCTCTGTGTTTTGCTGCAGAGTAAGTGAATAGAGCCGATGCGTGACACACAGCCACTGTATTGATCTGTGCTGTTCTGAGAGCTCGATAGGCCTCTCTTGCTCTCCCATTCTCTTTTGTTGTGAACTCTTGAGAATGGAGATCATTATTTATAGCTCAGTGATTTACATCTGCCAGCAGGGGGAGTTTTACAAGGACTTTGGTGCAGTGTGCAGATATGTACCGAAGCAGATTTATCACTTTGTGTCCTGAACTTGAATGAGAACTTGTATTTTCAGTGAGGATTTGAAACGAAGTTCTCATAGACCCTACTAGTGATGTTAATACTACACAAAAATGGCAGAACCCCCAAAAGCATAAAAACGAGCCATGTTGTCTTTGCAACTGAGTAAATAACTGAAGTACTAAAATTCCTAAAAAAAAAAGAAAAAAAAAAAAGAATTACAAACACACAGAGCTTTTTTAAAAGCAAAAAACATTTATTTTTCATTTAAAATGAAACTGAAAACATATAATTACAGACCATACTTGTAAGGCTAAAACTAAACAAGTAAAAGTAATGCTTAAATAAAATGCAATATTTGACAAAAAGCATAAACTTAATAAAGTTTCATTTTAAATTTGCAATGTTTGTTGCAAATTGACTACAATTACAGCTTAAAATTAAATAAGCAGTGAAAAAAAATATTTAAAAGCAAAACAAATTAAATAAAAAAAATACCTAAAATGTATTAATATATTCACACGAACATAATGTTGAAAAGTGAAAAATGAAATGAAATGAAATCTCAAAGTATAAATTCTAATCCGACTTATTAATAAATATTAGTCTTATATTAAAATTATAAAAAATACTAAAATAATACTGGACTCTACAAAAATTAACATTTGTGGGCATATATTGCATTCACATCATTTATAGCATCAATATATTGTCAATGTCAGTATATAGAAAATATACAAATAGAAAATATTTAATATCAGAAACAATTTTGCCCCTTAATTTTAATCACTTTGGTGGGCAACAGTAGTGATTGGTGAGGTTAATTGAGGGGTTCATTCTCTTGAGATTTTTCTGTCAGCACACTGATCTGTCAGAAACAGTTGATATAACCAAACTCCTCCTGACTGCTGTGGGAGACAGAGATGACAGAAATCATACACTAACTCTCCTCAATCAAATACCGGTGCACGCCCAAGTCTCACCCCTATTTGCCTGTCTTGGAAGCAGGGATAAGGGCTCTTGATGCACACTGGGCCTTCATTCAGCTTTTCTAATTTAAGGAAGTGGAGAGGATGGGAGAGTGTCTCGTTTCTTTGAGTGCCACTTTGCCTCCACTATATTTTTGTTTCTATGACAACATGACTCAAACAATATCTTTTTAATTTTTGCTTTGTAACACTGGCAAGCTTCTGAGGTTTGAAGGGCGGCGTTTGTTTACTAAGCAGGAAAAGAAAACCCATTGTGACTATCAACTAAAACGTACAGTGGTGTAAACATGTCAGGCATTTTAACTGGCCTCTCGAGGTTCGTTCATAATTTATAGGTCTCTAATTTCCGCCCGGAGATGAATGTGGTTACAATGAGTGTGATATTCTGTTGCATTTAAGACATGTAGTTAAGTGAGGGTGTGTTACATGCTCCTAAACCTATATGCAATTTAAGGTCACACGTTTAAAGGGATACTTTACGACACCAAAAAATTAAAATAGTTATATTTTAAAAGTTATGAGGTGGTAACATTCTTTCTTTCTTTCTTTTTCCCCCTTCTTTATTCTTAAAAAAAAAAATAAAAATCCTTCAGAAATCATGCTGATTTGGAGCTCAATAAACATTTATTACGTAAATATTAATACAAAATATTGAGTTCAGAACTACAGTATTTATGCAGCATTTATACGTTTTAAATTTTCATGAATACACATTAAAACATTATTATTGAAATTAATGAATGTACAACACAATTTTACTTAATATAATGATGATTTAGCTATAATATTAATGTAATATGATTTATAATATTTTATAAGTAGAATTTTTGAAGAACGTTGCATTTTTTAAATATATTTTAAGTTTTCTTATTTTGCTTCGACACATTTTTATGTCTGGACGTTCATACTGTATTTAACGCAACACTGCAGCAGCTACGTCGGTACGTTCACACTGTGTTTTACGGTAATTATTCAGTAGTGGGCGGGGTTACGCGGCAGTGGGCGGGATGTAGTGTGGGCGGCTCTTCGCCGGCTTTCACTGCGCTCCGAGAGAAAGCCTGCAGCGGACGCAACACGCCGAACAGGTAAACCGCTATATTTCATTATTTACAGAAAGCCACAATATCGAGTTTAAACGTTCAGCACGATTTGCATATGTGTGTTTGCATATTCTCTCAAGTTCTCCGACACACTGCTGTTTCAATTCTTCTAATCCGCGCTTTTGAAGATGTAAATGGGACAGATAATCCTTATTGCTTGAGAAAGGACGCATTGTTCCATTCAGAGCAATGGACCTGACACAGACTGTGGGATACTTCAGGTTGCTAGATTATATATAAAAGTCATTATTTCCTTTAGATACGATGCTTAACTTTTGAGAATGTGTACCAACTTGATTCTTCTTTTTTTGGTTCTTAGATAATTCACTTTCACGTTTAAAAATGCTTTGTACTGAAATCTATTGATTTGATCTAATAGTTTGAGTCATCTTTAAGGGAGTGTATTCTTAATAAAACTAATCATGATGTGCATATGAAAAGGAGGAGACCTGGTCAAAGACATGATTTGGTTTTGTCGCAGAAGAGATTTTGCAGTCCAGCAGAGATGGTGCTGAAACAACAGCTACCCAGTATTAAGCACCATTGAGGTATATTCTGCACCAGCACATCCTTTTATTATATTAGTAACCTACTAATTTTGATGTCCTGTTGGTTTATGTTCATGTCTCTGCTGAAATGTAGATATATGGTAGATGGTTGCGGTTACCTTTGATCATTGTTTTTTAAACACCTGCCATCAAATGCTATGCTGAGAAAATTAGAATCAGTTTATGCTTTGCACACCATCGCTTTGAGACTGTATAAAAGACTTCATCAGTGTTTTTTCTGATAAGACATGATGCATTCCTGCATTGGCAGTCTGCCGGCTCACGCTTATTCAGGAAAACAGAGCCTTGAGGTTTAATGCAGCGCCCTGCACTGGATGACTGATATCTGCGCAGTCCCTGTATATGTGTGAGCCATATATCCCCTAAAGTTCATCGGCATTCAAGTGTTCACCTCTGGTCAGACGCTTTGACCATCTGTTAGAAGACTGCCCTCTTCGTCAAATACAACAGATGTTCAAAAGGAGACAAAAACCTGGACCCCTGCATATCTTGGTTTGGGGAATTTCCATTGACTTCTGTTGCTTTTGTATTGAGTGAATTCCAGTATGTCTTCTGTTCATAAAATGACACATAACCCTTACATAAAACATGTTAAGAATTCTATTAAGAATGCATTTTGTATGTTTAGTAAGTGAATTCTTTGTTGGGTTGCTTATTGGTTCCCATAATGTGGTAATTTTCATGTTTTATTCATTTAGGCAAGTGGTTCCAAACCACGAGGCCCCCCAACACTGCATGTCTCCTTAAACAAACACATCTAATTCAGCTATTCAGAGATCCCAAGAGCTGAAATAGGTGTGTCAGACAAAGGAGAGATACAAAACGTGCAGTATAGAGGGGCCTCCAGGAACGTAATGAGGAACCACTGATTTAGGCAAAACAGGACACACAATTTTTTTAAAACATCATTTTAAAACAGCACATTTATTTGATTCTCACCCAATGATACATGCACTTCAGTTCCCCCAAAAATGAAAGTCATAATTTGCTCACCTACATGTCATACGTTCTAATCCTGTTTGATAAATTTGGATATTTTGAGGGAAAAAAATCATAACATAGTTTGGAATGTTTTTCAAATAAATGTTTATGTTTTGCAAAAGAAAGAAAGTAATGACCTGCATGGGACGACATAGTTAGTAAATATGATAATTGATGACATGATTTTTTACTATCCCTTTAAGCAATCATCAGGTGGTCTTTATTTTGCCTATTAAACCTGTGAAAATGGGACAAATCAATTAAAAATAAATATTATTAATAATAAGAATAAATTAAGAATTATTTATTATAATGAATAATTATTAGCTTTCCATTAGCTCATACTGTAGGGAAATGGCACTAGCATGGAAAGGTCATGGGTCCGATTCAGAGAAAGCAAGCACTGACAAAATGTATACTTGAATGCTGTTAAATTTGTTTTTGGATAAGAAGTGAAAATGTGATTAACCTCATGATTTTTTGCCATGAATCACTTTTCACCCACATTATTGACTTTTTCATTGATTATTTGGCTTAAAATACAAAAAAATAATAATACAAAATGATATCCAGTAAGAGTTCATGTTGTTGAAGTTATCCTTGAGCTGTACTATTGGGGTTACGGGGGTACATTGAGCATACAAAACAAGTCGTATATCGTGCAAACAAAGGATTCCCAATTACATTATTACAACCTCTGTTCAAACAATTGCTTCGCCTCCACTTCAGTGAGTGTTATGATTACATTAACATTTTGAAGAGAATAGTCTTTGTCCATGCCTGGCCCTTTTCTGCTTATCCTGGCTCAAAGAGCACCTTTGTATGACAGCCTGTCGTAATGGAGTGTTTGTTGTGCCCTGGTTTAAATGTTGTTAACACGTACGGCAAAGGGCTGGATATTGGAGCTCTACTCGGTTTCAAACCCTTCTTGTAAGCGAATTATGTAAAAAGCACTATCTGTGTTGTTCAGAAGAGAGATTGAGTCATATACTCGGCCTGATTAGATTTGCATAGCATGATGTTGCGATCATTGATTTGTATTGGCTGTGAACACTCTGAAGATGCAGGTATGCATAATGCATTTCTAATAAAATGGTAGCGAGGTACTAATCCCAGCATCTCGTGCACGCTGAATCAATGAGGATGTGGGGTCTAGAACACTCCCTGATTTAGGCGGACACGCTCCGCTCAGGTTCTGACATGACGAATCCTCAGGGAGCCCTACATGACCGCGTCTCCAAGCTACTGTTGAACTTAGAGGAATCTGCTTGCAACCGTGTGTGATGACTCATAAAAGAGGATGATACCATGCAAAATGATGTGTTGGGTAAAAGTGGGAAGCAGTCAACCTGGTCCTATATACATACGTACCTCTGTGCACTTTTTGTGCAACGTTGTTTTTACTTGCAATCTTCACATTGCCCGCAGTTTCAAAAAGAAACCCTGGCATGTTTTTATTATGTTGATGTAGGTATGTATTGCTCTTTTTAATTACGTTAAATATCCAGGGTGTAACGTTCATGGACTTTTGTTTTGGATTGTTCATTATGTACAGGTTTGTCTCGTTAATTAGTAATCATTACCTTCCCCTTATAAGATTTTTTCCATTTGGTGTTAGTTTGTCCGGTCTCGTCAGGATTATGTGTGTTTTTGCTATACCCCTCCTGTTGGATTGCCCCATTGTGGATTATTGAAGACAGTTTTTGTATAATTAATCTTCGTGCCTTCATTCCCACAACGATACGTGACAGAAATTGTGGACGACATAAGCCAAGGAAGAAGAGTGGACAGAGTATATTATGTTATTTTTGTTTTCTTTGCACGAAAAAGTATTCTCCTAGCATCACAAAAGTGAAGTTGATCCACTGATGTCACATGAACTGTTTTACTAGGGGTTTTACTATGTGTCTAGATCTGGAATCATTTCCAGTTGTATTGCTGTCTATGGAGGGGCAGATGGCTCTCTGATATCACCAAAATATCTTAACTTTTGTTCTGAATATGAACAAAGGTCTTACGGGTTTGGAACGATATAAGGGTGAGTAATTAATGACCCAAATGTTTGGGTGAACGAACCCTTGACTGTTCCCGCACCATTTTGTGACACAGGGACCCTAAACTACCCGATATTGTTAACAAGAGCAAAACTTATATACAAAGGCATTTGTTAATGCAACCATGCCATTTCAATCTCCTTTTTTGCAAATTTGAACAGTTTTTTTTCAAACCGTAGTTACATGGGATTTGAACCAGAGCTCCTTGCCTTGTTATTTGAAACTGATATGTACTTATTGGTGCATATTTTGTGTCTCATTAAAAAGTGCTCCAAAGTACGTTTATACCAGGCCAGGTAGGAAACAGTATATATATATATATATATATATATATATATATATATATATATCAAGGCCGGGACTCGATTTAAATTTTTTATCTAATTAATAAGAGGCTTTGTAATTAATTAATCAAAATTAATCACAATTTAATCACATATAAATATTTGACCTGAGAACAGTGAAAAAGTATGTTTTTTTCATCTGGATTTTTAGTATACCATTGAATAATGACTGAATACATAAGCTTAAGCAACAAAATATTGTTTATT
>JAUCMU010000151.1:16145637-16157020 GCA_032275025.1 Enteromius treurensis
TCTGAGCTCTTCAGGCAGTTCCTTTGACCTCATGATTCTCATTTGCTCTGACATGCATTGTGAGCTGTAAGGTCTTTCATAGACAGTCTAATATAGCTTTCCTAATCAAGTCCAATCAGTATAATCAAACACAGCTGGACTCAAATGAAGGTGAAGAACCATCTCAAGGTTAATCGGAAGAAATGGACAGCCCCTGAGTTAAATATATGAGTGTCACAGCAAAGGGTCTGAATACTTAGGACCTTGTGATATTTCAGTTTTTCTTTTTTAAATAAATCTGCAAACATGTAAACAATTCTGTTTTTTTCTGTCAATATGGGGTGCTGTGTGTACATTAATGAATAAAAAATAACTTAAATAATTTTAGCAAATGGCTGCAATATAACAAAGAGTGAAAAATGTAAGGGGGTCTGAACCCACTGTATATATTTCAGCTGTTTACAAGGCAACACTTCTAATTTAAATTTAATGTTATAAAACAAATAAAACTACAACTGAAATTGTACAGTAAAAAAATGTACAGTATACAAAGTATCCAGACTCACACATGTACATACATGTCAAAAACTATTATGTAAAGATAAAGAGTCTCAGGAATCAAAGAGGAATCAGTAGGCAAGTGGCATATTATTTTATTATAATCTGTCTAAAATAGTTTACCTGGTTAACTAATAAATTTTTTAAAAAAGAAAAAAAAACATATTAAAAGTTAATTAATAATAAATAAATTGTTGCAAATTGAATCTGAAGCAGCCAAATATACACAGACTTTCCTAAGTGAATCAAACAGCTGGTTACATCACTGATGATGTGTCGGAGTGCAACAGAAGATCACCTTTCATCTTTAATGAGTTGGAACATAAGTTAAATCATGCCCCTTAGAAGACTCCAGCTAATTATTTTCAGTGATTCTCTTTGGAACTATTTTTGCTTTTCATAGCTCATTTCCCAACAGGTTAAATGTAATCACTGCAGTGAATACTTAACTTCTGCATCATGCACATTTGCTCAGATATTTTGGTCAAGCTAAAGTGCATAAACCCTTTAAAATGTGTATTTTAAATGTCAAAGGTCACACTTGAGGAATATTTTAGAGCCTGATGTTCTTCGAATCAATGTAGCAATTGTGTGGGAGAAAATTATTACCTCTGTCTGTGTGAGGAAGGACCAGACAGACAGGAATCCATTTGCAGCATCTTTAATAGAGTAGTTGTACAGGCTTGGTCGGAAACCGCAAAACAGTGCAATGGAGAATTGAAAACCAGAATCAGAGTCGAGGTACACGGGCAGAGTACAGGGCAGGCAGCAAACAATCACAGTTCAAAGGAAGAAGGCAAGGTCGAGGCAGGCAGCAAACAAACAGCAAGGGAGTAAACAGTACAAGGTCGGTAACAAGATTAGGATTTGGGTTTGGCCTTCATGTGTGTGTTGATCAGTATGAATGAATGAATGAATGACACATTTATATAGTGCTTTACTGTGTATAGCCATACACCCAAAGTGCTTTACAACTTTGGGTTGAGGGGTCTGCGTGGCGGCTCTCTCCTCAGACTCTACTCTCGGATCCCCAGCAGGTTTTAGTAGCGAGACATAAAAAATGTAGGAGATATTCGAAAAGTTAGATGGTAATTCCAATCAAAATGACACAGGATTGATTTGTCTAAAAATTTTGAAGTAACAAAAATACCTGGGACGGAGTCTGTGGCAGGGGTGTCGAAGGCGAATGTCCCAAATGGATAGCCAGACCCACTGGCTAGGCGAGTACTCAATGTGCTGTCAGTAAGCCTGATGTTCCTGGTGGTAAATGGCATGTTGGAGGTCAAGGTGTGCTTGATGCCACACCTCCTCGCTGCATTGACGACAATCATTGACGGCAGGTACTGTAGTTCAGTGGGCTCCCCTGGAGGTTGGTAGCCCATTTGACGCATTTAAATGGGGTGAAACCGATGGCTGGCTTCAACAATGAGTTCTGCGAGTATTCCACCCAGAAGAAGTACAGCTTAATTTAGCCGGTTGCTTCTGGCAGAAGGACCCGAGGTATCTGATGACTTCCTGATTGAGTCTCTCAGATTGGTCGTTGGCTTGTGGATGATAGCCAGAGGTTAGACTGATATTAATGTTTAATTGACTACAGAAAACTTTCCAAAGGCGTGAAGTGAACTGGGGACCACGGTCAGAGACTATGTCCTCGGGTAGACCATATAAACAGAAGACCTGGTTACAAAGGATCTCAGCAGTTTCCAGGGCTGATGGCAGTTTAGGCAGGAGGAGCAGACAGCAAGCTTTAGAGAACCGGTCTACTATGGTGAGTATAATCATGCTTCCTTGAAAGTTGGGATGATCAGTGGTGAAGTCGAGAGCGATGTGAGACCAAGGTCGTTAGAGATGGGTAAAGGATGGAGCAGACAGGCTGGAAGCTGACGGGGTGATTTGTAGGTCTGACATAAGTCGCAGTTATGGATAAATTGAATGATTTCTTGAAGCTGGTTGGGCCACCAGTATTGTCTGCTGATGAGTTCATGGGTCGCAGTGATGCCTGGATGACCGGAGCTGGGTGTGGTATGGATCTGGGTTAGGATTGGCTGACAGAGAGTGGCTGATACAAAGGTAAAATCGTCAGGGTACTCAGCTGGTGCTGGTGTCTCTCGATTGTGCTGGTCAGTCTCTGTGGTGATGTAACATTGAACAGGAGCGAGTGGTTTCCTGCTTGGTGCTGAGAGTGTTATACTCGAAAACCTCATGGAATCGTTGGAAAGACTGCAAACCCAGGGGAAGGAGGAGCCATCCGATCTCAACACCGTAGTAGCCCAATCAAGTGCTCTTACTATCAGCAGCAAGCAGAAGAAGACAATGCGACTTCCCTCATTGGGGTAGAGAGAGGGCTGTTGCTCCACCAACAAAGAGCATTGGAGAAGGAATCCCTTACACTCGGCCGGGGTTCCATCAAACTTTTCGGGGAATGTCAGCCGAGGATTTATTGTGGGCACGGGCGGAGCATTCTCGGGAGTAGGTGGCGGATCAACACAAGCCGGGGCAACAGGTAAGCAGAGACCGTGAAGGGCCTGTACTAGCTCTTCAGTCAATGTGGTGAGTCGCTCTAGCTGAATCTGATGGGTGGCCAGGCGAGAAGCTTGTGAGGAGAGCTCTGTTGACAACTGCATGATTGCTGCTGAATCGCTAGCTGGCAAAGTCTTCAGTGAGGAAGGACCAGGCAGACAGGGATCCATTCGCAGCATCTTTAATAGAGTAGTCGCACAGGCTGTGTCAGAAACCATAAAGCAGTGCAATGGAGGCAAACCAAAGTCAAGGTACATAAGCAGGGTTCAGGGTAGGCAGCAAACAATCAGAGTTCAAAGGGAGAAGGCGAGGTCGAGGCAGGCATCAAGCAAACAGAAAGGGAGTAAACAGTCCAAGGTCGGTAACAAGATCAAACTAACTTAGGGAACCTTTCCGAAATAACAGCCGTGGGAAATCAAGACTTTGCGCTGAATGGCATTTGTTTCTGGCTTTTATGTGTGTGTGTGTGTGTGTGTGAGATCAGTAAGTGGTCGTGGTGATGGGGTGCAGGTGTGTGTGTTCAGTCCCAGGTAAGAGGCATTTTGGGAATGGGAGTCCGAATACTAGTTAGTACTCCGGTGAGGATTCCCTCTGGTGATCTGGAGGAGGCGGTGCAGGAGCCTCTGTAATGACAGTCTGATTATCACATTGCTGATGGTGCTTGACATCTAAGAGCCAGAAATGGCCTCTAAATGTCAAATCAGAATATTTTGCCCCTGAATAAATAAATGTAAATTTTAGATATATAATTTATATATAAAATTGTGTGTGTGTGTGTGTGTGTGTATATATATATATATATATATATATATATATATATACACAGTATATATGTTTAATAACAAGAGTTAGAGCTATTGTATATAAATTTCAAGTTTTGTTGTTTTTTAAATGCCGATATCAAATCTAATCAGTAACCACCAACATCTGTCACATTTAGTAAAGGTGGCTGTGTAAACTTAGATCATAACCGTCTGCCTTTATGTGTAGCCAATAAGATTAAATTCTTAAACAAGACCAACATTTACGAGTCAAATACTGTTACGGATTTTTGTGTAAAAATGTTTTGTAAGTTCTCTTGTAGGTTTCGTAATAGGCTTGCACTGTGCTGTTCATCAGCAACTACTAATACTTTATTCCTGTTTTTTATGACTATATGTTGCCATAAAGTAGTTATGCAATGTTTGAATTGTTCTGAAGGTTTCTTAAGAGCAAAATGTGTATCATGCCCTTGTGCATCAATGTCAGTACATCCCATAAAAAAATACAATGTTTCTAGATCCCATTGAGAAATTGAGATTGGCACGTTTGTCATGGAATGTTATATAAACTTGAGTCTGAAAAAGTCTTAGTTCCACAATCCCAGTTCATGTATACAGACTAAAGTGTTCCACTATCAAAAGCAAAGAGTGGCCATGAGTTGATTTACTTATTTAGGTCAGGACTTCACCCTGGTCTCCATGACTGTACGGATCCCCAAGTTAATGATTGTCACAGTAAACCTTCCAAAGGAAATGCAATCAGGTCAGGATTTCTAGTGCTGACATATACAGACTGTGAGCACAAACTTTTGAAAACCACACTGAAGTTAATGATCAAGAGGAAAATGTTACCTGAATGAATCATACCAATAGTTTTTGTCCATTTTAGGCCATGGTGCTTAAGATTGATTTTTCTGTTGAATCATTTACTACTGTACCTGCTACATTAAACTTTCTGAGATATTTACATACATCCTCTTCATTCAAACTGCATTCCAGGCAACCTGTTATTTATTTATTTATTTATTTATTTGTATTCTTGAATGTCAGAGCAATTTTTTATTTACATAAAATATAATTCATCAAGCCAAAAATATCTAAACGCTGTTATGGACTGAGATTGTGCAGGGTTTCTCCAAATAAGGTTTTGCTTGAAATGGCAATCATTATTATTATTATTTAAATTAGATTTTAACAAAATGTGTTGATTTAAAATTATAGTTTTAATGATTTTTCCCCTTTATTGTTCTGTATTTCCTCATTTATTTCTTATATTGTGTATTTTGTACTGTACAGTTATTTATTTTAATTTTATATTTGTATTCTTTCTTAGTTAAATTTACCCTCTATTTTAATTTTCATATTTATTTCCTATTCATAGTCTTTTATTTTAAGGTCTGAGCAGTTGTCTAAGCATTTCACTGTATACTGTACTGTGTATGACTGTGTATGTGACAAATGATTATAATTTGTTAGCATATAATTTGTCGTTTTAACACTAATTTTGTGAATCTTAAAAATAATTAAAAATTCAAATGCCATTTTATCATATCTACCATATATTTCATTTTATTTAAAATACTCAATTGTTAATATTTGTATATCAAGCAATTTAATGACAAATTAAATAAAATGTAATAAAATCCGTTACTAATTTTCATAAATGCATACATTTTATTTAATTTGGCACAAAAAAAGAAACATAACATTTTTACTTTTTAAACACCTGATTTTACATGATGAAATAACATTTAAGTATAATAATAAAATTTGTATACTTAATTCAGTTCAGTGCTTTGCTACAATCAGTATTGTTAAAAGCGCTACATAAATAAAAGTGACTTGACTTGCCTTAAAAAAAGGGGGTACAGAAAATAAAATAAAAAACTAGGCACGTGAACAAAAGTTTAATAATTCATTTTCAGGTTGTCTTCACGCTGTCTTCAAGGGCCAAAGGTGGGCAGAAATATGAAAGCTGTCACAAACCACACCCAGCTGACCTTCAGACTCATGTAACGCCAACTTTAAAGCCTTTTTTATTTTAACAAAATAAAAAGTTCAGGTTATTTTATGCAGACGTCATAAACCCACAGTCCTTACCTTGACAAAAAGCGCAATATTAGGCTGATTCGGGTCTGGAACTGCCGCTGGTTCTTCCACGGCACAGATCTCCACGTCCTTCAGGCTGTAGTCAACTACCTCCTCAGGTTCTGGAGATTCATCTTCTGGGAGGCTGTACGCCATGAGCAGGTCTTCGTGGACCAACAAGGGCTGGTCATAACAAGGGTCTCCAGTTTCCTCTTCATATAAAGATCCGTGAACATCTCCATTCGGCAGAGAGGCAACCATGATTTCACTGGGAGATGAAGGCTGTTCTTCTTCCTCTTGAGATGTTCCTCTCGTATCCATATAGTCTGGAGACGGTTGATTGATCGTGCTGTACAGCGGTTCTTCTGGGATATCCTTACTCGCTCCTTGATTCTCATATTTCGGCTCTGGGTTGTTGTTTATGTTCTCATGCGGCTTCTCGTATATGTTTTCCTTAGTCTCTTCTATTTGTTCATATATGTTTTCTTGGACGTTTGTGGCCATGATGATTAAAGCTCTTCCAGGAATGTGGAGAAGTGCGGGGAAGTCTGGAGAAGTTAGAAAGTCGAGCCTCAGCCCTCACCTGTTTCAGCGGAAGATTACAGGTCACTTATAAATGAACTTTGCTCGATGACTATGTCATAAAATGTGAGCAGCAAAAAAGTGACTTTCGCGCCTTATCTTCATATCCGTAGGGCGTAGCAGGGATGCCACGGTCATGGACATGTCCCTACAAATATCTAGCGACTACTTAATTGACTCTTATAATAATTTCGATCAAACAATTATTTATAACCACTGTTGTTGTAATTCAGCCGCATTTTAAATACGCGGTCGTATTGATATTACCTGAGGAGATGAACCGAAAGCTTTCAAGGGAGTACCCGATCACATGAATGTGTCTGTGTGTGTAAAAACCAAAACTCGTGGTATAATCCGATCGCGTTTGGTTAATTATTTATTCAAAAGATTTAAAATGATACAGCTGCACTGCAAATTGTTTGATTAAGATCGGATTTTCGGAGCGGGTGAATCTTTTGATTAAGATTAGAACGTGCTTAGATAGAACATTATTTAAATATTATTCATATATACAGAACTTCGGAGCGCGTTCGCGACTTTAATATCAAAGAGTAGCCCTATAAGCCCTCTTTGTTTATAGCGCATCATTTTATTTAGATGGATTTCAGAGCAAATGATGATCATAACTGATTCGATCCCAAAGTTGCAGTCTGGCAAGAACACACGAACAACATAAAATAGCCTAATGTTAACTAACATTTTAGCGTTTTCCAATATTTTGTTCTAAATGCAGTTTCACCACATATGTCAGCATAATATCACATGCATTACTAGTTGTTATGACCACTTTCTGTTATGTTTTTGTTACACGTGTACACAGCGTGTCAGTTGGAAATATTAGTTTACATTTCCAAACATTATTTTTGTCATTAATTGTAATAATGCAGTGAGATTAGTGTCTGACAACAGCCAGTGCTCCACACAGAGATCTGATCTGATCCTCATCCAGTCTGTCTGGAATCACATGAAGTAACAAAACAAACTTCTTTTAAGATGTTCCTACCTTTCTTTCCTTTTTGAAGCCCATTGACTTTATTGTATGGATATAAATAGCAGAAACAATTTTCATATTCTCTTTTGTGTTCCACAAAAACCCATGTGAATTTGCATATCTTTCCTTTATCTTTAGGTTAAAACTCAGCGAAGCATTATGTAGTACAGATAGTGTCACCTCACTGAGTAATTCATATTGTGAGACATGTTCGAGGAATGTTTTGACAAATACTAGTGATCTCCCAAGATGAAGCATCATTGGCTACCTACTTGTTAGCGAGAGGAGACTTCATTAGCTTGGCAGCCTGTAATTGCTCAGCTTGCTTATGCCATAGCTTGTAAAAAACGGCAAAGTATTTGTCTACTCTTTAATGTCACACGCCCAACACCAATATGTCTCTGGGCTTTTTCCCAGCCCCTTCTGTTGGCCTGGTTAATGCTCAGTGGTTCACACCCCCTTGTTCAGCAGTGTTTGCAGAAGCAGAGCTCCATAACAGCAATGTGGTAATGTTTAGGTTCTTTCTACAAGCAAGCGGCGGTTCAATACCCATGTGAATGGTCTGGAATCAAGAGAAGCACAATTGGAGAGAAGTTCTGAAGTTGCGTGAGAGTGAAGTGATTCATCCTGGCAGACAGAAACCCCCCTCTTACGAGTCCGTCAGAATCTCGTTCACGCGCTTGTTTATATGAGTGCACTATTTACAGTATGCTTCATTAATCTGATTGTTTGTCAGGATCCGTCATTTATATCCATTAATTAGCTCTTAAAGAATTATTCAGACATGGATCATTGCTAATGAAGATACTTGTGGATCCAAAGTATTAGGTTCCCCTGGGAGGGTCCTGTAGCATCGAAAGTCATGATACTGGTTGTAAATGATGATCGTGTGCCTTCTCCAGGGCCTAAATTAGAACAATATTACATTGAAATTACGTTCATGCGAACAGTACATTCAGGAATCATCACCATGTAAACGCAGCTAATCTCTAAAAGTTCTCAGGCATTATTAAAAAAATACCATTCAGCTCTAGTTTATTCACCTTTATGTTAACACATAGCTGAGGTTGCAGACTTATTTGTTGCACTTTTTATTAAATGTTTTCTCTCTGGAAGTACACTACTATTCAAAAGGTTGGTATTTTGAATTTTACAAAATGTTCTTTAAAAAAGTATTTGAAGTCTCCAAGCCTGCTTGTTAATAATACTGATATTTGTTTAAACATTTTTTTTTGGATTCTTTAATAAACAGAAATGTCCAAAAAAAAGTTTGTAACATTATAAGTGTATTTACTATCACTGTCAATTTAATGCACAGACAAAATCCCTCTAAATCCCATTGGTAGTGTGTATTTTTATTTTAGAAATGTATGTCTCATCTTGAATAGCTGCTGTAACACCTGAATTTCCTTTAGTATAATGACTGAAATGATCACTTTAGAAGCAGTAGTCAGCAGTATAGTCAATTTTATTTCAGTTGCATTGTGGAAAATGATTTCATCTGTTTTCATCACCTCTCCAGATCTGCAGCTGAAGTCTGGGACTTCCTCTGTTAGGAGAGAGCTATGGCTAGTAAAATCCCCTCTCCCCGGATGTGTGTCTGGGGCTGTTACGATAATGATCTCATGGGGCTTTTTTCTTTCTTTTTTTGGGCATGTGAAAGTGGGGATGATTTACAATTGGGGAGGAATCCTTAAACACATTCACAGACTGCTGATCACTATTCTATTCCATTACCGATGGTCTCATGTAATATGTAATGGTTTTCTTCATGTTGATGGTATGTGGACAAATTAGCTGATAACTGATTACCATTGCATCATTAGTGTCAAACAGCAGATATGTTATAGACAGAAAACCTGACGACACCAACAATAAAAAGTGCAATCCTCCTTCTGTTAAATTTTTCCCAGCATAAGGATACCATAGAGTTGAACTTTAACCTTTACTTCTTTAGAAATGGCTCATGCTGTTATTGTCCTCGACTGCCATCTTAAATAATTCTGTTCTCAATTTCGCTCTTCCTTTCGTCTTGTTTCTCTTTCAGTCACATCTTTCTGAATCCACCCCCACTCTTGTAATTCTTTCACAGCCTCCTTCTCATTCTCTGTGGGGGAGTCCATATGTGAAGAGGATATGAGAGGAGCTGGGGGTGGAAGCCCATTTAGTAGAGAAGCACGGCTGTTTACGAGAGGAAAACAGCCCCTGCTGAAAGGACCCTTGTCTACTCCACTGTGTGTGTGTGTTTGTGTGTACATATATGGGGATGTGGCTCCTAAACCACTGCAAACAATTTCATACACTACTATAAACACTCATGAATTAATTGCTGTAGTGAAAATCTTTGTAGAGCAATTAAACACTGTGATTTGGCCATCTGGTGTCCGGTATCTGTGTTTTGTTTTTTGGATTGGAGCTGGGGGACAGCAGCTGGGTCAGGGTCACATTTCCTGCTTTGCAATTGAGGGTCCTTCAGTAAAAAACTTTCATCACCACCCCCAATCTGGTATGTTTTGGTGGCCATTACCTGGTGCAAGCTGGCAGACCATCTTATACCAGCTGGTCATAACAATTTAAAGTGGCCAGCTTGTGAATTACATGCCCTATCATGTACCAGTTAGAAGTTTGAGATGGATTTTCCAATAGGGCAAAACATTTAAATGCGCAATTTAACTCCAGCCAGGCTGTGAACTTGCAATTTTCCCACCAAGGAAAAGGAGTGAGATTATTCACAATGTGATGCCTGGGAATGTCTTTGGAGCGTAGCACTGGCAATCTGCTGAGTTGAAAAGACAAGTTTTGTTTGCAAACAGTAAGTGCGAAAGATGAGTCAAGTAAATATTGTGGTGGCATTGGTACGCTAATGCTGGGAAGATATCTTCATTATGGATGCACTGCTTTACTCTCACACTCTCAGATGTATTCTAAAAGAACTCTTAAAATAGAAAAAAAGAAAACTCTTCATGCCTGCCTAGATACTGTAGCATTCTAAGTGAAAGGCTGGTAGCTACTATTATACTTGCATTGCAAAAAATCATATTCCTATTCCTTTCTTTAGTCTTCTTTTCCAGTTTAAGTATCAAAATCAGTGGAAACAGTATTTGAGAAGTTTATAGACCCAAATCTTGTTCATACTATCACTCCAACAGCGAACTATACTAAATTTAATATAAAATAGTTTAATCTGATCAGAAAATGATATTTTACACAATATTTGTCTCCTGTTTTGTCTTTTTGACAGTGCTAGCTCTATGTGATAAAGCTGTTTCAAATAAGTAAGTTATGATGTCCCTTTTTTAATGAGGATGGTGTTTTACTAGAAAGCTCCTTATTTAGACAGTACACTAAAGTAGCTCACTAGGTTATAGAACAGCTGATGTTTCATTTTACTTTCAAAAACTCTCAAAGGTGAAGTGGGGCTTTTTGGATGTCTTATTGCAGTTGCTGTGTTAATGTAGGAGTGGAATATCTTTATATGGAGCTAATCAAAGGGAATGTCCTGTTATGTTAGTTGTTGTGTGCAGTTGCAGGTCAGGCCAACTGGGCAGCGCTGCTGGCCACACCCTGGAGTTCAGTGATGTGGGCAGGGTGAGCATTGCTCTGAGCCATTAAGGGGGTGGGCGCCTTTTCCATTCTACTTGAATACTTTAGCTAATGGCCTCAGGAAAAAACCTCTCTGCTTAAAAAACATTCAAAGTTAGCTGGTCTTGACCAGGCTGATACCCATTTATCCAGTCTTAAAGGGGTCATTGAATGCAAAATTCATTTTGCAAGTTGTTTGAACTCAAATGTGTGTTATAAGTGTGTGTACACAGCCATATAGAAAGTAGTCTCGCATAGCCAGACCTTCAGACTGACGGCTGAAGGTCTGGACTTCATAGCCGCTTTCTTTGGCAAGACCCGC
>JAUCMU010000151.1:16157468-16167660 GCA_032275025.1 Enteromius treurensis
ATTATTCGAAAAGAACAAACCTGCAAATGTCTCAACTGACCAATCAGAATCAAGCATTCCAGAGAGCCGTGTAATAAAGACTTTTACTCTTTAAAGAGATAAAAGACTATTTTCTTTCATCATTTACTCATACCCAAAAATATTTAGAGAAATCTCTAGGAAGTCAATGGAAACCAAAATGGTTTGTGTACTCAAGTTCTTAAAAAATCTTTTATGCTCAACAGAAGAAAGACAGTCATACAGGTTTGGAGCAACATGAAGGCAAATTAATGATTAGTTTTCTTTCTTGAATAAACTAACATTTTTTTATTTCTTTCTTTTAGTACAGTTATATCAGAATTAATTCATACATGCTATATTAAGGATACAATATTTTTATCCTCAAGTTTAACTCAGCTTTCCTGCTCTTTTAAATTCAAGCTAAAATTGCTATCTGCATGTTTGATAACATGGTAGCTGATTTATAGCTTGTCTAAGATGGTCATTAGCTGCTAACTGGCTCAACCTGGTTTTTTGAAACATGCTAATCAGCTATCTTGTTCCAAAACACAGTTACCAGTTTAAACTGGATTTTCCAACAGGATTCCCTCTTTTTTTCAAGAATTGTCCCTCTTTGCAGTCTCCGGCCCTCAGATTCAGTCTCAGCACTGAATCTGCCCATGGGATGAGTATTTCACTTGAGAGGAATTTCCTGTGCTCTTCACAAAGCAGAACAAAGGCAGTGAATAAAAGACAGAGATGGTGAGAAGAAGAGAGAGAGAGAGGAAATAGGAACTTGGAGCTTCTTTTCATGCCTTGGCTTGAGCTGACTAATTTACTCCAGCTAGATCTTCGCTTCTCTCCTCTCTCCTCCTCCTCATAAAGTGTAAGATCATATTAATAAACGTGCTTGTGCTGAAAAGACACAGGTTTATTGCTGAAGCCTGTTGACCTTCGACCTTCCAGGTCTCCAACGGTCATTATTGGTTCTGTTTGCTCTCACACTCACTCAGAGGACTGCAGAGTGAGTGCAGAGTGATTTCTGACTCTGTGGGTATTGCTCTAATTGCAGTGCATTCTTATATTTTCCTCTGAGGAATTTATTTGCTTCTACGTAGTGGTTAACAAACTGAGTAATCTAAAGGTTGTAGGTTCAAACCCACCAAGGGGAGATCCAAAGTGTCACATTTGTATCCTCGAGCAAAGGCACTTAATTCCTCCGTAGTTTTATTCAATATGGATTAGCCATGATTTTTAATTTTACTTTATGCAAATTATCAGTGACATTATGCAGTGTTGACTGTTGTTTGTTCCCAAAGAAAAACAATTGCATATAAAAAGTTAATTATGTCAGCTTTAGAAAACCAACATTTTGTTATGTTATTTAAACATTATTATTCTGAGACTTGTCTTGAATTTTTAATATATCCAACTAACGCTTTAAACATTAATAAGCAGAGTCAATCATTTCTTTATTTTTCAGTTAAAAAAGTTGTTTAATAATGGTACAAGTGCACTTCTAAAAAATAATTAAACAAACAGCTTTGTTAGTTTTTTCCGTTTTAAAAAGTTTTTTAATAATTTATTAATTCTGATTCGTTTAACTGCATTTATAAAACGTGAATTAAACAGTATATTTTATAAATTGTTTTTATTAAGATTTTTTTTTATTAATAGGTTTGAGTATTTTGGTCCTCGTTAACGACCGATAAAGATTTTTTTGCATTCTAAGTTAGTAGCAATGCACAGAATAGCTCTGTGATGGTCTGTCCTTTCTTCTGTCAGAAATGTTGCATCACTGTGATGTGGTTGCCAAATATCCTGTCCAGTTATGAATGTGCATGAGGCTGGAGCAAATGTACACTGAAAGCATTGTTCCAGTTTGATTTTACACATGGATGCAAAACAATAAGTAGACGATAAGGGTCGAGAGAAGAATAAAAAACATGTTTAAAGAGTTTCACGCTCAGGGACGGCTATTTGAGAAGATGCACACTGTGGAGGAGTCATGCTTTGCTCTCATTTCCACCATACTTTGCACATCACTTTATATCTTGATACAATAAGACTGCAGACAATTCAGTGCAATAAACAGTAAGCATGCTGTCTTGATTTTCTTAGTCTTGGGTTGTGTGATATGGTGTCAAGGAGGCTTTTACAAATAAATCACTGTTGCAACTAAAGTGAGACGTTAGAGTTATTTTATAGTTAATAACTAGTTCTGCGTCTCACAAATGAATGATAATCATGTTGTGGTAATGCTTGTGGGCCTTCTGGGTGTTACAGAGCTGCCACAGAGCTGTGGTTGAATGATATTATCTCTTGTCATGTCTGCCATGTGGTCTGACATCATCCTCTGGCTCCTTGGAGCTCTTTTTCCACAGCTCTCAGGCTCGACTGCGGGCCATTTGTCAGTCTTGATGTTTATCTCTTTAGGGCTGAATCTCAGAGACAGTAGGACTCCAGGCAATGAGATGAAGATCCCAAATCCCACTGTCATAGTTTACATTATTTTTGCTGCAGTATACTTCTGTTTAACACCTAACACCTTTTTTTTTGTCACCCACCGGCGGATCTTTCCCCCTCATGATGCTCCAGCAGCTTTAAAAACATTCAGTGCCATAGAAACCCAATTATATTACTTCCCGCTGAGAATGAATGCATTTAAAATATAAAGGCAGCTATATTTTGCTGATTATATATGATTTTGTAGTTATGTTAACTTAAAAAAAATGTTTTGTTGTAATGTTATTTATTATTATTGTTATTTCTTGATTTACTTTTTAACCCCCCTTAAACTGAGAACAGCAGTAGTTCAATGGAGTGATTGTGGAGAAAGGAATCTATTTAACTAAAGTGGACATTTCTAATTGATCACATCAAGCTGAAGTCTTAGTGAGAGACATCTTAAACCTTTTGATAACTTCTGACTGCAGTACTGTTGACCATCTGCTGTCCAGGAGGCTCTTAGTTAGAGACAAACTGACTTAAGGTCCCTAACAAGATGCTGCCAAACTTAAACTTACAGCATCTCTTTATAAACCTCTCTGTCTATATTTATCATTCTGGCATGCTATTTTTTTTTTTGCTTTTTAGCTTTGCTTTTTCAGACAGAGATTTGAATATTTTTCCACATTAAATCCTGTAATTAATTCTGTGCTGTTCTTAACTTCTAATAATCATGAGCCTGGGTAATTTCACTCCAGAGCTTCAATGATGAATAAAAACTAACTGGATAATCTTTCCAGGGAATTTCAGTCGGAATCTATAATGTTTGGCCCGTTTTTCATTTTTCTGATTTGAAATAGCATGGACAACATCAGATTTAGGCACTGTGAACTCGCTCTGAGCTAGCTTGAGTTTTGTTATTTGAGAGATTTTTTTTTTTCTTCCAGACATTAAACCACAAGACAAGAATGAGCTTGACGAGATTGATTTTGTTATAAATACAGCAGTTTCTGGACATGCCCTCTTCCATCTCACTTAGCATCTGTGTGCGGAAAACACAGTTGTTTTCCAGCTGAAATGTCCAATAGTGAGGAGACATCCAGAAGACCTGTGGGAATAGAAGAATGTTTTTAAGAGGGAGGGAGAGCTATAGCTGGGCTATATTAGCTGTGTGGCTACTACTCTGTGTGTAATCTTGTTACCTTACTTAATAGAGACAAGATATAACCCTGCTGAGAATCACTTGTTTGACAAGTCTTATAAATGCTTTAGTTACAGTGCGGCTGTGTTTGCTCTCAATAATTACCTCGCCCGTCAATGTAGTGTTGAGTGCACTTCAGTTGGCAGAGGTCATGAAATATTTACTGTCCCTCTTACTCAGGGTCAAATCGTATAAGCTGTCCCAGGTGGCTCGGGTGCAGGTTTTTTCATGACAGTGAGGTAGAATTACTGTGCCTGCTTTATTTTAATCAATTGCTTTATGTTTGTGATTCAGTCACATCCTGTTTTTTGTTTTTCTACAGAAAATGATCTAATTCCAATAGGCTTCATTTAGCATTATGCATTATGTAATAGTTCACTTCGGTTTGTTTGTTTATTTGTTCAGTTGTTTTCAGGCTTTGTGTGCACTGTGGTGTGTATTGTTGAACCTGTATACTAATTTATTCAAGAATGACACAAGTTTGCCATTAAATTGTTTACTCTAATGAATAGTTCTTTGAGGACCAAGTCATTGATTTATTCACTTAACTGTTTTGTTCAAACACACCTACTCATTCAGGAACCAAACAAGAAACTTTTATCATAAACGAGTCACTCAGTTTGTTTATTCCCTACACTGGTCCATTTAGGAATGTGTTTTTCAAAGAAGCGATTTTCTTTGCACCTATTTCCATAAACAAAAAAATGTAAGTTACCTAGAATTAACTTCTTACTGAACTGTTTATACAAGAACTGTGTATACAAGAATGATCAAGTTCACAGTTGTGCTGATTGTTACTTTGTCTGGTTTGTGGGATGTTTGTTTTTGATGCTTTTGTCTAAAGCAGTTTTATGCTAGTCAGGGTAATCTTGGAGTTTGTCTTGCCCATAATGGCAGATTTATTTTGCAGATTTGTTTGTATGATTTCATGCTATAGAGTTTCTTAACCACTCTGCGGTTGTAAATCATGTGCGTGTGTCCTTTAGATTTAGATCCTAGTACCTCTTGCTATAAATCAATTGGTCAAAACCAAGCCATATGGGTCAGGTGTCGGAGAGGTGATTCTTTCACACCCTGTTAAGAGATTAAGGTCAGTGTTGTTGCTTTACAGAATTAGTGTCCTGTTTATGCACATCGTGGGTCGGATCTACAGTACCACATACTTCTCAGGGATTATATTGAGTGGTAGGTGCTTTAGAAAAGTACTAATCTAGGTTGAGCATAAGGTGGGCCAGAAAGCAGGCCACACTACTGATTTTTGTAGTCATTTTGTTTTATAACTCTCATTATGCATAAATATTGTTGTTATATATAATGATATAAAATGAACAGCAGACTCTGGAACATCTGTGGTACTACTCCACTGTTCTGCAGTTTATTGTTTAGTATAAGTTCTTTAATTTCAGTGGGATTTTAGTTGTCACATCAATCTATCTATCAATCAATTTTATTTATAAAGCGCTTTTAACAATACAAATTGTAGCAAAGCACTGAACATTATCAAGTAGAAGAACAGAGTGATGGTAATGTATAATGACGAGATTAAACTATATCGATCTTCCTACCTGGTTTCATTGCATAATAGGTGCACTTTTTAACGATATACAAAATATGTACCAATATGTACATAAGTTAATTATTTGAAGAATGCCATGTGACTTATTGTCATGTGATAATATTAATATGCTGGGGAATTTGAAAATTCAGGATTTTAAATGTTAGTATCACACATGTTCAGCTTTATATCTATGGGTTTTCATAAACGGTGGGTTTACTTGGTTGCTCACAGAGTACAAAGATGTACTTGAGAGGAGCTCTGGTTCAAATCCTTTGTAACTATGGTCCGACAAAACAGTTCAAATGTGCATAAAAGGAAATTTGAAAAGACAGGGTTGCATTAACAAATGCCTTTTTATATCAGATTTGCATTTGTTAACACTATCGGGTAGGTTTAGGGTTTAATTTGGTGTCAACATAGCAAGACATAGCAATAAAAATGTGCTGGGGTTCACATATTGTTCCTGTGTTTTAGCATCACTCAGTGGACATTTCTCGGTGAAACTGTGGTGAAGTTTAACAAAACTTGTAAATGAAAAAAAAAAGTATAGTGTGATCACTCTTTCAAAATCAGAATTGGCTCATTGCCCCATTACTAGGTGTTAATTTATATTACCCATTCTAATTTAAATGTCAAAATATATCAAAGTTTGTGTAACATCATATAAATGTGAGTCGTTGTGTTTGAGCCAGTCTAGTTCTCGACTTTTGGCCAGCGAGAGCATGTGATGAGCATTGTGCTTGTGTGGTTATTATGTGATTGTGTGCAGTTAACCTGCATGTATTGATTAAAGTCCCAGATGAAAGCCCCTTTATGTTAATGAAGGCCTTGTTTCTTTTTTCCACACTGGCTCTTGAGTGCTTCTGTGGTGAAACACCTCAGCCTCTCTCTCTTCATCCATCCACACCCACTCGAGACCAATTAGTTTGTGTGGAGACTGAATGTAGATGCGCTCGCTGGCTGTTTTGGAGGAAAACTTGGGGGATTGTCTTGGCAAAAGGCTTAATTAGTGTGTGAATACAACCGCTGTGTTATTTTGCCCCGATGTCTAGAAGCCAAGGTATTCCACTTTCACTAGTCACTTTATTTAGGCTGTCGCTTGAGTCAGGACAAATTTTAATGGGTGGGCCTCCCTCTCTCCAAGTCTCATTTGTGCTGTAGTGGTGTGAATCCTTGGTTAGACAGCGAATTTATTCCATTCACAATTCGTAGGTTCTCAGTTGAATTCATGAATAATTTAGTTTATTCTGATTTACATAGAAATGCACTCACGTTTCCAATAATTTGTGCATGGAAGTATTTTAATGTTTATGTGTTTTAAGAATTCATTTTTGCACTAATGAATGAAGCAACTGATTCAAAATTCAAAAACCCATGATTTCAGATCAATTGCATATGCATTGGCAGGATATGTAATAAAAGAAAAATAAAGTGTATTGTTACACCCCTACTGCTCTGATATTTATTTTATTTTATTTTTTTAATTGGCAGAATTGAGCAGATATGATTTTAGATATGGTAAAATGTGTTAAATAGAGTGCAAGTTAGTAATATTTATGAGGTGGGCCATTTGGGACAATATTCCCAGTTGTTATTCAACAATCAATGGCTCTGTCTTGATGTTTTGTTTTGTTTTTTCTTCTGGAAATGCCAAATATTTTTCAAAAAAATATTCATTTGGGATTTTAAATGAAATTTATTGTAGCCTGTATTCCTTAGATAAATGAGAAACATATTCATGTTTGGAGATCTCGGTACAGCTCGACAAAGTACACGCAGTTAAGAGACATCCAACCCCGGATTAAACAGACGGTTGTACATGAAAGCGCGACATGCTCTCTGACTCCAGAACAGCATTTGTGATGCGCGTTTCAACATTGAACAGGAAACAGACAAACCTTGTTGTACCTTCAGCTGTCTCACCGTAAGATTAGACAACAACATCAAAGACAACATAGTTTTCACAAGAGAGAAGAGGCCTAAATCAATACTAGATGACAAATACACCAGCTTTGTAAGGAGAAGTGTGTGATATAATGATATAAGTCTGACATTTGCGGGTCTCAGGTGGGCCGCCTGACAGTTTGCTTGTGTTTGGCAGTGCTTGAGGGTGTGGATGGAGGGGAGGATTAGATCCAGGGTGCAGCTGCTGTTTGCTGGTTTGTTGGATTAGAGGATGTCTCTCCTCCTCACACTCAACCCGCAGGAGGCCTAACCTTAGGGCAGCTAGTCTGCCTTGACATAGTCTGGAGTTTGTGTGGGATGCAGTAGCCATAAGGCTAATTAGGATTGATCCACCATAACAGAGGCATGGTTCAGGCTGTATACATGAGCATCTGCTGTGGGGATGCTGTGATAGGCTGGCCTAGGAAAGATTATGACTAGATCCTGCTTGAGAGGGGATAGATTTGTTCTAATGATTGAGATATAGTCTAAGGGATCTGGCTTTATGTTCTACACTTCATGTTTGATTATTGATGCTATTGATGTATTACACCTCAGGCTCAATTATTGCCGTATAGTTGACAGTTTTATTTAGAAGTTTTTAAAATATATATATTTAACTTAGAAGTATTTTTAGTGTAACTTCATATTATGTCATACTACTATTTACTATTTAATATTTTTTACTATTTTTATTGAATTGTTTATTTATTGTGTTTAACTTTATTTACCAAAGCAAATAATTTCATTATACTCAAAACCCTCAATTTGTATGACAGTTCTGACTATTTCTGACAAGCATCCTCTATTCTTTAGGCATTGATAATGAACATTGCTTTTGGGATGACAAACTAATTTTACACTTTTATTTAGAAGTTATTGTATATTAAAGGGCTCATTGTGTAAATATTTTATGCATAAGGCAACATTGTTTCCAAAACTATTTTTTTTTGTGTACTCACACTGGTTTGCACTACATTAACACTAAATTTAGCTACAAATTGATTTATTCTCAGAAACACAAAAAGCACTGTTAAGGGTGACCTGTCCCTTTAAGGAGAATGGCGCCACCTCTGTTTCTAATAGGTCTTTGTTGCAAATGATTGATTGAATCTGTTTAAGATTGGAGGCTTTGTTCTTTAGCCATCACTTTCGGGCTTCAGCTGTGTTAGTATGAAGATTATATATATATATAAAGTTAAGTGTTATCTTTGTCTTTAATGATGTTGCAGGGCATTCTCTTTGAAGTAATCTACAGATACACCCTGCTCATTGTGTACGAAGCCTGTGAAACAGAAAACAGTTTAAGACTCCATTAGGGAAGGTGGTCAGGGAAAACAATGCAAATCAGCACTCAGACAAATAAGAATGTCTGTGCTTGCTTTACATGGCTCAGACATATGTGTTTTTGAATTAGCATGGCCCACCCTCATTCTACTCCATGCGGCGCTGCCACACCACACACGGCTAAACCCATCAGACACGCTATTTCGGGAAGGCAGACGCCCATGTTACCAAGGAAGTGCATGAAAATAAGCGGGTCTCAGAGCCTTGGAAGCTATAAGCATGAAAAAAGATTCATTCAGCGGTCGGGGGATAACCAGCCGTAGTGAGGTTTGGGGTGGGGTTTTTAGGAGGGTTAGAGGGTTCTCTGCCCCTCTGCCTGTATGCAGTGCCTTCAGAATCCCACATTTGTGGAGATGATGATGATGATGGGAGAAAGCATGAATAGCCGAAGGGGAGAGATGAATGAAGACAAATCTTTGTTCTGCCCTAATAATGATGGTCAGCAAAACAGAGAGAGAGAAAGAGAGAGGGAGAGAGAGATATGTTGAAGAGAATGATAAGAAGGCAATGTTTTAAACAAAATACTAAAATTAAATACTAAAGCAAAAATACTAAAATTAAATACTAAAGCAAAAATACTAAAATTAAAATAAAACTAAAAATATATAAAAATTAAAGCTAATTTCAAACATTAATAAATATTATAATAGTATATAAATAATAATTAAACAACACTGATCTGTATGCTGTTAATTTTAAAAATAATATTTTTATTTATACATTTATTATGTAGTTTTTACATGCCACACAAAAAAGCTCAAGCTCAAACAACAAACAAACAAGCAAACAAAAACCAAAGATACAGCCATAAATGCCATGGTACAAATTAATTGTAATATATATTCCATGTTTCATAAAGAAACAGTAGAAAGGGTTTAAAATGAGGTTTACTTAAAAAAAAGTAATGACAGAATGTTCCTTTTTAGGTGAGATATCCCTTTTATTTAACAAATGTGGCATCCAGCTAAATAAAAACTGACTTTAAAACATTGATGGTTATAATCCAATAAAGGATCAGAAGACTTGTTCATGGCAGGTCTAGTGTATTTGGGCTCAAAGTTCTCTTTCTTCCCCTCTAGAATTGTTCGGTGGACTTTTTGTATTGTTGCAAATCAGGGGAGGAAGTCACTATTGAGGCCATATGAACACCCAGCTACTGTCATATTTCCAATCAAAGTTTCCTGTCTGCGTCGCTCTGGTATTTCATGTGGTCTGTACAGTAACAGTTGTGGCCAACTTGGGAATACTGGGGGAAACAGATCACTTCTGCACAGCATTAAAAACTGAGTAGAAGTAAAGATTAAATAGATATGGAGTTCCTAGCTTTGTAAAACTAACATTTGAAATTGCAAGCTATTTAGAAAACAATGTTACAAAAATTTGTATATACGCAACACATTTTTTACTGTAATCAGGCTCTTAATGATTACAGTACAGTTCTTCAGTTCTGAAGACAATTAAAGCAAAGGAACTTTAACATATTTTATGAGCGCTTGATGCATAATTCATATACACGTAGACTTAAAGGAACACTCAAAGGCTCAGTCTCTAAAGGGGGTCACACACCGGACGAGAAGTGCAGCGCCGCGTCGCGCCATGTCTTTAAAATTCTAACACATTGTTTTCTATGGGTGTACGCACACCGGCGGCACAATTCGGCGTCTGTCCGCGGCGCCCAGTTACGACTCAGGACGCTGTTCAAATTCCTGCCGCGC
>JAUCMU010000151.1:16173707-16185680 GCA_032275025.1 Enteromius treurensis
GGTTTGATTCTACACACTGTTCAGAGCCGTCACGCTGGAGGCGTTCCCCTTAGCGTCATCTGGACGCGGCGTCTCGTTCCTTCGAGGAACTAGGGTTACAGTCGTAACCTGAGACGTTTGTTATGTACTCATGTTTTCAGTGTGTATACATGAATTTTTGCTTGTGTTTGTTGGTGTGTGTTAGGGATGCATTAAATCCCATCTGCTACAGCAGTATGTCAGTTTGCTGGTTCTGGGACCCGTGTGGGGCTCTCTGTGCCTGCGAGGATGGAATTACTCTGTCTCATTGGAGTTCTCAGTGTGAACATGCCACAAACGGCACTCATGTTCGTGCAGTGTGAGTCACTGTGTGAAGCGTCTGCATATTATCTGGTGGCACAGAGGAAAACGCTGCATTTTCCACCTCATATCCCCTGAAGCGCAAGCAGAAAGTCATAACTCTGCTGCTCTGACCCACCAGAACAGGATAAATACAGTAGATGGATACATAGGAGTGCATTTAGACCTGCTATTTGTATTATTTTGTAAAGTTATCGAACATTTATACATGCATTTCCCAGTAATATTCATATTATTTTAAGTAAAAAAAAAAACACTGTTAAATCTATATTAATCTTAGAATAAATATTCTATTATTTTTTTTTCATATTGTACATTATAATGTTGTGATGCCTAAATTCACTTTGCATTTCAAATGGTTGATTTTTTTTGTTTTTAGCATAGAATTATTTTAAACAAATATGAAAATTTGCTGAGACCGTGCTCACTCTGGCAATCCTCACTCTTAGTTTTTTTCTTCATTGGGACCGATGGGGAGAAATTTAGCATAGCATCTCTTGCACACCAATGGATCATCTGCAGTGAATGGGTGTCGTCAGAGAGTCCAACCAGCTATTAAAAATAACTTCTCCAGTCTATCAGTTAATCTGTTGAAGTAAAGTGAAAATACATGTGGTTTTAAGAAAAAAATCCATTATTACAGTGTTTCAACTTAAAACTTTGGACCAACAAAGTCCATGCGTAATCCCTAAAAACGTATAGTTCATCCAGTCCATGCAACCTTAGCCTGATGCATCACTGCACCAGTGAAATGCTGTTTTATAGGGTAAATGGTCACCAGTACACTGGTTAGTATATCCATCTTTTCTCTTTAAGCTTTTCTAGGCTAGTTATTACTCTAGACACTCTTATCAATCACACAAACAGTCTTAAAAACCAATGGCAATATGAAGTTGTACAGGTTTATCTGGAACCAAAACTGCAGTCATAAGTACATTATGCTCCATAATAAAGACATGTTGAAGCAACTGTGAATGCAGTTAAGCAGAGGTGACTGTTGTGTCAGAGCCGCTGTCATACGCTGATAACTGAACCTCTTTATTTAGTTCAGGCCTGTGGAGATGTTCTCTTGTCCCTCCATCAGAGACTTGTGTATGCTCATGAATGGCTTACAGAATGATGCACTGCAAGGCTTTCTTTATGGCCACGGAGTGTGTGAAGGAGATAAACGCTTTATTTTCTGTAAAGACAACTTTCTACTAAGGCAACATATTAAGTCCAAAGTTCAGTCATGAAACTCTAGATGGCACAGTCAGATATTTCTAGCTCAATCTGAAATAATTACAACATTATCACATGGCACAGCTGATTGGTTCTCTGCTCAACATTCAAATACTCAGGGCCTGTCCACACGGAGACGCGTTTCGCTGTATACGTATACATTTTAAATAAACCTGAAAACGACACCCTTGTGGTTTTGTGTGTACAGCTAATACGTGTATTTTGTGAAACGATGATGTTATCGAATCACGTGTCGGCGGCGTCACTCGCCAACTTCGTCTTCTTCTTCTTGGTTCGTATACAGCGCGCAAGGTTATGCGCATGCTCAAAGTCTTCTTCTCCGTTTATAGTGTATCTCTATGGCAGAATTACAGCGCCCCATACTGGTCTGGCATATACACTACACCATTTTCAGTGGTTTTGAGTTTACGCAATTTTTTTTTAGAACCAGGAAAAAAAAAGATTGGATAGGGAACGCACCGGCTTCGTGTGGACGGAGTCTTAGCTAGTGCCTGCTATAGCAGTTGCAGTTCGCTTCAGAAACCCTCCACTTTCCCCAGCTCCACCTGCATAGATTTTGCTACAGGGTGATTCATGTATCCTATAAATGGGTGTTACTGTATGTTACATGCTTACAGCATTATCACACTAAACCTTCAGAGAGTTGTTATGATAGAAATATGAATGTGTCTGATTTTAAATATTAGGTAAAATAACAGATGTTGTATAAATAACATTTTTTTATTTGTATTAACTATTTATTTGAGTTTTACAATTGTTTTCAACACTGAAAAAAAAAAAAGGTTTCTTAAGCAGAAAATTTGCATGGAAGGATCACGTGACAATGAAAACTGAAACTGAAAAGCAAGGGAATTAAGTTTTTTTTTGTATTCTATAGGTGTGCAACTAATGTATGTGCTGTAATGAAAGCCTGGCTCTGGGGTTTGTCCAGGTGTGTGTGTGTGTCATACACAGTTGTATGCTGATTGCCTAGGTTGTGATCTCATTAAAGAGCTAATAAGCTCATTCTGTGTGTTAGTAACACATACTCCCATGTGTTCTTGTCGCCCATTTATAAAGACAGTTTCTTCATTAGTAACAGCTTCACTGATTATTTATGTATTTGGAAGCTAACAGGAGTGTTTTTATCTGATCTGTGCAGGTGCTTTTCCCACTGAGAGACTTCAGGGCCCTGAAGCCGCCTACTAAATACGCGACCAATCGTCACAGGAGTACCACTACCTACACAGGTACCAGCCAAACCCTGCAGCACATCTCTAGTATGACTCTTTTATGGCTTCTATTACATTAACATGTGGCATAACATGTCTTGCGAAGCACCTCTGCTCTTTGATTCATCCCAGTTCGCCTCAGTTTTAGGCAGTAACCCTATAGGTTAGTCTACTTGATGGACATCTTGGCAGGGGATTGTTGGCAATGTTACCCCAAAAGGCATGCATTTTGCACACAAATAGCATATCATCCAGGCACCTTTTACATAGAAGTGATTTCAGAAGCACAAAGGGGCTACAAAGGGGGTGCTCATGAGGACCCTTCTGAAATGACAATTGTGAAGAAATGTTTAAGTAAAAGTCACAAGACTGCAAGTCCATATAAATTGGTCGTTTTGGATAGGGCCCTATAAGTTATGGTGCACAGGATTTTATCAGTCCAATAGGAAGCATTGTCAGGCTGCTACAGTGTTGTATCTGATTTTAGATTATTTTGCCCTTAAATGTCATGTAAAAGAAAAAAAAGTGTGATTGGTAGCTTTACATGTTTCCCAGACAGGTGTCTGGTGTCTAGTTCACACTGCACTAATTCTGTGTGTTGGATCAGTATGAACCAGCCCTTGATAGTACAAAATAAATTGTTGTCCCTTTTTTTCTTTACAAAAACTTTTAGTCATTTTAAAATTAACATTTCATATCTTTATGACTGCATTTCCATTTTTTAAAAATATATATAAAAAAACTATATTTAATAGTTTTAGTTTATTAATAATAACAGCATAGCCACAAGATATAAACAGCATGAATATAATCTTTTACTTAAAGCTAAACGTAATTCCCATGACAGTTGCCAACCTCAAAAATCCAAAAACCACTGTAAAGAAAAATTATAAAGCTTCAAATTTGTAATGTACACTACTATGAATATGGGCCCTATTCACTGATTTGAGTTGATTGTACTGAACCTGGAATATTATTTCAAGTGGCCAGCTGCAGTATGGAGCAGACTATGATTATCAAAAGTCTGGCTTCATGAAACTGCCTCAGATCTACATCCAAAACCTTGTAACCCTGAAATGAAATACAGTTTCTGTTGTAGTTTCAGTAGCAGATTGAGGTGGAGAGAATGTTTTATGTCTCCAGTACACAGGAGCTGTGAGTGGGTTGAGCGGGAGGCAGAGAGCCCTTCAAGCTGCTGATGAGCGTGACGCACACCCGCGAAATACCAAAACAAAAGCCAGTTAATAAGCAGTGCTTTGCTTTTCTCTATGCTTTTGTTTTCAAGCGAATCTGCAGCAGAAGGGCTTTTCATTAGCCTTCCTCTCCCTGCTTTTGAATGCACATCGGGCCCTCAGAGACGGAAAAAGGCGAAGACTCTTCCGATTGGTCTAATGAATGTTTACATGTTTGTGTTGATGGGTAGGACGTGGCTTGGCGGGTCGATGTTCACATGTACGGATGCCCACACAGAGATGTGTGAAAGAGATGAGATTCCTGTCATTTTTTGCTCTCCCTCAGTTGACATGTGCAGCTGTTGATTTTAAAGATGTTTGCACATACTGTATGTGAGTATTTACATGTTGGTATATGTGCGTGTTCGCTTATAAAATGCATGTGACTAATCTTCGGCAATAAAAAAAAGATTAGCAAAAGGCTAATCTTGTAATATTTTGGATTGAGCCATCAGTTTTTGTTTTATGAGTCAGCCATGAGTCACACATTAGAGGATATTCCAGCGATTGTATCATGCTGTGTGAATGAAGATCTGAAACTAATTTAGCATCTATATATAACATAATTTAATAACTCTTTCTTCCTTTCTCCGTTTTCGCTAGTGTATAACCCTCGCTGCTGCACTAGCATCCATATCAAGACCGTAGGCAGTGCAGAGCAGTGTATAGTGTCACGACTACACTTATGCAAGCTTGTTTTTAACAGGTTTCACAGCAGATGTGTAATCTAGCCCGCAGGCTTTAATTGCATGTGTAAGATGCTATAGCAGAAACATTCGCATCGCAGATTCTAATAATCCCACTTTGAATTTTTTAACAACTAGAGCTCCCGCAGCAAACAATAATTATTTTTGCATTTGGAAAGCCAGAGGGAAAACAAAATAACTGAGGCACAAAAAGACACTTGTCACTCTCTTGTGAGTCGTATGTAAGTTATGCATTTTTAATCTTTTCAAAAAATCCAAAAGGAATGTGCAGAATTCTAATAGAACTGTCTTAAAGCATTCAAAGAATCATAATGGATCTTTAAACATCTGCTAAAAACCTAAAATTCTACAATACACTGGAAATAGGACTTCAAGATTAAAAAGGAATTTAGTTGTTTGGTTATCCCATCCTTAAGGTAGACATGAAATGACATTCAGAACACTCACTTCTGTAATGTGACGCGTTTCCAAGTGGGAATAAGGATTACATATGTAGGACAGGTCTTAATTTTATCTATTAGGAATTGATTGGATTGTAAAAATTGGGATTTCCTTATCAAAATTTAGCCAGACCCGAATGTAGTTGACAGTGGATTGTGAAAGTACCGAAACAGCGACAGAGGGTGATACCTAAACTTTTAAAAATGTATAATTGAAAGCATCTAGATACAGTATATCTCAGTAGGACTTTTTTTTTTTTTTTCAATTGGACTTCTTGCTGTTGTTGATCCAACTTAAACTATTTACATTAACCAGCATACAATTAGTGTGGTATGTCAAGATCTAACAATAGGTGCAGTACTGTGCACTCTCAGAAATAAAGGTATAAAAGCTGTCACTGGGGCGGTACCTATTCAAAAGGTGCACGTTTGTGCCTGTTAGGTTCAAATATGTACATTTTAAATATGAATATGTACCTTCAAGGTAACAAAATAGACCCTTTAGGTACAAAGATGCACCTTTTGAAAAGGTAACACCCCAGTGAAAGCTTTTGAATCTTTTTTTTCTGAGAGTGTACCAACAACAGTATTCTAAAGTAGTGCCAAAAATGCTGTTAGGCTATTGGTTAATAGTCTTTCCAACCTGCATTCTAGATAACATCACCTGAAAGAAAGAAACAAACAAAACAAGTTTAAGAAATGGAGTTTGTGTACAATACATTGATGATTTACTAGATAGTCTTTGAGAAAAGATACAGATGCATAAATCTTCCAAAAACCTGGTCCGAAAATGACACTGACACTGTGGGTAAGCCTTCTTAACACAGTGTCGAAACACACAAAATGTTTGACAAAGAATTGAATGCCCAGCTTGGTAGATTTCTCACTGATACTGTGACAGTCTTGAGTAAATATTTCAAGAGCAAACGGTACTTCAGCTGTGTTTCAATGGAACATGATGTATCGCTCTTTATGCCACCTGCTCCTCTTACTGACAGACAGCCTCTTTATAGAAATAAAACCCACAGGTTTATGTTCACCTCTTCCTGTAGAAAATAAAAAGACCCATAAAAACCTGTATCAATGTCCTTGATTTGCAACACTGTGCCGTTACACCCGAGGACAGTTCTCAGTCCACATCTAACACAGTCCAGTTGCTGTTCTGTCTTCCTGTGTGTATGTGTGAGCTGAGAGCTCTGCAATGCAGCTGCAGTGGAGTGAGCCAGGTATCCGTACGGAGAGAGGAAGAGTGGGGGAAGAAATGAAGGATAGTACCTATTTAACCTGCAGATAGCAGCAACTGCCAGCATACTCTTGATGTAGATTACTTCCTGTGTGTAGAAGTTCTTCAGTGCTTGTCTTGGCAAGCTGAGTTTTTTTAACCACTTGATTTGGAATTTGGCACAAACCCATGCAATTTGTGGCGTTGCATGCAATCTGGCTGACAGTTTGACTTTTTGCATTGGTAATGTGCAAAAAATATGATGCTGCACTTATCACCCTGCACTTTGTACCATATCTGCAGTACTTCTAAAGGATGGATATTAATGCCAATTAGTTTTTAGAGGGACAGTTCACTCAGAAACATACTTTTTCTTATCTTTTTTTGCATACAATCTGATAATTGTGGTTTTTGACTTTAATTATATAGATGAATGCAGAGGATCTGTTATACAATGACACAGTGGTTTAATTTTGGGTAAACAATCCTTTTAGGGGCACATATTATAAGAGCACTGTCCTCTCCCAGAGAGAAATATTGTAACCCTGTAAATGTAATATTGTAAATTACATTTTTTAAGTTAAAGGTTCTAAACGTTGAGTTTTTCAAAAATCCTTTCAAGTATTAGTTCTTAAAAAAGAACCCCTTTTTTTTTTAAAATTCTGAAACATTTCAAATAAAAAACATTTTAAAACACTAAGCGTAGTAGATGTTTGCAGAGAAAACTGGGCATCACACACTAAATGAATGAGGATCACACATAAACAGACTTTTTAAATCATGCTGAAAACAACTTCTGTGTGACTCATTGGTAGGAGACACATGACAAATGAAAACAATATGTGTTCTACAATCAACTCAAAGTACAGTATCAAGCATGATTGATATCCTCTAACTTATTAGAAGCAAGTCTGAAGCTATAAAAATATGAGTCTGTATCGTCCACTTTGTGATTGTGAATTATGAACTGTCCAAAAGACTGGCTCTGACTATCTTTGCATAATTCATGAAGTGTGTTCCAATGTGTACAGAACATTCTTATATTCTGAAGAGTTATTTTTATTATTACAGAACTTTTTATGCATTGGATGTTACAATTCTTCATGGAACCACCAACACCAGTAAAGAACCTTTATTTTTTAAGATTGTAAGAATTAGTGAAAGCACCCTATGTGTATTTCCATATTGATTTCATGCATTTCCATATGAATTCTGCTGCATATTTTTGCTTGCATGTTTGTCATGCGCTTGAATAGCTTTGAAATGGTGTACAAAAGGGTTTAAACAAGGGTTTAAGTGAGGATTTCTACTGTCATGTGTTCGGATTTAATGTTCATCCATACGCTATTGCTTTTTTCGTTTATTCAAACAGTGTTTACTGTCACTACGTGCCACATTCCAAGGATTAATCCCAGCCGCGGTGGTGCGCCTATTCAAATTTGGGATCTATCATGAGTTATTTTGAACTTTCAGAATAGAAAAGTTAAAGTCTTTGAATGTCAATGCAAATGTTCATTTTCTTCTGGGCCAATTTAATGCCATCCCCAGTAGGGAGTTCTGACAGCATGAACAAAATCCCTACCAAAACAGTTCGGGGCTGTGACTTCACAGCTTCACAGACACCCCTAAAGGTTGCAGGGTTTGGATAGGGTGCACATATCACACTGTCTGCTCAGAGACGTGCAAGTGCCAGGGGCGTAAATGTCTGCCAACTGGCTCTGGTTCACCCAGGGAGAGTTCGAGATTTTTTTCCCTGCTTCCCTTTCTGGGGAAAAAAGAAGGTCAGAGCTGTCACTTCCATCTGGGTTGAAAGAAATGGCACGTCCGACTGCCATCCTCTCTCAGCCAATTAGAGCGTGCTTCTAAGCGCCACACTTCATCCACCAATCACAGCTGGGGCTGCATGGGGGCAAGGGGTTCAATTTTGGCTTGGCACCAGCTACAGGCAGATTATCAGCTACAAGTTGGGCTTCTCTTTATTTACTGTGACAACTGCATCAGCGGATGATAAAAGTTTTCTAGGTTCAGATTTATTCGCTGTTTTTTTTTTTAAGATTGCACAAGAATCAAATTTGACTCCATATAGGTACTTGGTACAGTAGTCAATTTAATTTATACACAGTTGCTAAAAAGCATTTGTAGACTGGTGCAACAGTCAAAAAGTTAAAAGTGCTTTTTTTGTTCTAATTTTAGAAGTAACAATGGTTTGGGGGTTGTCTGAGGACAGTGTGACAGCTTGTTCTGTTCTTGAGTTAATCTCTGTGCTGGGGTCCAGCAGACAGGTTGGCTTCCTGTGGTGCTGTGGTTCCCAGAATGCAGCACAAAGCTCGCATCGGGGGTTGCATAATGATCAACCCAGTTTCTGCAGAAATCCACTTCCACGCGTTAACATGGCCGGCCGAGAATGGAGAATGTGATGTGGCTGTCTTTTCATAGACATCCACTTCATCAACCATCCATCCATCTCTCTTTGCGTGTACAGGAAGTGGACCTGCAGAGCTGCGACAGCTGAGAGTAAATTCAAACACGCAGAGAGTATAAACAGATGCTTGTGATGGTTTTTTTTTTTCAATTCCAGCTCAGTTTCTATGTGGATTTATAATGAATTTGTGGAGAATAAACAAGTGGCATATGGCTTTAGTTTGATCTGAATTGTGGAATCAGATGCAGCTCAATAGTTTGAGGCAAGTTAATTTTTGTTAGCATTGCCAAAATCACTTTTAACGTAAATCTGTTCAATTGGAGGCATCTTGGAAATGTCCAGGGCAGCTGCTTTTTGTCTAGGCAATGGTTATAGAAGTATAGCTGTTTGTATGGGGAACGGCAGAAATCTCTCCAAAACTGTTGACTAAACATCAAATTGGTAATGAAATCGGGCTAAAGTATTATGTAATATGCTTCTAAAGCTGAAATCATTTCAGATCAGTCCTGCCAATAGAATGCAGCAGTGATTATGTATTTTTAAGCCAACCCAAAAGTAGGCCTTTCCCCTCGACAAAAACCCAACAGATTATTTAAAAAATATGTTATGTGACCAACCAAAGTTGATGATTCTCCCAAAAATTTAGTTTTTTTGAGCATTCCAGACAATCAAAGGCAGTGCATCCTTTCTTTCTTCTTTTCATATTTCCTCATCTATTTTGTTTTGTAATTTAACGTCATAATAGACCTGTAAATATTATTGTGTCTATTGGAAGTTGCTTTGGATAAAAAAAAAAACATCTTCTAAATGCATAGAAGTAAATGCTTTGCTGTGTTGCAAGGTTTCTCCTATTCATTTTCTACAAGTGGTCCATTTGCTATTAGTCTTTGGCTTCAGAAAGTCATCACAGTTGTTTGGGGAGCAGTACTCTGGACCTGCCTTCTCCATCTTTGCTGGTAGGTCAGATTCGTTGGCCTCATCCCTGGTACTTTCACAGTGCCCAGCATACGTTCTCTAGATCAAGATCATCAGAAGCCTGGCTCTCAGACTTGGTACCATGCCTAGTGTACCACACCTGCTGTCGCTTCAGTGCCTATTGAAACCCCCTCAAGCTTTTTGAGTATCACCACCACTTCTGTCCACCAGAGTGTGCTGTTTTTCAGATAAATATTTCACTGATGCTGGCACTGTGCATGTGCTCAGTTTATGCATGGTTGCAGTGAGATGGACAAAATTTTGTATTTCTGAGTGTGCCGGTTAACCTAAAGGATTGACGCTTGATCATGTACAGACTGTTAGGTGAGAGAGAAAGAGAGAGTGACATTGAGCTGACCTGTTTTTTTTTTTTTTCTACAAGCAGTGCTTTCTCTAAATCCGACATTGCCAAATAAAATAAGAGTCCTTGTCAGTCTGCAATAAATAACTCAAGTCTCTGAAGCAGAGGTCTTCAGCTGTTGTGAATGTCCTTGTCCCTGTCACTTTGGAGACACTTTCACAGATAAAGTGATTTGCATCGACATAGTCATTTATTTTTAGTGTGATTTGGTGATATGAGATGACATGAACTGCAGTGGCCACTGGCGATGTGACGTAGGTGTGTCCAGTGATGGAAAATAATTGAGAAACGTTGATTTTATGCAAATGATTTGGTAAATATCAGTGGGAGTAAAGACAAATAATAAAGTTAAAGGCACACATTCATTCATTCATCTATCAATGACAACAGTAGTCTATCTATTTATCTATCTATGTCTACCTATAATTTCTTTCAATAAATCATTTTGTTATCATTAATCATTAATGCTTTACTGTAAGGTTAGTTTTTCATGAACTGACAAGACCAATACATTGATAGCATTTACTAATATTAATGTACATTTCTATAAGTGCTAACGCATTTTAACATTTCATTTTGTTTAAATAACTATGCAGTTACTAATGCTAATTAAATGAGCTTTAATTTAATGTACTATTTATTTATTTTTACTAGTGAAACTTGCATGTTATCTCCTAAATGCATGTTGCATGTTTTTTTTTTTTTTAATATCATAAAGGTTTACAACAATTTAAGTTTAATTATATGATGAGAGCATCTTACTTTTTGGGTGAACTAACCTTTTAGGATCTTGTCATCCATGATCTCTTGGGCCTAGTCTATGCTTTACCGTATCTTTATTAACGTTGCAATATTAACGTTGATTTAAGACACACAAAGAAAATGTGTTTAGGAGGATAGTTGCTAAGACCATCATATTTAACACATAACGGTGTATTTGAACATTTAAGCACAGTGAGTGAACAGTTAATTCAGGCTCAATACAAGCAGGTGCGTGCCACGCGAAATGCACAAATTTACGTGTTCTTATGTGTATTATCCGGTATGGGGGCCTCAACACAATAACTTTATGCCAAGCTATAACCAGTTAATTTACCCCTTCACAACTTAAGTAAATAATTAGTGAATAGCATAATATGCAGGATTTGCAGGTGTATATGGGCCCGGGCAGAATACAGACCAGAATATGACCTTGTCAGAATTCATTAAAATAGTTAAGTTTTGGGTTTTAATTACGTTTTTGGTTATATTTCGATTTGTTTCTTTATTAAGTTCACTTAGAAACGTTATTGGAACATGTCATGCTTGTTAAATTCAAGTTAGTTTTTTTTCGTTTGTTTATTTGTTTTTTAAATACCAAGTGGCCAGCGCAAGACATTGAGTTGTAAGTAATAAGTAAATGTTTGATCAGTTTACTCTTCTCAAATAAACACAATTTGACACAAAAAAAGTCATGCATTTCACAATATAGATTAAAAAAAAAATTAAGATACACGTGTGATAAATATTCAATCGTTTTTGTGAAGTTTGGGCGCTAAAACGCGCTTATTGGAGGCGCTAGTACGTTTACTTGCATTTTTATTTCTTTTTTAAATAAGAGTGGAAAATTAAAACTTGCATGTTATCTCCTTAATGCATGTTGCATGTTTTTTTTTTTTTTTTTTTGTCTGGTCCCATGTTTTACAGTTTTTAAACATTCAGGACTTTCTTTTCATATTTCTTCTAACTTTGTGAAACAGTTTTCAACTCCACATATTTGAAACACTTTTGGTGTAGAGTGCCAGTGGGAGTGCTGCATTAGATTGAATATTTAGTGGTAGGT
>JAUCMU010000151.1:16204187-16223411 GCA_032275025.1 Enteromius treurensis
ACATGATTCAGAGCGGTCACGCTGAGGGCGTTCGCATAGCGTTTCGACGCAGTGTCTCGTTCCTTCAAGGAACTAGGGTTATATACATAACCTAGAGACGCTTTCTTTCAGACAAATAAAATCAGAGTTTTAAGAAAAAGTTATCCTGGCTCTTCCAAGCTTGGTAATGCTGGTGAATAGTGGCCATTACACCTCTTCTAAAGCAGATCGATGGGTTTTTGTTACAAAAAAATATTTCTGTTTTTAAAATTATAACTCAAATCACTGACTTCCTGCAACGGCTGTTTGCGCGTTCATGAGATTATACAGTACATTAGATGAGATTTTTAGTTCATTTTCATTCTCAGTTTAACTGTTCCTTTAAATATTTTCATGTTTGTGAAACACAACATGGAGAGACAGTAGTTTTATTTTTTCTTCCCTATCTCTGTGGCATGTAATCATTGTGGTTTTGTGCGTCCGTTCCTCATTCTGTGTGAAAACTGATCAAAGCTGTGGACACCCTCAGCAGGGCACTTGCTTTTCCTTTATAATGGCATATCTGCCCTGACAGCTGGCTTGTCCCAGCTCCTCTCTGCTTGATTTCTTTACCCACCTGCCCTTGGCTATCTGTGTGTGTGTGTGTGTGTGTGTGCGCGCCAACACAGGGCAGAGAGGGTCAGCATTAGGGTGTACCTTTAGCCCTCTCTGTCTTTAATGGATACCTGGTCATAGTAAAAGTGGACTTTTGTTTCCTGATTTCTGTGGTTGTGCTGCATGTCTTTTGTGCTGTGTTTTTATCTGAGCTTTCATGGTTTTGAAAGTTCATATGTGAGCATGTGTTGCTGCTGTATGTCAGTTTCAGTGTTTTGACAGTGACTTCATGAGGTTGTGGATTTTCTAATTGAAGAGCTGTATGTGATAATGCATAATTGTTGACATCATTAGAAGGCTAAAGTAAAACAACTAGTACATACAGTGTAATGGCATGCATGAACATGAACTTGCGGTTATCCTTTGTTTTCCATTAAAAATTCAGTTCAAAATGCTCAGATGCTTAATTGTCATACTTCAAAGAAAAATGAAATAAAATCTATACCTCCAAGTTTCCACTTGCTGTGCTGGAATTACTCAGCAAAATTAGATAATGATTTCTGCTAACACGCTTGATGTTGAGTCGGTCTGTCAGAAGAGCTCAAAGGATTAGAGACGTAAAGTATTCAGCATACCAATCTTGAGCCCTGACTTCTCTCTGCTCATATCCTTAGAAATAACTCTCTTGCACACACAACTCCATTTATTCCTTTTGGGTGAGTGGGGGGAGTTTTACATTCAAATCTATTGTTATTAAACTGCTTGCCCCTTAGAGTCTCTTTATAAGCTAATACAAGCTAATTACATTTTAAGATACAATTTTATCTCTTCATGAATTTATTTTTCCTTGTTAAAACATGCCCACTGGGTTTCCCAGGATTTATTTTTCTTGCGTAGGCATTTACTGAAATTTTAAATCCTTAAAATTAAGAAAATGTCACATCAGAGCTGGCTTGCGTTTCCTGATCTAGTTCCCTCTACTTCTCATCATCGTTACCTGTTTGTTCTTTACTAGTTACTACTGTATTTAATGGTCAAACAAAGACTAAACTCATTTTTGTAGATTCATATTCCAAAACCTTGTTTACTTTATATACAATAACCTTTTTAAAGTTTGGCCCCATTTCTCAGCAGCCATTACTCCAGTCCTCAGTGCCACGTGGTATTTCAGAAATCATTCTAATGATTATTAATGTTGAAAACAATTGCGCTGATTAATGCTTTTGTGGAAGTGATGGTACATTTAGCATTTATTTAAAATAGAAACTTTTTGCAATATTTATAAATGCTTTTTTACTGTGAAATTTGAGCAGTTTAATTAGTGCTGGGCAACAATTATCACATCCAAAATAAATGTTTTTGTTTATAGAATGGATGTGTACTGTGTATATTTATGGTGAATATAAATAAAGACACACACATACAGTATATATTTGAAAAATATGTATATTTTTCTAATTATATAATTTATATTACATAAAATATATATATATATATATATATATAAATTTAACATATAAATATGTACTGTACAGTCATGTGTGTTTATTATAAATATACACAGTACAGACACATTATGTACATACAAACCTTTATTTGGGATGAAATTAATCGCGATTAATAGTTGTCCAGCACTAAATTTAATTTAATAATTAAGAAAGATCCCAAACTTTGAAAGGAGTTTGATTTCAGTAGTTCACTAAGCTTATGATCAGTAAGCATTAAAACACATATACACATTGAGAGAAGTAATTAGATGACAGATAGATCTGTATTTTTAATATTATTGTTTAGTTAAGTTTAGTTTATACTTGCTTTGTCTGCAATCTTGGGTAGATGTTTTCACCTTCTTCATAAAGGACACACTTGTAACATTTTCTTAGAATTTGAAAAACCTTATAACTTTACTTCAAACATCTTACTGTAAGTTGCCTTACAATTCTTTTTTTGTAGGCAGTTCAGCCGGTTTTATAACAGACCCACAATGGGACGTCCAAACTTTAAATATGTTGTTCCGATCTTGAACATTGTCTTGATCTCTTCTTCTTTTCTTCTGTTTATTTGCAGTGGAGGACTCTGCAAACCTGCCGCCCTCACCTCCTCCATCCCCAGCAGCAGAGCATTTTGGGCCTTTGGATCAAGGTAGGGTCATGCTTCTTGTATGTATGGAGAGAGGTGAGGTGAGAAACACACTGAAAGAACTTGAACACCTTTTTTTCCATGTGTATTCCGGTCGCACTCTGACCCTGGCTTGAATGAGGATTTTCTATTTGGGGACGCCCGCTAGTCCCACTTCTTCCAGGCTGATTTCACCCCGGTCACAGTGCCCTACAGATAACCACGCTCAGCTGACTTGTGGGGCCGGTCCAAAGATTGGTGGAGTTGTGTTTGCAGGATCAACTTTGCCTCCTTTTTTGACATTATTCAAGTCGACCTCCTCTTCCTCATCCAGCATCTCCAGCTCTTAGACATGGCCTCATCTTCATCATTGCTAACTCCGGGAGCTTATCTTGATCAAAAACTCACGCCAAAGTGATCCAAAACCCTTTCCAGTTCTCCTAACCAATCAAACTCAACCTCTCCTTACACCCCGCCCAACCATGGATCTTGACTCCACCCTGCATGAAAGCCTTAAACCTTGAACTGAATGCTGTGCTGTCTCAACTGCAGCTCATGTTTCCAGGCTGTTGCTGAAACTGTGTGGCATTCAGGTTGCCTGCTCATCCTCTCTCCAAAAGTAGATCTGTTGATTGCTCCAAACCTTTCTCAGTTCCGTTGTGCGTCCTTGTCTTTAGTTTTGCATGTCGTGTCGTAGATGCTGTTGATGTTGTGGGCTTGTGCTCGTTCGTCATTTTGACTGTGTTTGTCTGTACTGCCTGTGGTAGGTCAATGCCATGCTCAGATCACTCTCTGAATATACTAAACATTAATGCCATTAACAGCCCTCAGGAGAAGCTATGCTAAATGTAGTCATTAAGCTCATACTTTAAGCCAACATGAAATACAAATGTACTCCATTTAAAATGTTTCTCAATAACTTTTAAACTATTTTCCATTGTGGCTGATGTCATCTTGGCCAAAATAATTTTAATCAAGGATGAATATATTGTCACCATCAATTTTTGTCTGATATTAATTTTGTATTTATTAAAAAAATAATAATAATAATGTGTGAATCTGTATTGTTTACATAATTAACTAATTGATTTTAAATTATAAATTCATGTACTACAACTACATGCATTTGCTAGATGGTTAGGGTCAGGATGAGGGTTTGGTTTAGGCTTAGTTGCATGTAATTCTGCATAACATATTGTTATTATAATAGTAAGTACATAAAACATGTAAAACGAGGTCACCTTAAAATAAAGTGTTACAGCTATATTTAGTAAATGGTATGTTAAATGAATACTCTTTATTTTTTGAGTGTTTTATAAAAAATAAAACTTTTTGCTCGTTATGTAATGTTTCATTTAGAAATATTTCACATTCCAAAAGTAAAAGTCATGTTGACTTTAAACAGAAACTTAATATTGATTAATACAGTTTTATCTGCTATAGATCTTTCTTACTTTCAGGCAAACCCCTAAAATGCTATTCGGGATGTTCAGACTCTGGTTATGGCATAGCACCACTACAGTCACACTTTGTGTTTCTCGACACTGTGTGTTGTGTGTGTCTCTGTCTTTTTTCGTACACATACTCCTATCTTGTTTTATTTCTCTCCACCTGACTTTTTTTTAGCTCCTTATTCTCTGTCTCTCTCTCTCTTTATCCTCTCCCTTCCCTTCTCAATTTTAGCATATCCTGAATCACCTCCTTTTTTACTTTCTCTCTTTCATTTGTTCCTTTTTTCCTCCCTTACTTGCTCCACCCTTTCTATCTTCCTTCTTTTTCCTCTCTGTCTCTTTGTCTCTGTCTCTTTGTCTAGATTTCCCTGCAGTTCTTTTCCTTGTGTCTATTTGTAGATGTAGGGGATGAGGAGGAAGCAGGTCCTCTCCACCGCTTCCAAAATTCTCGCGAGAGGTGCAAGTTCCTCGCCCCCTCCATCTCAGTGTCTGTGCCTGAGGATGACCCCTACCACTCTGACGAGGAATACTATGAGCACCCTTTATTCAGCCCAGAGTGGACGCGCTCTGGCTCTCGCCCCCCAGGGCAGGCCGCCGCGTTTAGACAGATCGAAGGTGAACCTCGCATGGTTCCTCTCTGCCATTCTTTCTCCCCTCCTCCTCCTTTTTCTCTCTCTTTCCTTCCACTTCTTTCTTTAGCTCAGCATCAACACCTCTCTCTCTCTCACTCTCGCTCTCTCTCTCTGGTCCGCCTCTTCCTGTCTTTTGTCTCTGTTGTGTCGTGCTCACTCTGACCGAAGCGTGTCTTGTGGGGGTGGTATCTGTTTTTGTACCTTGTTCATTGCAAGTCATTTGGATTTTTCATGACTTTTGTGCCGTGCAGTAAAAAGGCACAAGCGTTTGTGTTTTTAGGCCAAATCCACACTTCTATGGAGGAAAGGAGGAAAATCACTGACTCTGAAAATGAAATCCAAATGACTTGCAGCATCAGCAGGACATTTGTGCATGCTGTGCAGATTTTCTCCTTTGCCTGTTTGCCGTCTTCTTGTCTCTGCATCTGTCTGCCCGTATGTTAGCCTGTCTGTCCATTTGTATTTTTGATTGTCCCCCATCAGACACAAAATGTATTCATGCGTCTCAACAGGCCCCTTACATTTCTCCAACCTGCTGATGTACACATGCTGTAGATCACAGGAAGACTTTCAGCTCTTCACATGGTGGCCCACACACACACACACACACACAACCATCTCTGACCTTATTGCACCAATGAAGAAAGCTTAATCACTTTCAGCACCAAAACTGTGGGTTGTGTTTCCAATTTACATAGAAAAACATAGAAAATTATAGAACCGATTACTTTTTAGCTTTTTTTTGTTGGTTTCTAAACATTTTTATTGCTTCATTTTGGCTAAGCTGTGATGAGCTTGCAATCTAATTTGAATTTGATGAGAATCAGTAGACAATAATGAAGCAGTGAGAACTCATTTATGTCCAGTTTGAAATTAACTGAAAACTGTTAATGAGATACGTATGATTATTGCTTGTGAGATTAATCTGACAGCATGTGGGTAAATGAGTGTTATTTTAGTATTATTGGTATACTATTATGTTATTTAATCATATTTTATACAAGTTTTTTTATTTGTTACATGCTTTGTCATTTTATTCGTTTTTTTATATTTATATTCAGCTTTCATTTATTTTATTATATTTTATTTTAGTTAAAAGTAGGAAGTGTTGCATCCTTAAAAGTACTGAAACAACCCATTAAAAGGATCATTAAGTGGAATTAAAATCATTAAATCCCTTAAAACTTTTGACATTGAGTTTGCTGCCAATTTGTTCTCCTCTCCCTTTTTCTCTCCCCCAAATACTCTCTCTTCTCTCATCCCTCGTTCCACTGCAGCATCCTACTGAGATATGACCTGGTGTGGTCTGCGCATCTCCATATGTAGCCTGGCTCCCAGCAGAGACTGTTATTGTTCATTATCTCTCTTTCTCTCTGTCTCCCTCTCTCTCTCTGAGAATGAACTACATCATAAGCTTTGTTCCGAGCAAGAATTCTGCATCCCCGGTTTCACATTCATACTGACATCTCAATAACTCCCTGACCGGCATTATTATGCCGCTGTTCATTACGTTCAGTCTCGGTTAACAGAGACAATGCCGGTGCACACAGTAGTGTGTGCAAGTGTGTGGTTTGCAAGTCATAGTTTCATGTTCAAGAATAAAATTGAACAAACGAAGGCATTGGTATAGATTATTTGTCATAAACTTGTGAAATAAGCATTAATAATGTAACTGAGAGGTACATATTTGGAAATGAATAATCTGGTTCTTTAGAGTTTTTAGAATTTTTCAGACCCAACCAACGACCATTGTATATTGTCTGAAAAACTGATTTAAGCACAATTACTTAAGCAAGATTGGTTTTCTGATGAATATTAGCATGATTTTATTGTATGTAGGTAGCAGTTCTAAATACAAGCTTCATTTTAGCCACAATATGGCCAGTATTTTGTTTCATTTTGGTTTTCTAATGAAAATTATTCTTCACAAAGCCAAAGTGAAATCAACTCATGCATGTTACAGAGCAAAACAGACAAAGCAGAGTGATTAAAACCCACTGTTTTTAGTCAGATTACTAAAATGTATTCTTTGTAATTGTGAGAAAATAATCGGTTATGTTTAATTTAAAAATAACATTTTAAAACAAGTACAGTATGTGCCGAATCAGATTTTCATTCGCTGATTCTTAGAGGTCTCATTGGAGAACACCTCAAATTTTTTAATAAGAATCTTGTTTGATGTGCATGAACATCTTCTTTATTCACCTCTATCTACCACTACTTCATATACCCAAGGTCAGAGATAACTCCACATGTACATTTTACAAAAGCCATAAACTGCATTGGATACGTCCTCATAACTGATAGAGCTGAAAGTGTCCCACTTCTTTATTCCCAAATAACCCAAGTCTGTGTTGTCTATAGTCTTGATGTTTCCACTTGTCTCCCTCTCTATGAAGAAGAGGAGACCATAGAGAGTCTCTCAGCTGCGGAGGAGGAAGAGGAGGAGACTTCAGAAGCCGCAGCAACAGCAGCAGCTCTAGAGGAAGAGGAGGAGGAGGAGCAGTGGAGTGGGGAGGAGCCTGAGCAGGAACCCCTATCTGAGCTCCTAGAGCGGGCAGAGGTCATAGGCGAGGCTCAGGCTCTGCCCGGCCTGCAGGCTGAGGTTCACACACAGGCAGCTACTGCTGCCGACGAGGCCCCTAATGGGAGAGCTGAGGAAGCAGGGGGGCAAGAAAGCCCTGCAGAAGGTGTGTCCATCCTTCTCACAACCTGCATGTTTCTCTCTCCCATCACAAAAAAAACAAAAAACAAAGTGAAAGCATGGCGAAAGCTTTCTGAGGGAATGTGGGTGGATGGCTCAAATATCTCCTCTATCTGCTGATGCTGCAAGGCAACACAGGCTTGATGGTGACCAGCTTCTGTGGCCAGAGCTGTATGTCTGTCTGTCAATGTCTTTCTACTTAAAGCTTTTCCCAGAGCAGCTGCCATCTGCTAGCTATCTGATTAAGCTTTTTCTAAACTTTACTGCTTGTTTCTCTATTGATGCTACTGCTGCCAGGTCGACCGCTTCCATAAATTGTTATCCCATTGCTCAGTTAATTTTTATTTGCCAGCTACATTGCCAGTTTGTGGGTGATTTTTGCTGCATGCTCCAACAAAACACCTGTGTTTTTTTCATGTGGGATTCAGTGAGAATCCTCTGTTTTTGTGATATTGTGATATTGTGTTATGCTTCATTTTCAAAGGCTTTTGAAAAGCTAAGCTTGTTGATTTAATTTAAATTGTGTTTCATTTTCATTAAAAAAAATGTCAAAGCATTGTCATTTCGCATGGTTTACATGAGTGTTTTTATTCCTTTAATTATGCAAAATGCAGAACAATTTTGAATAATTAAAAACACTGTCTTTTTTCAGTGGCACTTTAAGACAATTGTAGCCACATGGGTATGGGTAGTATTTGCTTATATGAACATGAAAATCACTATGCATTTTCCATAATCTATGAATATGTATTTGGCAGTAGTTTTTCAATCAGCTATTCCATCTTGCTGCTGGTATAATGACGTCAGTATCGTGTTCGGACCACTTCCTTGGATATTTCATCCTCATTTTCTGGACCTCGTCCACGCAACATTAAATGTTATGGGTCTGCATGCTGGTCCTGTCATATCCATGCCATCACACCATCACTGAATTGGTATGTGTGTCTCATCGACTGCTGGTGTTTGAAAATGGAAGTTCATTTGACCAAGAGCTTTGCGTGTCTGTGTGGTGGTTGGCCTGGCAAACATATTGTACTTTGAATTATTAATAATACTATACAGTGCAGACTACTTGAGATTTGCTTTCAGCTGTGAAGATGGAAGCAGAGCGACCAGATAGTGAAAGGACAGATCCCATTGGCATGGACTTCACTGAATCTGCAATGCATCTAGATGATGAACTCCCATCTTACCAGAGCCTTGCCAGAGACACAGATATGCCAGAAAGCCCCTTTGCTCGAACATGCCACATGGAGGATTTTGAAGTGCCTCCAAGTGACCAAGGTCATACCAAAGAACCTTGCGAGGCTCCACCTGAAAAGCCTGATGTGCAGAGTGGTGCTGTGAAGCAGCCTTCAACCGAAACGCATGATAGCAATATCCATGAAGTGAAACCAGGGCAAATTGAGGAGAAACCAATGGAAATAACAACAGAGGTGGACATGAAGGACAAATCCAGCTTGTCTGCTTATTTTGAGACCACTACAATTAAGACAGATGCATCCGGATCTCAAGGAGAAGGGTATTATGAGCTGAGTACTAAAACAGAAGAACAGAAGGACTCTGTTGGTGACCTACCACTTCCTGAAATTAGTTACAGCACCTTGGCCCAAACACACTCTTTGGAAGACCAACCAGATTTTCCACAAAGTAGCCCAGACACACTACACACCGCTTTACCTGTGGACAGAAGAGATGACTGCAGACTGTCTCCTGGAAAACTGGCACTAGAGCAACGAAGTTACTCTTTAAATATCACCATTGGGGGAATGGATCATGGTGATGCTCAAGGACGTCCTAGAAACTTCTCTCCGTTAGCCACTGACATAATGTCTCATACTAGTGGGAGCCTTGACGAATCTGCCGATTACCTTCCTGTCACCACACCCTCAGTAGAGAAGATCCCTCAGTTTCCACCACTGATCCTGGAGACAACTGCCTCTGTCACAACTCCATCATCTTCACCTCCCAAGGAAACAATCACTGATGTAAAGACAAGTCCACAGTCAGAGTCTCCAGAATCCCCTGTCCAAGCTAAGAGCTGTTATAAGAACGGCACCATCATGGCCCCAGACTTGCCTGAAATGCTTGACTTGGCAGGTACTCGATCAAGGTTGACATCTGACAATGCAGACCCAGAGATTATGAGAAGGAAGTCTGTCCCAATGGACATGTCTTCCCTAGTAAGTGATTCTTTAGCACATTTGTTCAAAGGTGACCAGGGTCAGATGGCTCCAAAGAGAGAAATGCAGTTGGAGGAGCAAGGATATTGTGTCTTTAGTGAATACTCTGGTCCAATGCCATCACCTGCGGATGTGCAGAGTCCAATGGACTCATCTCCTCAAATCTTCAACACTGTGATATCAGAGGAGAAGGAAACTGGTCTTGTTGCATTTAGTCAACAGGAGTGTCCATCGACTGAAGATCTGAAACCTACAGAGGTTGTTACACCACAGGCAAAACCAGAAGAAAAGCCAGAGAAAGAAGAATCCTTTGAAATTGAAACTACACCTTCTGAAAAACGTCCAGTAGAGACTAGCCAAGAGGAGTCTGATCTTTTGAAGAGTGAACATTTGGAAGAAACTAAAAGTCTAACTTTACCTGATATTGAGAAAGGACAGTTAGACAAACAAGTCGAAACCTTTATCACGCCGAAGGTGACAGTTACTCTCGAGGAAGCAAAACCTGATCTTGATTTAGATTCCAAACTTGCAGCTGAAACTGAAGCTGAAATAGCTGCCTATGAGAGGCAAATTCGCAAACTGGAGATGGAGGACCGACCTTTGAGTGTAGAGGAAGAACGGGAGCTCCAGGAACTCAGGGAGAAGGTGAAGAATAAACCAGACCTTGTGCATCAGGAAGCTTATGAAGAGGTAGATGCAGAGGATGTGTACCAGCTCACTGGAGCTGCAAAGGACAGAATTGCTCGGCCCATCAGATCATCCCCAGCATCTTCTGTAGAAAGTGCTACCGATGAGGAAAAAATGCATCTTAGTGACAGTGAAAAACCTAGATCACCAGGTGAGAAAGAAGCTCTTAAAACCGATCCTAATAGATTGTCTCCTGTTGGGTCTTTTGAGAAATATTTTAGAGAGGAAAGACCTTCTGAGCAGGAGGTAAAGCAGAAAGACTTAGTGCAGCCCCTTAAAGAGAAGGTTGCTGAGGAGAAACCCCAGCCCGCTCCTTCCAAGAAAGACGAGGCTCCTTTTGACACCACAGTGACTCAAGAAGTAGAGGAAGAGGTGGAGCTTGCTGAGGAGCCTGATGAGGTCATGCCAGAACAAAAACAAGCTCTTCATGTTGAAGAGAAGCCAGTGGTAGATAAAACTGAACCAGATGTGATCGAAAAAGAGGAGGGAAAAGTTCTTAAGAAAGAAGAAGTGGAAGATGAGGAAGTCTTGGAAGGGGCCAAAGCTGCAGAAGACACCGTTGAGCCTAGAGCTGCGATTGAGTCAGTAGTGACAGTAGAAGATGACTTTATTACAGTAGTGCAGACCATTGACGAGAGCGAAGTCTCTGGACACAGTGTACGTTTCTCAGCTCCCCCCGAAGAAGAACATCCACAGCTCCTCCAAGAGGAGGAAGAGGAGGAGGAGGAGTCTGTGGAAATGGCAAAGGAAGTAGAGATGGAGACTCCCAGTTTGGAGGAAGTCGTAGATGTTCCAGAGTCTGTTGAGCCTCCTGTATGTCCAGCTAAAGAGATAGAAGTCCAAGAGAGTGAGGCCCCGACCCAAAGCTATGATGACTACAAAGATGAAACTACTATTGATGACTCCATCTTAGACAGCTCCTGGGTGGATACTCAAGGTGTGATTTTAATATCTGTTTTGCATTAAATTTGTTCAGCAAATGATGCAATCTTTCACAACTGTCAAGTTAACTTGTTTCCTATCTTTTTAGCTAACAGTTGTATATTAGTTGGCTTGCCAGTATCCAGCAGTACAGAATTTTAGGTATCTGTGAGGGCCATGTTGGTTGTCAAGTAAATGCAATGTTTACAGCCTGGTATAAGAGTAGCTTGCCTGTTTCACCTCATGTACTCTGTAGATGATGATAAGAGCATGGCCACAGAGAAAATTGAGCCTCTTCCCAGAGTGATGAGCCCTGTCAAGAAACCACCCGTGGAGAAATCAGCGAAACAGAGGGTTAAAGGCAGCAGGACCAAAGGACGTATCACCACCCCTGAACGCAAACCTGTTCGCAAAGAGCCGGTACCCATCCAGAAGGATGAGATGAAAAAGAAAAAAGGTGTTTGTTGTTGGAAATTAATTTGTGTTTTGTTTAAATCTTAATGATTATTTTCACTTTGATTTAGATGTATTAAATCTAAAACTTTGTATTATTGTAATTTTATTATAATTTTTTGAGACAACGGAGTTTCCTGTTTAATTAAACTTATGTTTTTACAGTAGTTACATTGCTCTGAATTTCAATTCAATGTCATCATATTTGCTTTTTTTCATTACATCTTTTTTAAATGACTGTTTGTGAAACATTATTTGATCATTGATAAGGGGAGTGACTGTCTCCTATCATCCTGAGTTGTACTGCTGTTGTGCCTGTCCTTGATTCTGTGTCTCCCTCTTGTAGCTGTGATTAAGAAGGCTGAGCTCTCAAAAAAATCTGATATTCAGACGTGCTCTCCTTCCCGGAAGAGTGTTTTAAAGGCTACCGTAAGGCACCCTAGACCTACCCAACATCACGCGTGTGTTAAGCGGAAACCCACAGGTGATCTCTGTCACAAGCTGTTTGCAATGTGGCTGGCAAACATGGGCATTGGCATGTTTTTTAAAAAGTGATGCTTGTCTATTTGATTTGTTTTTCTTTTTATGTATTTTACATTGCAAATTGTATAAGTTATACAAGTTGTATATTCATGCAGCGTTTGTAATGAGGCTCACTGGTGTTTTATTCAGTTGTTTTGCTTATAATGTTTTCCTTTTCTTATAGCTTGACCTTTCTTTTTGTTGTATGCATGTGCTCTCTCAGTTTCCGTGCTTATTCACACAGTTTTCTTTTTGAAGTGGCACTGCTTATTGAATATTGTGAAAATGTGGTGCATCCAATCACTATGTGTGTGTGTGTGTTTGTCTGTGGGTTATTTTTAAAGGATGTCCTTTTGACTTAAATGTGTTAGACAATTTATGAGGTGCAGAATAGAGTAATCACTATTTCCTCTCCTTTTGTAACATTTTTATTCTGTTGTATAGAACATACAGGAACCAATTGCACTGGTTGCCAGGCAACTGGTGGTTTGAGTGAGTTCTGTGCGCTCAGTTAAGAGAAATCTGGAGTAAAGGAACTCACTGTGCCGTAATAAAGTTCCACTGTTAGATTTCTGGGAACTGTACTTGATTTTATGTTTGACATCTTATACATTGCTGCAATGCCCCAATTAGGCTTTACTGAACAGCCTTTTATGTAATACAGTTCATTTTCAGATTCTCTATTATTTGGTGCAGAGTAGTTTCAGAGCAGAGCTCCAAAATATTAAGCTGTGGGTAATGGTCAGTTTCATCCTAAGTATCCCAATTAGAAATACTTTGGCTTAAGAATTTAAAGAAAAAGTACTGGATGGCGGTTAAGTAAATAAAAAATCCCATTTTAATATTCAGGGTCAGCCACAAATAAGCCATGTGTATGTTGATTTGCTTGAAAAGTTAAACGCTGTGGTTTTGTAGCGCTTTCATAACACTTGCTTCCTTACTTGGAATATCTGACCAGCTCACTTAGCAACATTATCTCAACTGAGTTTGAGGTAGGACTGCCTGTTCAACGAGTCATACCTGTTACATTACATCCTTCAGTTTTACAAAATAAGCGTTATTTAATTATAAAAATGCAATTATTTTTTCTTTAAAGATTAGACTATGTTTCAAGCACATGTGGGTGCTTTTGTATACAAGACTGCATTTGCAGTGTATTTGCTTGTGTGCAGTGTTTTCTTTTCTTTCGTTGGAGATCATATAACTTAATGGTCATGGTCACAGTATTTATCTCTTCCCTTTATCATCCTCTACCTCTCATTTTCTTTTTCTCATTGCAGTGTCTGCAGATGGTCGACTGCCCTTCAGTGTGGCCAGGCATTCCAGAGACAGAGCATCTGTAAGCATCACATCAGATTTCAATCATATACAAATATTATGATCCCAATTAAAATAGGTAGTCAATAGAAAGTCCAGTCTGTATACCAGAGATTGGCTCAAGGACTCAGAAATAGCAGCATTATTATTATTATTATTAATAATGAAAGACACAAACTGTGGCTTGGCTATTTTGGTGCAATATTTTTAAAATTAAAGGGTTACTTCACCAAAAAAATAAAATTAGCCTGTATTTTAATGCTGGATATATTTCAAAAGAAGTTACATTTTGTTCTTCGTTTGGGGGCAAAAACAGGTTCAAAAAGGCTGAGTGACATTTCAATTTTTTCAACTATATTTTTAGTATTTTGTGGGGTCATCATTTATTTGGATAAAAACATAGGTTTATTAATGTATGTTTTTTGGCATTTCATTTAGTCCTATTGCATACCTTTAAATTCAGTACTTTCAGTACTATGTTATTTTAGTACTGTTAGTACTTGCTACCTTATATCTTGGGTCTCCTTTCAGTCTTTTTATGTCTTTAAATGGTTTTATTTTAGATGTTTCTCTGCATTGCTTTTTGCATCACTCTGGGTCCTCGACACCAAGCTTCATTGCAATTTCTTTCTATTAATTAAATGCTTTCTCTGAGCCTTTGAAATCTCTCTGCGAGCAATCATACAGGTGAAGATATATCTGGCAGTTTAGCTATTTGACACAGTGTATTTATATTGCTAGAGACTTGTAGATGCTGTTCTCATGTCTTACCTTCGTTGAATGAGAAGCGAACTGGGGAAAAAAATCTTACGTCAAAGGGGTTGGAGTTTCAGAACACACTCACTGATTGGGAAACTGCCATATACTGTATACCAAGAGTAGCTCAAAAGTCTTTGGAGCCAAAATTAATTCCAACAGAAATATAGCTTTGGTGAGCTTTGAACGTTGCAAAATGAACTTTGTTTCAGCCTGATTTTGTTTGAAATGACATCATATAAGTAAAAAAATGTAGAAATTACATTTTTATGTCACACCATAGGACAACTACCCATAAACAGTATATGTATATATAGCCTCTTTGCATTTCAGTTGCCTCCCTGGTTTCCACTCTTTGTATTGCCTGCTCATTCCATCTCGTATCTGTTTTGTGTTTGTTTTACAAGTTTGCATGACCGCTTTGCCTCATTTCCTTTAACCTTAAAGTGAGACATATTGCCCCTCAAGCAGTTAAACAGTCCATGTACTAATACTACAGAGAAACTAGACATTTTTATTTTTTTTTAATTCCTGAGTAGTTATGCATTCTGGTAAATTCCCTTGTATCCCCAAATGTGTGGTCAAATGTTGCTCATTTCGGTTGGTTAAAGATGCTGTCACGCTGATTCTCATACCATTTTCTGCTCATGTTTTTAGTTTCATTTTCACTGTGCATGAATGGCTCATCTGTCCGTGTTCCTCTCATCATAGACCTCCAATCCCACAACACTAACAAAGATCCCCACTTCTAAAATTCGGGCAGAGGCTTTGTTGCCAACCCGGCCAAACTCGGCCAGCTCCTCCAATAAAAGGAGCCTGTTGGTGGAGGCAGATCTTTATGAGCCCCGCCCTTCCTCTGCGGGCCCACAAGTATCCCTAAATTCAAATGCTGTAAAGGTAAGCAGGGAACGAGATGTTTCGGAAAACCGTTTGCTTTTAGAACGTTCCAAAGAGCAAGCCATCCTAAAATGTGTCAACCTAATAGTGAAAATGAATGATTTTCTCCCCTCATCAGCATGATTTGTTGAAGTTTTATGAATTACAAAGAGGTATTTACGTAACATTTTGTTAACTGGAAGAGATCAGAATAATGTTATGAGGGGGAGTACATTTTACTTTGGGAGTAATCTATCCCATTAAGTTGACCATGATTTTAACAGGATTAATGATTTTGTCCCTCAGGACGGTGGTTCTCGGAGCCCAGAGAAAAGGTCGTCACTTCCACGGCCAGCATATATACTAACTCGTCGCCCACACATGGCCGATCACGAGGAGAGCTCCACTTCCATTACCAGCTCTGGGTCCACAGCACCACGCAGGCCCACATGTAAGAGACATTCTCATGCACACTTACTATATTTGTTATTGATTCTAGATATTCTAGATTCTAAAATAGTGTTTTCTTATTTGTACTGAATCAGACCTAGGCCACAAATTACTATGACAAAGAAACTATCTTTGTTCTGACATCTTATAACACAGTACTGAATTAACGCGACTTATATAATTAAAACTAATGAGCTTTATTTTTTTTAAATACATGTACAGTACAACCACATAATGTTCCAATATTTGACAATGATCAGATTTTATCACTGATTGTCATTTGATCAATATTGCATGGTTTTTATTTTCATATCTTTTACAAAAAGCCGGTTTGAACTTCAAAATTTAAAATTCATGAAGGAAGCATTAATCTAAAGTTTCTTTAAAGCTTTGTGGACATATTCAGATCTATTTTTGGATACATTTTCGACTTTTCTCGACTATCTTTAACTCATACTCACTATACTCACCCCCTCTCTTCCCCTGCTCCTGTAGCGTTCCGTACTGAAGTCAAAGCAGAGCACAGGACAGGCAGGTCTCATAGTATGACAGGTATAGAGTATCAGTCCCTAATGTTTCACCTTATGTTGTCGGTCTTTCATACCCGCTGTCTTGTACAGTGCCATTAAAAGTTATTCATCTCCACTGCACATTTAGTTACAGCATTGAAACCACAATGTTCCATAAATGTATGTAATTCAAAAAGGGTGACAAATTATCATAGGCACTATTAAACATTTTATACTTTTGTATCATACATTTTTCCCCCAAACTTTTTTTGTTTACACTTGCTTTTTCTATAATGCATGTGAGTATAAACACTGTTCTGCTGTGTGTTTGTGTCATTCGAATCCATGAAAAAAGATTGTATATATTATCATCTACATTGGGGACCACAAGTCTGAGAAAACTGAAAAAAATTACGTTTTAATGAGCTTCTAACTAGTCTTCTTTAACCAGTAAAAACATCTACAAATCTTTAAAACCATATACAGTACACTTGCTTGAAAAGCAACATTGCCTAGGTTTTTAATTATGTTATACATTTTTATACAAAACAAGTGAAAAATTTGAAGTAAGACCAAATATTAAATATAATATATGCATTTTTTAAATGTTTTAAATTCTTTCTTTTTTTTTTTTTAATGTGTAGTCTTTGGGTTTCTGAAAGTAGCCTGTTGTGCTTAGCAGGTCCACATGTATTTGATAAAGAATACAATAAATATTGGGAGCAACAGTAATATTGGGAAATATTTTTACTATGTGAAGTAACTATTTTCTATTTGAATATATTTTAAAATATCACATTATTCTTAAGAAATCATTCTAATATGCTGATTTCTTATTGTTAATAATGAAAACAGTTTTGCTGTTTAACATTTTTGTAGGAATGTTGATTTTCAGGGTTCTTTAATGAAAGTTAAGTAGTTTTTTTGGTAACTTTATAAATGTCTTTACTGTCAGTTTGCTGAATAAAAATAAATACTAAAAGGTATATCAATATATATTTTGAAAAAAACTTCTGAAAACAAGTCTATCTAATGCAGTGTTGTGGTTGTTTCTTAAACATTGTCATGCTGTAAAAAAATATGAAATTAGAAAAAAGCAGTACTGGAGCATTTTCACTAATGATTTTAATATGTGTTTTAAGTCATCTTCACATTTGTTTGCTGATGTTGAACTTCCTAATTGTAACTGCATGTCATCTAATCCTCATTAATTTGCAACTACATGTCTACTAACTCTCAGAGTAGACTGTTAGGGTAAGTTTATGCTTAGTAGAATAAGTTGACATAAAGTGTTATTAAGCAGACAGTCTATTAATACTCCGATCACTACTAGTTGACATGTAGTTGCAAAGTTACTTACTGTTAGTAAAATGTGGACTTACAAAGTAAAGTGTTACCCCTAATTCCAAGCGTTTAAACGGATCATCTGTGTTTCCACTGAAGGCGTAGAGAGCGCTCGGTCCCGCTCGGCCCGCAGTGGCAACTCCACACCCCGCACGCCCGGGTCCACGGCCATCACCCCTGGAACCCCTCCCAGCTATTCCTGCCGTACTCCGGGCACCCCCCACACTCCGGGCACTCCCAAATCTCTCAGCCTGATGTCCCAGGAAAAGAGAGTGGCCATCATCCGAACACCACCAAAATCCCCGGCGACTACACCCAAACAGCTACGCGTCATTAACCAGCCACTGCCTGATCTCAAGAATGTCAGGTCCAAGATCGGGTCTATTGACAACATCAAGTACCAGCCCAAGGGGGGCCAGGCAAGTCCAAGTGCTCACAATTCATCTTGATTTCACCTCAGCTGATAGGGAAAGCCAACTCTCCACTCTCTTCCCATCTATCTTTCTTGCTGTTGTTCTGCTCCTTCAGGGTCGATTCTGTCCCCTGTGGGCACACTGTCCTTTCAAGTGTGCTTTACTGTTTCTCGCACTCATTACTATTGCCTGGTGTCTGCATGTATCAGTTCACTGTGTGCATAGTAATGGCTGCACATTGTAGCTGTTGGGCCAGTTCACTCATCTTAGACTGACTTGTTTCTTGCCTGACTAGAAGGTACAGTAATATATTCTTATGACATGGCATTTATTCTCATGATGTGGAACAAAACTTGCTCCAAAACTTTACCTCCTATTATGTATTCATTCAAATATCTAAACATTTAATTAACGCAAAATATTTCATTTGATTTTCTCTTTATCTCATTTTAGTTAAATCAAAATTATTAATTATTAATAATGTTTTCATTCATGTTACCCATCATTACTCCATAGCTTTTTACTTTTTATGAATTAATTAGGGCTGTCATTAAACAAATAAATAAATACATACATTAAATGGTAGGTGTATCCATTTAATTAATTTTTTTAAAGTCATTTTAATTGTAAAAATTGACAGTCCTAATTAGTATATTAAAGTTAGAATTAATATTCATTAAAATACAAAGTTATAGTCATGGTAAATAGTAAATGTATAATTTATCACATAATGTTTTAATTTTATGCATTAAAATAATCAAAAGTGAAAATAAAAACATTAAAACACATACACATACATACATACACACACTATATTGAGACGTTGTAAATAGTAAAAATATTTGACTATTTTAGCTATATTTTTCATCAAATAAATGCATCCTTGGTAAAAAATTTTTTTTTTCAAACATATATTGACCCCAAACTTTTAAACAGTAATTTAAATATGTATTTACATTTAAATAAATACATTTTTTTATCAAATACCATTAGATTTCGCCTGAATACTGAAAAAACAAATTATGTGATACTTGCGTGACAGTATTTTGCTTTATTTAGAGAAATACTTGATAGACTAGTCTTTTACAGAATTCTTGGATTGTATAGTAGGTTGTAAAACAACTGGATTGAACTCTGGACTTGTGAAAAACTTGTAAATAATACACACATAAATGCACATACAGATATGCACCAGGGTGGTTTGTTTTATTGGGTTAAATAGAGTTCAGCTGGGATGATGGGGACAGGCTCGTGATGTAAACACCCTTTGTGTTTTTAAGGTCTTTCATGCAAGCTTGCAGTAATGACCAGGGTG
>JAUCMU010000151.1:16224070-16245224 GCA_032275025.1 Enteromius treurensis
AGATCTTTAAGTCCATCTCATGAAAAATCGGAGCAGAAACAAAGGTGTTGTGTTTATATTTTTGTTGAGTGTATATTTGATAACATTTCTAGTTAAATAACTCAAAATAATTTATAAAGGTTAAAACTAGCATGAATATATCTATTCAATATTTTATTTGTCAAAATACACAAAAAAATGTAGATAGTGATCCCTTGTAAGTATTGACTAAAAATACTTTTTAAGTTTATCAGTAGTTTGTTTGGTCCTCTTGAGTCCTGTAGACTGTAATGAATGAGTAAAAATGGTATTGGAGCTCATTTTAGGGCACTGAGGACACCCTGAGGAGCGGTTTGTTGTATAACCTCTGCCATGCCCTGAATCTGTCTGGGCCCAAATGCTCCCTCACCCCTGGATGACAGCGGGTGTCTCCCCAGCATAGTCACTAATGGAACAGGTCTAAGAGACAGTGACATGAGCCACTATCTCTCAGGGTTGAGTTACCGGGCATGATGCGGCCACTGCCAGTCTGTGTTTGCCCACTGGTGAGACTGGGTAAGAGTGCTGTGCCTGTCTGTGCCTTAATGACATAATATGTCTACTGAGGGCCACTGGAGCGGACAGGCACAGTCTGAAAGCTCAAAAAGCATGCGCATGATTAATAATGTCAGAACCTTTCATTAAATTAATATTCTAAAATATCTAAAAGCTGCATCAGCTCTTAAGCTGTGTTAAGTCAATATTTGCATATGTTCTCTTTCAAACAAATCTGAAATCCTATTACTGTATATATATATATATATATATACTTTATGAAATAAAATTAATAGTAATAATGTGCACTGACATTGTAAAAATTAAAAAAGGTAAGCAGTTGTAATCAATACATTTTAGCTACTTTTAAATAAACAAATTTAGTTGACTAGTTTTCAGTTAAATGAATTTATTTAAAAGTACCTAAAATGAATAATTTGTGACCGCTTTTCTTAAAAAATTAAGTATATAATGTTTTATTTAATGTATTATTTTAAGAATGATTATGATTTTAAAGATGTGTCATTTCTTCTATCAGAAATTATAAACTTTTATAATTTAATTTAATTTAATTTATTAAATTTTTTTTTTTTTTTTTTTTTTTTTGCTTTGCTTTGATTTGCTTTACTTTACTTTACTTTATTATTTTATTTTTGCCATAAAAGTTACTATTACCAAACTTTTTTGGAAACTTTGGTGGACATTTTGAGTTCTGAGTGTTACAGTATGTGTTCATATTCATGGATTCCTGATCATATGAACCATTTAACATCATCTGTGTGTCTGCGTGTGTTTGTGTATGTTTCATACATAATATGTGTATGATCACAGTTGAACATACTGTACCACATTTGACTATGTAAAATAGTACTGTATGTCACGTATCTCTGGAGACCAAACACAGACGCTCGCTCTGGCTCCAGTGCAGCTGTCTCTCTTTCTGAAGGGTCATCATCTGCGCTTTGTTCTCCGTCAGCCCTTCTGCGTCGATATTATGTACACATCATTCAGCTTTGGAAATCTAGGACCTATTAACCACAGTTGTTCACTTTGACCTGCTTCTGAACCAGCCCAGTTCCAAATCCCTATTCCCTAATAAATTAACACTGTCTTTGCAAACAGCTGAGGCCAGTTAAAAGCATGCTACTACAACAGCTTGGTAGTGAGTCCACTGTTGAACGCTTCTGTTCCACTGCAGTAACAGCTAAATGGATTGTGCATCAGATGATGTGTGAAACTGTTACTGTACATTGACTACGGCAGTCAGATGTTATTGTTCGACTGGGGTGTCTGATGGACTGCAGTACCATTAGCCTTTATAGACTGTACTTCAAACAAACTCATTGTAACAATTAGAAAATAATCTTCTGTATTATTAGCTTTTTCAATGTAAGTTGATTTTGGCAGTAATGTACATAGCATGTTTTATTTATTATGTTTTATTTATTGAATATATATGTATATATATATATATTCAATAAATAAAACACACACACATATATATATATATATATATGTTAAAATGTATGAAAAAGTAATACAATTTAAAAGTTATACTTTTTTTTATCACCAATTAGTAAGACTTGCAGAGTGACTCACAAAATCCATATTTATCTCTTGGGGATTTTTGAAAATGTTGCCAATCAGGATCCCAAGAAGAAGTCAAACGGACATTTGCAGGCGTTAGAACGAGGGAGAGTTTTACATGCTACAGTTAATTAAATGTGTAATGTTTATCCGGAATTAACTCTGTGTTCATCTATTCAGCCCTTCAGTGTGATGCTTCCACTAAATGGAAAAACTTTAAGCATTAATTAGCATGAAATAAGTGAAAGCTTTTCTTATTGGTGTTGATGCGGCATATGGGGGTCTAACTGTTGGAAAGAGTGTTAGCAATGAGTACAGCGGCAGTTTAACCCTTCAGGGGTGTTCATGCTGACTGTGATTAAATCACTACATCTCCGCACTGTTGGTTGCATTTTTCTCCACTGTGGATTGGTAGTCGCTGCATTGTGTTGCTGCACATTTGCATAAAGTTGACCTCTGCTCAACATCATCGGTGCTTCACTTTTATCGACTGGGTATGTTTTCAGTGATTTCATTGACACAGGTATCAGGTTATAGGTTGTCATATAACTGCCTAATACTGATCTGTCTCACCAATGCACGGCTAGCAGCTGTCTTGTATGTGCGTGTGCATGAACGAGTGTGTGTCTCCATCTTCATTAAAAGAGCCACATATCTTTGTATTTTTCTAGATTCAAATTTTAAACAAGAAGCTGGACTTCAGTCACGTACCGTCAAAGTGCGGATCCAAGGATAATCTGAAGCATTCGCCCCATGGAGGCAATGTATGTACTGCTCCCTCTCTCCCTATTTCTTCTCTCCTTCCTTTCCAAAGCCAGTAGACCTCCACGGTTTTTGACCCTTTGCCTCCTTTTGGACCTGAGGGTTCTAGATTTCCAACTTAGAAACGTTCCAGACTCATTTCTGTTGCACTGTATACTAAATGCTACAGTTCGGACTAAACGCCTACCATGACAGAATCAAACATGATATAGATGCAGACTGTCACACATCAGATATTATACTGTATGGAAAAGCTGTATAATACACAAAACTGAAGTCCCTTCTTGTTGTTCATAATGTGAAAATATATACATGCCATATGTATATATTTGTACACTGTAATGCAGGTGTTTGATGTTGACCTATCAACACTTGTGTGTCGACTGTATGGAAGTCATATCAAAATAAGGCAACAAACATCATCAACCTTTCTTTTTAATATATCTCTGTTTGAGAAATGTACATATATTTACGGTTTTGCTGAAAAGACTTTACCATGAAGTAGCTGCAGCAACCTTTATGGCTTCTCACTCTTGTTTTCTTTAGCTTTCAAGGTTTCCTGTATTATACTTACATTTAGGTTTTGTTCCAAAACCTTGTGAGCTTCCTTGCCGCCTGCGGCCTACATAGAAGGCTTATTCTAACTAAAATGGAACCTAATAACTGTATGTCTGTTATTGCAGACTATTTTAACAGTTTGGAGTTGGCAAGATTATTTAATCTTTTGAAAGAAGTACCAATGCTGCATTTATTCAATCACAAATGCCGTAAAAATGGTAATATTGTGCAATGCCATTACAATTTTAAATAACTGTTCTCTATTTAAATATATTTTCAAATGCAATTTATTCCTGTAATGGAAAAGCTGAATTTTCAGCAGCCATTACTCCAGTCTTCAGTGTCACATTATTTAATTTTAAATTTGAATGAAGTATGTTAGTAATCATTTTTGAAATTAATAATCAAACTTTCTCTCACATTTACTGCCATCCAGATTTTTTTTATTAATTTATTTTTATACTAAGCAAATTGCAGTGCATTTATGGGGTTGCTTTCACTGTAGAATATAAATACAATGCTGTCTCATGATAACAAAAGCAGTAGTATAATTATGCCTAAAAGAAAATCCCCAAGTTGCTGTTACATAGTCAGCTCACTAGGTTTAGGGACAGAGTCATAGTTTTTTGTAATTGTGCATGTTGCCAACAGAAATGTCTTGACCAGTGTTTTCTAGTGTTTAAATGTCAGAGCTGGTATGTGCTGAGTCCTGTCTGTACTTCAATCAGATTTGCTTTTTCTTCCCTTTGCAGCAGCAGTCACTGTGTTACTGTGATTGACTATTGCAACAAAGCCATAATGAGCACACTCTTTAGCAGGATGCTAGCATGCCAAGGTCATGGGTTTGGTTTCCAGAAAAACATCACATATGCTGTCTGTTTATTTTAGGTTAAGTGGCCTAAATCACGTTTATGCAAAAGAAATGAAAGACTCCAATCTATATTTATCAAAGTCCTGAGTAAGAGCAAGTATTTAGTATTCTGAAATAACTGAAATTTGACTTTGTTTTTGTTCATGTACTCCTGAAAATACCCACTGCAATCCTAACTTTCCCATTCGTTTCTAAACAGCTGAATGTCTGTCATTAGTGATCTGATGCTGTATTTATTGTGTTCATTGCAGTTGCTGGTTTTCTTAACGTTGTGTCATCTTCAGCATATGGATCAGTTCTGCTTGATTTGCAGCTCAGCTAACCATTTGTATGTGTTTCGCTGTGGAGTAGTTCACGTGTGACTTTTCAACTCTTGAAGTCATCAATTATTGCTCAGTACTTTTTAGGCAAAGCATTTTTTATTCATTTATTTATTATATTGCAGCATCAAATGCGAAGACGTCCTTGCGTTTAATATCCAGCCTGTTTTATGTTTTAATGTTCTGAACTTATGGTGTTTCTTACAGATTCTAATTCAGTCTAAGAAGATTGATCTTAGTCACGTGACCTCCAAGTGTGGATCATTGGACAACATCCGCCACAGGCCAGGTGAGCAAGGAGTTTTAGAAAATTTGACCACAGATTGGAAATTTGCACTGTCATGCAGGTTGCCTTTTAAACATGGAAAACCCGAGCGAGATGATACAACAGTGCCATCGTGTGGTTAAGTGTGTGATGTCACCCATTGCCAAACCCATTTTCATTGACTTTCATTGACTGAGATTATTCTTTTTATGTAAATTTACAGTGGTGGAAAGTCCAGGTCCAGAAAGTAAAAGTCCTCCTTAGTATTTTGTTGCAATTGGCTGGATCTGCTAATAAGCACAGTTTTTCAGCCAGAAGGTAGAACCAGTTAGTGAATTCAACTGAGTTTATGAGGGGAATAAACATATGGTAGGACTTTTGATTTCTGATGCCCTGGAATTTCCACCTCTGCAAATTTACATAAGGTGAAATTTTCTGCTATAAGAAACTTGCAGTCTTTGTACAGTAATGAACAATTGGCAGCAATAAAACAGCATCATGATTGAAATTTCTGATATTTTTTGCCATTGTTATTTTAAATAATTACTATTTTATGTAGATTTTGAAAAATAAATAAATAATACATACACTTCTGGTTCAAAACGTTTGAATATTATTTTTTTCATAAGAAATTGAATAGATTAAGAACATTTTTGGAATTTTCCAATTCATTAAAGAATTATGAAAAAATGTATCATGTTTTCCACAAAGATTATGGAAAATGTATCTGTTTTCAACATTGATACTAATAAGAAATGTTTCTTGAGGATCAAATCATAATACAGAAATGATTTCTGAAGGATCTTGTGACGCTAAGAACTGGAATTATGTCTACTAATAATTCAGCTTTACCATTACAGGAATAAATTACAGTACTTTTAAAAATATATTAAGATAGAAATCTATATTTCAATCTCTGTTTTAACTGTTCAACATTTAAAACTTTTAAAATTGTACTGTAGTTCATTCTTGAAAAGTCAACTTGTTTTGTTTCTTCTAAGCTGCGGACCATTTGATTTTGTGCATAACCAGCTAGTGTTTAATAAAGCTTAATCATGTTTTCTAATTTGAGTGGTACTGGTCAGTATTCACAGGAAATTCTAGCATACCTTACATCATTACGTCACATCTGTAAATATAAAGTTTGAGTCCCGGCTAATAGGCTATATCACATGCGAGGATCCTGCAGAATCATTTATAGCCTTTTCTTACAGCATCTGAGATAATTAAATTGATCATTTACATGGCGGATTGTAATCCAAAAAGGATTATGTGTTTATAAAAACGTGTGACTAAAATTAAATAATATTCCAGTTTTTAATGTGCATCTGATTACAGGTAGCCTGGGATTACACAAGATTTGTACTTTAAAGACAACCAGTTAGAAGTTGGAAGCCTTAACCGAATTTCTTAATATGAAATTTGAATGGTATGACAACTAGAGATTAGACTGTACAGAAATTCATGCAATGCTGGTGTTGTTAAGATTAATCCTTTGAGAACAAAGTATAAAAATGAAGGTAATTGAACAAATAGCTGCAATTGCAGGTTTTCAAACAGAGATGGCGACAATGAAGCAAATCTTACGGACTGCAGCTTTAAGATAGCAGAGAAATGAAAAATTTATTAAATGACTTTTCTGTGACTCTGTCTGTGTCTCAGGCGGTGGTCATGTGCGCATCGAGAGTGTGAAGCTGGACTTCAGAGAAAAAGCCCATGCAAAGGTGGGGTCCCTGGAAAACGCCCACCATACACCTGGAGGAGGTCATGTACAGGTGAGTGCACAAAAGCGCATGCTCCTAACCATCCCACATCGTAAATCAAGTTAAGTGACCACTTCCTGTTTCCTGCTCAATAAGATCGAAAGCCATAAGCTGTTGTTCCGCGACGTGGCTAAAGCACGCGTGGATCACGGAGCAGAGATTGTGATCGAGGCACTCCGGCTGTCGGGCGGCACCTCCCCTCACCGACACAGCCACATGTCTTCATCCGGAAGCATCAACATGCTGGAGTCGCCACAGCTGGCCACGCTGGCCGAAGATGTGACCGCCGCCTTGGCCAAACAAGGCTTGTGAATCTCTTAAAACGTCTACAGTAGTCCCTTTCAGTGGTGTCACAGTTCACCTTTCCTCCCTCTGGTATTTATGGAACACTACAGATTCACTTCTCATATTCATACTTTTCTCTTCACCAACCAACAATCTCTCAGAACCCTGTCGTGACTATCAGAAATGGAAAAAATTGTATCTGTTTTATTTTATTTTATTTTTGTTCATTTAAATGAATAACGACTTAGCTAGAGAGGTACCAGTGCTTTTTATTCCCCATGTTACATGTGACTTTTTATGGTTGTGTACAGACAGTGGCCTCAAAAGCTGGTTTAGGGTCAGCGTCAGGTGTGTTGCGTAAAAGTCTGTCAATCTGAATTTTTTATAAACGGGAATGTGGCGCGACAAACTCATGCTGCACGTGTTATTTTGCCCATTCAGTGCATGGACTCTTCGACATCTCAACTGCGAGTCACATACGATCAAACATTATAAGGGAATATATTTATAAATATGCCAGCTCTTTGTCTCAACACCTAATGCTCAATCGAAAAAAGAAACGATTACTCCTTGGATAACTTATACCTGTACAATTGCAAAAAAACAAACAAACAAACAAAAAAAAAACTAGATAGTATGACGAGCATGTATTCTAGAACACAAAAGAGGCTATTTTCTATTTCAAGGGATTTTAGTAAGTTATTTGCTGAAACATTGAATAAAATGAACGCATCATTTTTTGTAGATACTAGCGACGATGTTTAGCTTGTACATTATTTCGGATGAACGCACCCCTGCCTTCGCTGTCGTTAAGGAAAAACGTTGCTTCCGTGAATCTTTGTCGGTACACAGTTTAAGCAGATTCGTGCTTCGATTTACACAAAATGATGATGTTACGGTTACGCAGAGACATTCAAGGGCTCCAGGTACACATGAATAATGTAAGATCTGCTCAAAGTCTTGAAGTGTGAGCCGTCCCGCCAGTCGAGATGCGAACGGTTCTGTCCGAGATTTGTGGAGATACGACCCTCATTTGATTCTTAAATGTAGAGAGCAGCTCCTTGGGACTTTGTCGGTGTGTTAGGCCCTGTGTTTGTTTGCTGATTCCTGCTTGGATGCTTAGTTTTCTTTGGAAAAAGAAAACTAAACACAGAAATCAAAATATTGAGAAGGATACTCACATTTCGCTTGCATCTGTTTGAACACAGTACTCCAGTATATTTTTTCTTGTCATTTGTGGTTCTCCCCGGCCCCTTTTCCTCTAGAACAGCTGTCATTCGTAGGCTTCTGTGTTTTCTCGGCCCCTCTGAGCCTTACCCACCCTTTCCCTGATCCCCTCAGCTGCTGTAAATGTATTTAAAAGGTCACATAGATGTACGCAGTTTTTCTCCTGTTGGTATGATACGGATTATAAATGCCCTTAACAGTTATGACAATAAAAATATAGAAAATCAACCAAACATTCGTCTGATCTGTTTTTTTGTTTTGTTTTGTTTAGACTTTGTGCTTGTGAAATGTGTAATGACTTGTGGTTGTTGCTTACTGACTCATTACAGGCCACGTTACAGTACGCTATAAGCTGTACGTAATAGTGATTTTAGAAAAGGTAAGTGAAAATCTGTTACGTAAATTAAAAAATGCTCCTTAACTTTGGTAACTCATTTTAAACTTAATTGTCATCTATAAACTTTTTATTATTAATAATTTGTTGCAGGCCTCATGTATTGTTTTTTATAGTTGTTTATAGATTTCTGTTGAAAGATTATGACTTTTTCTTAGCATGCCTGGTAAAATTAATCGATTATAGCATCAGGATAGGGTGAGAAACACAGCCTGAGAATCTTTTCTTTAATAACAGTTAAAAAAAATAAAAATCTTTAATCTTCACATTTTTTGTTTGGTGGAAACCATTTGGTATGACTGCAGTAATAATAAAATAGAACACTAATAATAAAGTAATATTTAATATTTATGTATTATGTTTTAAACTAGATTACAAATCAAAAATGAAATATGTTTCTATACTATTTTACTGTCAGTCCAAAAAAAGTTTGATAAAAATTGTACATAACAGTAAAATTAAATTAATATTTCTGTCTGTCTTAATGTTTTTGTTTTATCAAGCTTAAACCATTCAGCTTTTATTTACTGAAACCTTCAAGCTTTTCTTTGGTTAAAAGATTTAGAAACAGTCAGTGGTTGGCTTATATTGTTTTTTGAATGCACATCAAAGGCCCAAAGTGTAAAATGTTTGTACTTTTAATTTCTAATTTCTAGTCTTATTTTAAACATCTTTCCGTTCCTATTTTTCTTGAACCAGCCAATTCCTAATAAATAAAATCCACAAAGTCACATCCTGTACTTTTTTTCTTATGAAATATCCTCTTTTACTCTAAGGTTCAATACATTAAGTAAAATGGATAGTGAATATGGTTTCATGTTGCCTTTAAACTCCCTGCGCCTTGTGTGCTGAATAATAGAACATTAATCACAACAAGGCTGACACTTTTTGAAAAGTTTATTATGAGAATTGACAGAGGCAAAAAATAAATTAAGACTCTGGGGAAAGGGGAAGGAGGTTTTGCAGCCAGTCCATTGATGGCAGTATATTTAGCACCTTTGACTTTGCGATCCAGGCAGTGAGGGGTCAAGGGGGTGGTTTGTATTTTTTTTTGTAACTGATGCCCCCCTACACCCCCACCCCTCACAGCCATTCCGCTATGGAGAGGCTTGTCCCGGCACGAACAACACCAAGAAAATTAGCTGGAAAAAAATATGAATGGCTTCCAAGAATGGACAAAAGAAATAGGAGTCAAGTGGAAAAAAAAAATTGGAAACACAAATAACAAAATAATTGTTTATGACTAACATCTCGTGTCCCTTTCATCCATTTCTGAGTTGGTTTTGGAAACATTGTGTGGATGTCCTGACATCATGGAATCTGGAGAAACGCTTCAGTTTCCTCACGACTTCGACTTCTTACACAGACATGATGTGTTTGACGAAAGCTGTTCAGAATGGAGAGATCAAATAGGTTTAGAATTACAGTACAACAAACAAACACTGGGTCTCATTCACTAAACATTTAGAAGACTCCAAATTCACCCACAGGACAATACGTTTTAAAACAAGTGTATGTTGTAAATTAGGCCGAAGTTTCAAATATGCGTATAAATATGAAAAACTTATATAATTATTAGTGCATGAGACCCATTGTCTATGAATCGCTCAATTGTTAAACATTTCACTGTAGTTAGATAAAGGATTTTAACTGACCCTCATAGTTCACACAGCCATTTTCATCCTCCTGGCCTTGCATGAGAGCATCGATCTCAGTTTCAGACATTTTCTCACCTGTAGAAAAAGATAGGAAAATAGGTTGGTCAAGTCATTAAACAGACTGATATACTGATGCATGTCATAAAAATGCATTTACATTTAGCAGACATTTTTATCCAATGCAACTTGCATTGCTTTTAAATTACAGCTTTAGATTTCATCAGCTCTTGCTTTCTCTGGGAACCAAACGCATGCTCTACTATTTGAGCTACAGGAAAGCATTTAAACTCTATTATTGTTTATTTGACCAGATCTATGATTTATTCTTATGTATCAAAGAGCAGTTATTTTACTGTGATATTTTTGAATAGACACAAAGTCTTTAATTATTTGTAATAGAATAATTTCTAGCACGAAAAAATAAGGTATGTTGAAAAACACATATTACAAGTAGTGAATAAATCTCCTAATTCTGTCAAAAATTTCTGAAATAGTTTAGAAATCGATAGAGGTAATTTTGCACAAATGTGTAATATTAAAAGGTTCTCAGCTACACTGACAAATGGTGACATCTGAAAGTAGTTTAATTTAAATCAGGAAATTTAACCATAATGAGACATAAATATAATTACAAAGCAGAGGCTTTCCTTTCACATTCAGTTTCTTGTTATTTTATAGTTTATAGTTTAATGTTTCTTGTTTCTTGTTAAAGAAATGGTGTGGGTCACATGTTGTTTCCAATTAATTCCACTTCCAACAAAGATACTGATATGGTACAGTACTGCAGTGGTAATGCAATCAGCCTGTTCATTTTGGCCACTTACCCAGTGTTGACAAGACGATACGCAGCTCAGCACCCATTACTGTTCCGTTGCCCTCCTTATCGAATACACGCAGACCCTCAACGTAGTCATCAAATGTTGCCTTGTTTGGGCTGTTGACCACAAACTGCAGCATGGGCAGGAAACCCTCAAAGTCGACTCTCTTGTTTGCCATGTCTGTAAATGGGGTTAAAAGTGAGGAGAGGGGTCACAGAGGGTAGATGTAGTGAAACAATGCACTGCAAACACCAGTCACCACACCAGCCTTCTACCAATTACAGGTAAAGAAGCAGGAATCTGAAAAATTGTAATGGTGAATCTCCGGTGCTACTAATGCTGACTAGAGGTACTTTTGGTAAAAAAAACAAAAAAAACTTACCATCAGCTGTGGGGTTGCCCAGGATCTTTGTAACCTCTTTGTTGGTTGGGTTCTGTCCCAGAGCACGCATGATATCTGCAATCTGGTTGTAGGCTACTTTGCTGTCACCAACTCTGTCGAAAAGTCCGAAGGCCTCCCTGTAGTCTGGAATTTGGAAAGTGTGTTATTTCTGTGCACTTTAGTTTTAAACAGGTTTCCTTTTTTTGAAGCAATATGAATGTATAATTTTAATATATTAAGTGTGCCCATTTTGACAATTTCACCCCAACATAAATCTGTATATAAAGTTATTTGCCATAGGATTCATTTTCTCATTTTTAGACGCCTTTTTATTTAGATCTGTCAACTGACCAGGCATTTTAAAAAATACCATGTTTTTTCTTTATCAATCTTATTAAAATCTGCAAATTTAAGCTGAAATGGGCAGACTGAATAATAATCACTTTTTGTAAGGACGTCATGGCTAGGAGTCTATTGGCTGACTGGAAGATGATCTGTTCAAAGATTGATAGCTTCAAAACCAAGTGCCACCAAAGACGTGGCAGGGGTGGGGGAGATATTCAAAGAGTCGTCTTGGAATTGATATGCTCTCCCAAGAATATACCTCCCTCCATATAAAGGCAGTACCATGTGAGGCCAGAATGCTGACTACAGTGTAACTCACACCCAGGCTGCTGAAAGCTACTCTCACTGGGTGACGAATACATTTTTCCACGTAAGACACAGACCTGGACAATGGTGCAAATTAACTGTGAAGTTGAATGGAACTGCCTGACCTTTATTCCACAATGGAAGTAAATCCCAAAGCTCTTTGGGAAAGTCGCCTACTTCAAACCACTTAAAATGTTCTACGCTTTTCAAATAATATTGCTGGTGCCATTAACTTCCTGCCTAAAGGCAGTTTATAATTAGTTAGGATATTTAATAACTAATTTTTCCCTATTCTATTTTTAATTATTTTAAGCACTGCACCCCATATAAACTCAATACATATTTGTGAGCAAGGGTTAAGAAACCTATAAAAATAATCTCACCTTCCATCTGGTCCTGGCTGAAATCAACCTGCAGGAAAACAGAGGAACTTTTTATTCTGTTCCATAAGTGAAATATAATATAAATGAATATAATATATTAACAGATCAGTGTGTTATGCAAATTCAAGCATATAGTTCAAAATTTAATGACGCCTCTATTTAAATCTGCTTTATATTATGTAGTGTTTTTATGTAAGGCAAATAGTATATACTAACAATGGCAAATATAATTTTTGTAAAATGATAATCAGTAATGCATATAAATTTTTTTTTGTGGTGACAATGTGCATGGCCTGAAGGTTCATTTTCAGGACCTGAGAAAATCCATCACATCACTAACAACATTATGACAGATGAGTCATTCACAAACAGCTGCTTTAATAGAAAACCTAAGAGTGAGAGCCCCAGATCTTGGCATGCTTAATTTAGTCCCTCAGCTGCTTACAGAACAGTAAGGAGTTCCATGTTTGGCTAGGTGAACCTACTCCACTTTTGGCTATCTAAGCCAATCAGAAAAGGGGTGTTACGTTTGATTGAAGTTATGCAGAGAAAAAAAACAAACAAACAGAACTATCTGTTATCCACCAATAATAGATATTTTCTCCAGTCATAAGGCCAAGAACAACCTTGCGTTTAACGATTTAACTCATTAACCGATATAATATGCTTAACAGATCATTATGTACATTCAGATATATGGCTCAAACGTTTATGACAGCTCCATTTGAATCTGCCCTTAGTGCCCTTATGTAAAACACATTATGAAAGCAATTAGCAACGCAACCTTAATTCAGGCATTTTCCTAAATAAGCAGTAAAAACTCGAGAGAAAATAAATATAATGGACTTTTTGCATCATTACAAGCAAATTCATGTAATGGGCTACCTGTTATGTAACCTAAATAATAACAGTGCATTATTTTGCTTGAGTTGAAATAATGTATTAACCAATCAGCATTATGATACTTTTTTTCCTCATTGGTTATTTAGCAAAAACTAAACGCAAGTAAATTAATTAGTTAATTAATTAACTTTAAAGTCCGAGGAACAAAAGTGCATCGATGAACCTTCACCGCTTATCTATCTGTTTGATGTCATGCCGTTACCTTCACACCGGACAGATCTACTGCTGCGGGTTTAGGTGGGGCCGCGGGCTCGGGAGCGGGGGCAGGTGCTGGCTCTGCTTTCTTGGCAGGCTCGGGCTTCTTAGCGTCCTTCTTAGGTGCCATTTTTTAGTCTATTTGTCCGCCGGGAGGGAAGTCAACACAGGGAGTGGACCACAGCTTGGAGGATACTCAGCATTCTCAATGTATGAATAGATGTTTATATACGCGTATAATTTACTTTAGAGTTGATGTCAGACTGACACGCGCGCGGATTGGGTGGTTGGTCACGGAGGGGAGGAGTCGAGCGCCCCAAATGGAGAAATGGGCGAAGCGCGGGGGACAGCCAAGGGTCGTAAATTTCATTTCAACTTCAGGGGGACACAACAACCCGGGAGTGGATATGTAACGCGGGGAGCCTTGTCCTCGGAGGTAAATATGACTCTTTAGACGAGCTGAAAGTGCAATTTTGGCAGTTTCCTTTAGCATCATCAACGGGCGGAAGTTTGACTAAACAAACAGAAATGTCCCTAGCAAAAAAAAAAGTCAATTTCCTACCGTCAACAGAGATGAATGAAGCACAGCTCACACAAAAATCACTTTTAGTAGCCTTTATTATTATTATTATTATTATTATTACATTTAACTATTACATAAATTATTTTTCCTGGTCACTTTTAATCACTCATTTGATGTATTTTTAAGTGAGTTCAGTTACCTTTTACAACATGAAGCACTTTTTGAAGTTATTTGACTAAAAATTTTTAGCTAGTGTAACTTGAATCATACTTGGTGTACACCAAGATTAATAATGGCAACATGCTTACAATAATGTTTCAAATAATAGGAAATGCCAGCAGCTGATGACTATAAATACCAGGACAGATGTCAAGAATGTGACTACTTTCCTCAAAATAAATGAAAGCCTCATGGTATGTTGTCACTACAGTGAAAGTAATGTGACAAAAAGCCAAACAAGGAAGTTGTCTGCAAAGCATCAATGCTCCTCTAAATGAAAGGGGTAAATCCATTGCATGGGTGTGTCCAGATCACGTTTCAATCTATGATTTCTGAAGTGATTCTAATTAAATTATTTACAAAGGAAATCTAACGTAGAAATAAAACTGCAATAAAAAATGTATTCACTTAATGCTAACTGTTCATCAGACCTCTTCATGCTCAAAGCCCAGGGGTTTCCTCAGTTTTTCTCAGATCGTCAGAGAGAGAGATGTTCGTGGAAGAGTGGGACATCCAAATTCGTCAGTTTCCATCATCATGTTAAACATGGAAGTGTGTGAGCAAAGTGCAGACAGTTTGAGAAATGATACAGAGAGCCAGAGAGAAATCAAACTGTGAAGTGAATGAAAGCTGATAGTGACAATGAGTGAGCAAACGTCTTTGTTCATTGCAGCCTGGACTCCTGGGAAAGGGAGTTAGTGGAGTCTGGAAGTCTTAAGGAGGCCTCAGCTGCTGATGCCCGTTACCCCTCAAAGCGCACAGAGTGAGTTTTTTCCCCCTCTCTCTCATCTAAATATGTCTTGCAGGCCCTTTTCCCCACCCCCAGAGGTGGGCCAGTAATTTAGAGACTGGAGATATTCATTCACCCTTCTCAACCCCCTGCTTTCCCTTTAAACCCGCTTTCTTTGACCCTCTTTCAGTTGTGGTCTCCCAGCTGTCATCAGGGCTCACCCCTGCCATCTAGAAGCACCTTCTCTTAAAACCTGCCCCCATCCACCTGCCTACCAGAACCAACAACCCCCTCTTCAGCTCTTAATGATTTTAGCAGCTAATTCACTTTTAGCCTACTTGGTTATTTGGTATGGTTTTTGGGATAAGGGGGGAATCATTAAGTTTGATGGAAGATGCAAGTAACTTTTTTAAAGTAATGTGGCCAACACTGGTGAAGACCGAAACTGTTTAGTCACCAAAGAAAGAACACAAGGCTGAGTAAATGATGACATCATTTGGGGGGTGATATTATTATCACTTTAATATTTAAATGTATTAACTGAAGCATAGTAAAATGAAACAACATACTGTAAACCAATCATATAAACACCTGTGCCTGTTTTACGTCATTCAATCATATGTTTTCAGTGTAGATGTATCATGTGATCTGTACAAGAATATCCTGTTTTCCACTGCAACCCGAGAGAGCTTTCCAAACATAAGTGAAGCCTCAATTTAAAACTTCTTTAATATAAACATGAATCTCCAACTCAGATATGAAAACATCCCCTTCTGACTCTCCTCAAACTTCACAAGCTATGCTAATGAGGTAAGGAAGCTTACGCTATCATACAGTAAAGGCTTGCGTGGTGTCATGTCAAAGTATTAATTTAGTATCTTTTTATAAGTGCAACAGGGAAGACGTGCCAACCATGGAGGAGGAGACAGGCACTCCAAGGAGAGGTGAAAAGGTCTTACGATGAAACACATCTTCACGTTTTTCTTCGATAGCATATGTTTTCTAGCTGATAAATAATATGCTGCCTATTTTGTTTGTCAAAATTTCAGTTAAACTTAACACACCGTCGTTTTTTTAAAATCTTATCATAAGTTCAAGTTGTAACTATGACTAAAACGTCACATAAAGTGAAAGTGATTAGTACAGAGTGCCTTTCCTGCGTCTAAATATATTGTAAAACTATTTGAGGCATTAGTCACTGGTGTCTTATAACATTAAGAGACACATATATGGGTCACTGTTTTCGAGAACATCTTTAGTTGTTTTCAACCAGTGTGTTTCTTCTCAGAGGTCACCTATCATAGATCTAGAGACATTGTAAATAAAATGTATGTGCATCATTTAAACTATAAATAATAAATATATAAATAATACACATTATGAAATGATCTGTATACTCACAGTATACAGGTGAACAAAATCAAACAATACTAAATTTTTATTCAGTTTATTTTGTTATTTTGTATTTAAATAAGTAGAACGGTAAGTAAATGAGTAGTACAGGAAGTACAGGGCCTTTAAAACTTCCCTGAAAAGGACTTTTGCACTTCACAATTTATGACTAGATATATTTTAAATACCACTGTAGTGATATCCATTTGTGATATCCAAGTATCCATTTGTGTACGTTTTCTTCAATTTTGCACATAAAAGTAGTGTGAATACTGTATTTACATTAATATGTGACTCAAGAATTAAAGAGATCTTAAAGAACAAACTGTGTTCTTGTGAAAGAAACATGGTGCTGCAGTCTTAAGAATGGAGCAGGAAGTGAGTAGCGTTATTTTCAGATAACCTTAAGGCAGAACAACAGAAGCATTCTGACTTGGAGGTCATTCTGCATAGTTCAGACCTCAGTGATTCTGATGTAAGCCCCCCATAACTAACAGTGCCACTCACTCTCCTGAACTCCTTACTAATTCCATAAGGAATGGGATTGTAACTTAGCCCTTGGACAGATGGGCTCTATTTATAGGCCTTCCTGAAGAGGTGCAAAGTTTTCTTGGGATCTCTCTGAGGTGGGGCCACAACTCCTTAAGGAGGTTGATTCAGCGTCACCTGCCTGTCCCTTAAAGCTGTCTCAGACAGATTATAAAGGGTATGGCTAAACAAAGCAGCACACAGCCTTGGAAAGTGACTGTAACTCCCAGCGAGGGTCTTCAAGCAGCACTTACTGTTAAAGAATACCTATTATAGTTCTTTGAAATTGCTGGCCATGAATACACGTCATGAAAGAGGCTTGCCCATCACTCCTGGTTCATGTATTGAGATGGAATTAAATACAAAGTAATCGTTTTCATACCCGGGAGACTGCTAGAAGGTTCTAGTGATGCATTAGATATCCTGAGATGAGGATAAACTCTTCAACATGATTAAAAAAAAACTATGTCAGGCCCCAAATTTCATCTATAAAACTAATTAATAAATAAATGCTATGTTTCGGAAAACGATTCTTTTGAAAAAGATTCATTATAAATTGCTTATTGAAAAACAGTCATTTGTTTTTTCCTTTTTTTTTTCTCTTTTTTCTTTTTCTGTTGTTATCCAAAGAAGATAGGCATGCCTAATGAGCATTTACTTAGAGAGACCAACATGGCCTTGGTTATTTTCAGACTCTTGTATATGGCTGGGGATCTTTAAAAACATCAAATGGAATCCCAGCCAAAATCCAGAAAGAGAAACTCGCCGTATTTGTTAAGACACCAGTAGAGAGTGATGATCCAGAGCTGAGCTGTATTAAAAAGCTATGCATTTCTCAAGCACCCCCATACCCTCTAATCACTTTGCAATTTTCCTTCTTATTATGCCAGCAGGCTCTTAAAATAGAAAAAGAGCACAGAAGAATTGCAGACAGGGATGTTCTCTCCATTTAGTTTCTTATTCTGTAGACACTGGGATCATATTGCAGGATAATGTAAACATGATAATTTGATCCCATAACATATGGCTTTTTAAGATACATAACACTGATAGAAGCACAATGCTGCAGTTAATGCACTTTACACGCAATTTATGTGTAATATTTAAATTAAGCAGAACTTAATTGTTATACCTTATCACATCATCACATTAGATTTGTCTAATGGAATCTTAACAGAAGATGCATTTTATAGGATGACAACTAGAGGGCAGTGGACAGTATGAAAAACATGCTGCCTTAGCAACTAGCTGCATTTTAAAAAAATATATGTTTTACATTAATATGAATTTTATTTTAATACATTTTATGGATTTCGTTGAAATTTGGTTAACTATAATCAATGCCTCGAGGCCTGATCACAGGGCCATACAGAGATGTTTAAAGGGGCGGGTGTTCAAAGTAAAAAAAAGGGGCAGATAGAACAGGCTGAATAACAACAACTCACATTTATGACAAATCTAATATTGAATTGCATCATACTGTATGACTGTCATCAGGTGGGGGTCAATGCAAAGCAAATGTAGCCTATGTTTTACCTGATGGCGTACAATATTGCTGTTGAGGGATTACTGCTACTCCTGCTGCTGAAAGTGCTGGAGGGCAGGGCTGTGTTGCTCTGAGACTGTAGACATTAAAAAGTTAATTGATAGCAAATTAAAGAAGTGCTTTGAGATAAAAATTAAATGTAAAAAGATTTTGGACAATGCTTGAAACCATAAGGCAACAGATTAAAAAAAGGGAAATAAACTGAAACCAGGATATTAGTAGTACAAATGACAGGGGTGGTCATGGTAGGGTGAGAATGTATTAAAAAAAAAAAATCTATAGACAGTGTGTGTGTGTGTCCTGTTAGCACCTTCTAAACACCACAGAGCACAGAACATCACAGCATCAACTTTACATGGGAGGGATTAGATTGTAGAATTGTAAATCCTTGTTTCTTTCTTTTAAATCTTAAAATACAACAGTAAAAAAAAATATTTGGAATATTTGTTACATTATTAGTAATCATTGTAAAAAATCTATACACATAAAACACACAAATATGCACATTTAGTGATTATTAAATGTCTGAACTGCAGAGATACAATAATTTTACTGCTGTAAAATCAGCATTTTATCTAATTTGAAATATAAACTTAATATCATCTGTTACTTAATATATTCACTTAAAAACAGTGTTTTTTTAATATCATAAATATAATAATCCATAATTATGCGGATATCAATATTAGATTGTTTTTAGTGAAATAAAAGCCCTCCAGAAAAGAAGGGGAAAGTCCTGTAACTTACTTTAAAACATGTTCCCTAAAATGGTGGACAGAGCTACAGACCCCTTGTAACACCCTTACTCAGTTAGCTAGCAGTTAATGACCACCACTACTTGTGCAGTTCATAAAAGGACAGGTAACGTTTGTCACGCTGTTGCACAAACAGCACGCTCATTTATTTTTAATTTGTTTGTTGTTATAGACTATAGTGTGCGCTGCACACCCTTCTTACTGTTTTGTTGCAGTCTGCATCTTCCAATTAATTTGCCTGCTTCTCCTCCAGCTCTGCACCACCCAGCCTGCAGAAAAGGTGCGTGCACTTTGCGAGCTTGTAACGAGCGTGCTTTGCCCTCAAGGGCAAGCATTGGTTAATGGCAGTCATGTGACTGATGCAGCCAGATCCTTTCTTTTGCAAAATTGAGATTAATAGTTACATTTAATTTTTGAGGGGCAAAGACAGGGCTCTATACACACATACACATTAAAAAACAACAACAACAACAAAAACACCCCCAAGAGAAGGGCACTTGAGGCATCCGGGAGGAAAGGGGCGGGTGCACCCTCCGCCCCCACCTCTGCACGTGCCTGCCTGATCACCTCACTCTGTGACTGCACTAGAATCAGCCAGTTGTCGATGTAGTTTAGGACACGGATGCCCTGAAGCTGCAACGGAGCTAGGGCCACATGCACCACCTTTGTAAATGTATGGGGTGAGCATGCCAGACCAAAGGGAAAGACCTGATATTGGTAAGCTTCGCCCCTGAAAGCAAACCTCAGGAACTTTCTGTGGGAAGGATGGACACGTGAAAGTATGCGTCCTTTAGATCTATAGTGACAAACCAGTACTCTGACCTGATTTGAAGCACAACTTGTTTCAGCGTGAGCATTGTTAACTTCAGCTGACTGACTGATTGGTTCAGTTGCCTGAGATCTAAAATGGGCCTCAGTCCTCCATCCTTCTTTGGAACTATGAAGTACCGGCAGACTCCCTTTCTAGAAGCAGAACCACCTCAATGGCTCCCTTCCTTAAGATAGTACTCACTTCTTGTTCCAACACCAGAGCCTGCTCGGGACCTACCGCGGTGGGAATAATCCCGCTGTAACGAGGTGGCGAAAGACCGAACTGAATACAGTATCCACCCTCTATAGTGCACAGAATCCACTCGAGTCTCTCGAGATTGGTTTCTGATGTTAAGAGCAGTTGCCGCTCCAACCCCCGTGGCTCACAGACGGGGGGCAGAACGGACCTCCTCGGGGGAAGCATGCCCCGGCCCCACTGAGATGGTCAGAGGGGGCTGAGGAGTCTGTCGAGGGCAGAGAGGGGAAGCGGGTGCCATATCTTGCTGCGGCAGAGACTCCTCCTCCCCTCGGGGGCTCACCCTCAGAAGTCCTGGAACACACAGATCAGGACTTCTTATCACCCTGGGACTTCTTTGCCATAAGCACTGCCCTCAGATCATGCTTAGGCTTAGAAGCCCCAGAGCCGGAGTGCCACTTCGACACTGAAGCCTGTTCTTGTGGGGGTGCGTGGCAAGCGACACTCTCCTTCTGGCTGTCGTGGTATGGGGAGGTGGTACCAGCATCGCTGAAGAGACCGCAAGCGGGGCATCAAAAAGACAGACCCTGTCCTGAGATTTTGCATCAGACAGGGTCAGCCAGAGAAAAAATGGCCGTCCTCCCGAGCTCAATGATGTCCTCGGCATCAACTTGGTCTCGCGCGTTGAGCTCCTTCAGTAGATCAGCCTGGTATTTCCTATTTAGCACCCAAACTCTGGAACAATCTACCTAATACTGTTCGGGAGGCGGGCACACTTTGTCAATTTAAATCTAGATTAAAGACACTTCTCTTTACTCTGGCTTACACATAACACACTGATATACATTTATTAATCAAATCCGTTAAAGGATTGTTAGGCTGCATTAATTAGATCAGCCGGAACCGGGAACACTCCCCTT
>JAUCMU010000151.1:16275503-16291724 GCA_032275025.1 Enteromius treurensis
TTTAAACATAAGTAGTGCCGGCTATGCGTTATTACTTTGGAGCGGTTATTATTCGAAAAGAACCAACCTGCAAATGTTTCAAATGACCAATCAGAATCAAGCATTCCAGAGAGCCGTGTAATAAGAATATTTAAGCTTTCACTTTTATATTAATTATAGATTCTTGTATTAATTTTGTTGTGTTTGTTTCAAAATGTCCATATAGTTTATTTTAGCACTTTGAGTTAAACTGAAAAACAAAGTGTTTAAATATTTATTGTACAGTTAAATTTAGCTTTTAGCTTGTTTTTTAAAAAATTTTCAAAAGGTGTAAAAGATTAGTTAATGAAAATATTGCTATTCTACAAAATCCTGGGCTTTTTTCTCTCTCAGTGTGATGTCATTAGCAAAAATCAATACGTCAAATGGAGGGAAAGTGGTGTGGCTTTTGAGATGAGGGAGGGGCTCTACCAAACAGCCAATCAGAGTCTGCTCTCCACACGAGTGTTCAATCATGTGAGTAGATTGACTGTTTATTAAAATAGTTGATGTTGTGTAGTTCATGATTCACTCTGATTCAGCTGTCTGTTTCTCTGTGTGTGTGTGTGTGTACCAGAGAGGAGATCGGGTTGCCGTTAGAGGATACTGGGGTGACATTGTCTCCAGTCCATATCTGTCCTTCGGCATAGAGACAGAAAACAAAAACCTGCTGAAGAAACAGAACAATCAACAAGTGAAGGTGAAATAAATTAATTAACCACTAAATTCAAACCGAAACCTACATCATTTAAGATAATTTTCCTAACTTGAATTTATAGCTTTTAATTTGTTGTATGTTATACACTGCTAAAAAAAATATAGAGAACACTAAAATAATGCATCCTAGATATGAATTAATGAAATATTCTTATTAAATACTTTGTTCTTGACATAGTTGAATGTGCTGACAACAAAACTCACAAAACAATTATCAATGAAAATCAAATTTATTAACCCGTGGAGGTCTGGATCTGGAGTCACACTCAAAATTGAAGTGGAAAACCCACTACAGACTGATCAAACTTTGATGTAATGTCATTACAAATCCTTCAAAATGAGGCTCAGTAGTGTGTGTGACCTCCACGTGCCGGTATGACCTCCCTACAACACCTGGGCATGCTCCTGATGAGTTGGACAATGGTCTTCTGAGGGATCTCCTCCCAGACCTGCACTAAAGCATCCGCTCACTCCTGGACAGTCTGTGGTGCAGTTTGGTGTTAGTGGATGGGGCGAGACATGATGTCCCAGATGTGCTCAGTTGGATTCAGGTCTGGGGAACGGACGGCCAGTCCATAGCATCGATGCCTTTGTCTTGCAGGAACTGCTGACACACTCCAGTCACATGAGTGTAGCATTGTCTTGCATCAGGAGGAACCCAAGGCCAACTGTACTGGCAAATGGTCTCACAAGGGGTCTGAGGATCTCATCTCGGTACCTAATGGCAGTCAGGCTACCTCTGTGCGGCCCTCCAAAGAAATGTCACCCTACACCATTAAGTCAAGTCAAGTCAAGTCAAGTCACTTTTATTTAAATAGTGCTTTTAACAATACAGATTGTAGCAAAGCACTGAACATTATCAAATAGAAGAACAGAGTGATGGTAATGTATAATGACAAGAATTAAACTTTATTTATCAAATGCAGAGACGGTCTCTGTAGTCAAGACGACGGTAATCACTGGAAAGCAGATGTCCCCAACTAAGCAAGCCAGAGGGGACAGCGGCAAGGAACCAAAACCCCATTCAATGAAAGCAGTTTATGTCCCCGGGCACTTGAATTTGGGAGTAGAAATCCTGCCGAGACAGGGGCTGAGGCCCGGGGAGTGGAGATTGCATCCAGATGTCGTACAGCGAATCTGGACAATCTTCTACAAAGTCGAGGTGGATTTGTTTGCGACTCAAGAGAGATATTTCACCCTAGCCCAGAGCCGCTGAAACTATGGGTGTGGCCTTTGAGGGGGCACATCTCATAGCCACTGGTTTGTCAACCAAGGTTGTTCAAACCATATTACAATCCAGAGCTCCTTCCACAAGGAAATTATATGCACAAAGCAATTTCGGCAATTTTGGCTTTCCACTCCCTTAGTGATGGTCGTTCAGTGGGTGGAGATCCTTTAGTGGTAAGTTTTCTTCGTGGAGTATTGAGGCTGAGGCCTCCGGTACACACCCGTGTTCCGACTTGGGACCTGGCTTTGGTATTTAGGGCCCTCTCTCAAGCCCCTTTTGAACCGTTAGAACAAGTCTCTGACCGTCTCCTGACCTTTAAGACTGCGGTCTTATTGGCTCTGGCTTCATTAAAAACAGTAGAGGACCTTCAGGCCCTGTCATGTGTGGACTTTGCGCCCGGTTTGACTAAAGTCTTCCTTTAGCCGAGAGTGGGTTATGTCCCTAAAGTCCCTTCAGTACCAACACAGCCGGTAGAACTTCAGGCATTCTGCCCACCTCCCTGCGGGGAGCTAGACCAGGAAGAGCTACGAAGTTTGTGTCCAGTGCGAGCACTGGATACCTACATTCGTAGATCTGCTCTTTGGAGGAAGTGGGACCAGTTGCTGGTGTGCCTTGGTCCTCCTCATAGGGGTCTGCCTGCATCAAAGCAGACCCTGAGCAGGTGGATAGTGGAAACTATCTCCATTTCTTATGAGTCTTCTGGTCTTCCCTCACCGTTGGGAGTCAGAGCTCATTCAGTTAGAGGTATGGGGGCCTCAAAGGCCTTCTTGGCAGGTGCCTCGGTTCCGGACATCTGCAGAGCAGTGGGTTGGTCATCCCCTGTGACCTTTGCCAGGTTTTATGGGCTAGACCTACCGGCTACCCCGGGCTCGGTGGTCCTCGTGCCTTAGTGTGCTGAATCCACACTGGCGGGGGCTTGGGAGTCTGCGGGCGCTATGCGTCCCATAGCGTTTTCGTACGCAGTTCAAGTTCCTGAAAACAAATGTCTTAGGGTTATGTATATAACCCCTGTTTTTTGAAGGAACGAGAACTGCGTCCTCTTGCCATACCCCCTGCACCCCCTTCTGGGTGCTTGCTTCATGCCTGAGGGCTGGCGTGCACTGCTTTGCACGTCTTCTTATACATCCTGGTCGGTGACGTCACCCGAGGGGGACGTCTCAGCACTTCGTTTTGCAGTTTGCATAGCAGTTTCAGAGCGTGGTCACGCTTAAGGCTTTCCCATAGCGTTTTCGGACACAGTTCAAGTTCCTGAAAAGGAACGTCTCAGGGTTATGTATATAACCCCTGTTCCTTGAAGTTCCTTGAAGAAGTTTTCGGACGCAGTTCTCATTCCTTCAAGGAATAGGGTTTATATACATAACCCTGAGACGTTTCTTTCAATTAAAACAGCCCGGATATGCATTTTTTATCCTGGACTAGTTGCTCAATCACAGTGCACTGGATAGCTGGCCAATCATAGCACATCTGGCTTTTTTAGAATGATAGGCTTTGTACAAATTGACTTGTTTCAGGAGGTATGGTTCAAAGGAGAAACAAAAATGTACAGTATGTGGAAAATAATGTGTTTTTTGCAGCTTAAACCACATAAACAAATTGCATTACACCAAATACACAAAATTGTGTTATTTTTAGGAACATCAGAATTTGATTTTAATTTTAGATATGTACAATATAATGTTATTTTGGGTGCATTTTGATGTAGTTAGGCAGTATTTTCTCCAATACCTTTAGCAAAAGATAATTCCACTTGCTAATAACATTTTGCTCTGATACACACTTGTTCATTCTCTGTTTTTTTCTATGTGAAGTAGCAAGTTCACAAAGCATTAAAAGTAAGGTGAATAGATGTGGTCAGCCCATAATTGTCTGGCCCTTTGCCCACAATCTGAGATTCAACTGGAGAAGAGCACAAGAAGCCTGACCTCATCAGCAGTACAAACTAGGTGATGCCATGCAGCTGATTGCAAAGAGATAAGTAACTTTCAGTTTTTTTTTTAGGAAGACGCAGTTTCTTTTGCCAGTAATGTGGGCTACCCTTGCCTCCTGCGGCCATCCTATGTTCTGAGGTGAGTACGGGGAACAGTGAATTCAGGACATGAGCACAGCAGAAAGATCGGTTTCAGAATTGACCCCCTGTCTGATGCTTTGGCATAATTTTGGCTTTTGTGTGCTGAAAAGACAAAAATGTGATCGCAGTTAATTACAAATAAACTGTCCCTCCAGTGACTGAAAACTACTGCAGTTGGATCAGTAAGTTAGTGAACAAATCGATTTTAATGGTGAATGATTCATTCAAATGGCATTTTAATAAGATTTTATAAGATTCACTGATCTAGTTCGAAAGTTCAGCTTAACAAATCGGTCAATGGTTACACTTTATTTTGATAGTCCACTTTAGACATTCTACTAACTTGCAAACAGACTTGCAAAGTTTCTGATAGTCAGTTAAGATGTTAAGCAGACAGTCTACTAATACTCTAATGACTGCTAGTTGACATATACTGTAGTTGCAAAGTTACTTACTGTTAGTAGAATGTCTAAAGTTGAATACGGAAAAAAAGTGCCACTTACAGCTCCAATAGGGAATCATTTTCAGTGAATTAATTAACTAAAAATAACTATAACAACAATGTTTGAAACAACAGCATAAAAGTATAAATTTTTGATTCCATTACTAGCTCTCCCAGGTTCACTGCCCTTAATCAAATGAAAGAAGACATTAGTCAGTATAAAGCAGTCAACTGCTGATTTGAAATGTCACTCAAGGCTTCTCAATGACAGCCTGTAGAAATCTTGGGTAAGATGCAATTCACCTGCATTATAAGACTCTCAGACTGGCAGGACTTGAACAGCTAATTTGCACATAATCAGACAGCAGGCATCTGTTCTGAGTGCAGTGATGAGCAAATTAGGTTCCTTTTAAACCAGGCGCCCAGTCCGCTGTGCAGCAAGAGGGCACACAGTAATAGCTAAAAAAATTCTGCTTTTAACCATTACCCAATACACATCTCAATCATAAAAGCACTTTCATTCAACGGAGCACTTTTCTATTTGTTCTCATTAGATGTTGCCTCAAAGGTTACTGTCTGTTTTGAGAGAAGATTAGGTGTTTTTTTTTTCCTTCTCAGGGAACTGCCACAGTCAAAATCCAGAGATTCATATAGTTGTGAAGTGTGAAGCTAATAGATATCAGTGGAAGGTGCAGAGCACAAATCTCAGTCTTGTAACTAAACTGAAAACATATAAAAAGCTAAATGAATGCAAAGGGCTTTAGCAAATTTTTTGCTAGTAAAATCTTTATACCCTTTTATGGTATAAATCAACAACCACACACAATACAGTCTCTTGCAGAGACAGTGATTTGCTTTTATTTTTCAAGAAAATCCAGCTGCCAAAACCAGGCATTTTTTTTTTTTTTACTTCTTTTATCTGTTTGAATATTTACTGCTCTGTGTGACTCCATCACCACTTAGCTTCTCAGTTAAGACCTCTGATTTCAGTCCTGCAGTCCTGCTGTTTCTGTGGCTGTTTGGTGCCAGCTGTGGTTTGGCATCGTTATATTGCCTAAACCGGTGCCTGAGGCTCAGACTCACAGGGACTGGAGCTCTGACACAGAACCTGACAGAAACACTGCCAGTTCATCTGGACCGTGGAACAGTTCATACTGAAGAGAGCTTACGGCTGTCTTAGTATATTTCCCACTTGTCTCTCTGTGTTTACTGTATTTTGATGTGTTAGTGAAACATATTGCTGAGTGTCAGTTAAATAGTGTAAAGGGATGCAACCAGAGTTTAAAACAAACTTTTTGGCTTAATAAAGTGTTACACACACAACCCAAAATTGTGGACATGTCCACTTATATGAACAGTACACTGTATGTTGATGGTCATTTAATCAGGTGTGGTTTCCTTTCTATAGATGTTAAACATCTGACAACACCACAAATATTAGCTGCAGGGCTGATGCTATTAAAATCACCAAGAAAATCAGTGTTTTTTCTCTCTATATGAAACACATGCAGTGCAGATCGCCTCAAGGAACAGCTGACCCAAATATATTTCTCTACTTTACTTTTTCTCTCTTTCTTTCTTCATTTACACAACTCTACATAACTTCCCTTCTGTTAGGTTTGAGTCATGTTTTTGTCTCCTGATGGGCTCATTTAAATGTCAGAGATGATGAATGATGGGAATCTTTCTGTTTCCAGTGGCTCGGCCATGAATGTGGTATACGGTGAAGATGAGATGAAGCGTTTCCTTGAGGAAGCCACGCAGGTGTCACAGGTGAGATCTGCACATGTAACCATTTGGTCCCGGTTGCAGCATAACTTACAGTGAATCGTGTTGGTTTTGCCACATTAATCATGCAACAACTCAGTCATGAATTATGTAACATGCAGGCTTTTTAGCCATTATCACAAATGAATGATGTTCTTAAAATTAAATCTCATCCCATCTTTGCACACCCTTTAGGAAAATATGCCCAAAAGCGGTTTTTATTTTTAAAAAACAGGCCAAGCACATTTCCAGCAGCTCCAGTTTTTCTGTACCTCAGGGCCAGTATTGATTTTCATCTCCTGTTCCTGCTGCCCCTTACAGTTTTTCACTTAAAGACTGCAGTAGTTTTCCTGAGTCCTGCAAAACCACTTTACCATCGCTGTCATTGAGCCATTCTCAAATACATAGGGAAAGATATTGAATATTTTTTCACCATGCTTTTTTAATTACCGTCACTAGCAAAAATGAATTTAATTAGTTTTTATATTGTCGAGCTTGTAAATTATTCAGACTTGTAGCTACAGGATATAGAGAGGTACTGAAGTATTGTAGCGCACGGCAATATTTTTATAAAATCAAAATGTTGTTTTCTACTTCAAACCAAATCAAGGTGAACCTCTGCCAAGCACTTTTTGCCAAAAGTCAGACTATTAATTAATTATTATTATTTTTTGACTAGGATATAGATGGCCTCTATGCGAATACTTCTGGACTAAAAGCCACAGAGCTCCAACAGTGATTTAATGAGGTCTTTTACTTCACAGCCCTATAACAATGCAGATCAATAATATATATAGATTTATAGAGTTGTGAAGCCTTTTTATGGCTCTAGTAAAATGAACAGCCTTAAGCTGAACACATAATATCCTCAAGCACTCAATTAGCCTTAGTTCATCTTTCATCGGGAAGAGAATTAACAATTTATTCTGTCTCTCCATACTCTCTGTATACCACTGTTCAAATGTTTGGTAACCAAAAGATATGTTCAATATCATAACAACCGTAAAAAAAAAATATAAATAGTAACCGAAAAAAGTGTATCAATAACTGCCAGACAAAACAGTGTGGAAGGCTGGAATAATTAATATCTGTGTCTGTACATCACTACCTCATTCAATGAAAATCTAAAAGCCTGAAAGCTTAACTTCCCACAAATGTATATTTAAGTGTACAGTATGTCAGGTTGTCTTATGAAGCTAGTCAAATGGCTAATGGATATGAGAGACAGGTCTTTAAGATGTCTTTAAGGTGCTGGGTGGAAGGGTTTACTTTAGTCCTACAAAGCATTGTGCTTATATTCACTTGAGTAACAGAATGACCCTGTGCTGCTTGAGGCTCAGGTTGGTATGGGTGTTAGAGATGGTTAACAATTCTGGGAAGCACTTCACAAACACTCTGTCCTTGTTAATGTGCAGTTATAGCCTTGAAAGGCCCTTTGAATCAGCTTTTCAATACAGCATTTTAGATGCTCTTTGCAGTATTTTTAAGAGACTTTTTTAGCAACATTATTATTTACAGCATTTTCTTGGGAACAGGATCATCCTGTGGTCATCACTAAATTTGTCCGAGGTGCCAGAGAAGTGGAGGTGGATGCAGTGGCTAGAATGGGCAAGGTGAGAGATGCTAGAATAATTTTTAAACAGAAAATGGGAAAAAGGATTAAAAAAAAAAAACTACTAAATGGAAATTTTCATTTTGAAAATGGAGCACTAGATTTTGATTGAAACTGTCCCAAGTGAAGATCCATGTTGCGGTGGTTTGATTTAAGTAGAGGATATAATTGTGTAAGACTTTTGAAATAAAAGTATTTTGAAAAAAAATAAAAGATGGCTCAATCTGCTTCACTCCAAAAAGAAAAATGTGTTTAAGTATGCTCCTTCTATTTTTGTCTTTATCACAGCTTTATCTTATAGTTTTTCTGTTAAGTAAAGTTTTTGCACTGAATTGATAATAATCGTAAAGGAGTAGTTCACCCAAAAATGAATTTTGGTTAACATTTAGTTTAACAGTTATCACTGTTAACTATTTGCTTTTTAGTATGCATATTACTAGCACATTTGCTGTTTGTTAATACTTTTAAAGCACATGTTATTCATAGTCTTATTCTACTTCCCCTAAAGGGATAATTCACCCAAAAATGTCAACCAAAATTATCATAATTTATTCAACCTCATGTTGTTCTAAACCTGTATGAGTTTCTTTCTTTTGTTGAATGTAAAAATAGATATTTTGAAGCATGCTAATCAAACAGTTTTTGCTCCTCATTGACTTCCATATATTTCTTTCCTTACAATGGGGACCAAGAACTGTTTGATTACCAGCATTTTTCAGAATATCTTCTTTTTTGTTCTCCTTAAGAAAGAAACTTACAGCTTTGGAACAACATGATGTTGAGTAAGTTGACAAAATTTACATTTTTGGGTGAACTATTTCTTTAATCATACTATGAATAAGCAGTAATTAGGAGTTTATTGAGGCAAAGGTTGTAGTTAATAGTATGTGAAAACTGGATATTAACATAAAGGGTATGAAAATTGTTATCATTTACTTAAATTGATGTTGTTCCAAATCTGAGTTTCTTTATTTTGGAAAATGTTGGTAATCAAACACTTGATGTTAGCCATTTTCCTCTGGAGGATGGAAGAAACTGGAAATCAATGGCTACTGTCAGCAGTTAAGTTAAGGTGAATAAATGATGAGAGAATTAACATTTTTGGTTAACCTATCCCTTCTGTCTAAACAAACAATCTAACTGCTCACACCTAAACTGAAGCTTTTTCAGTTCCAGTGTGTGATCAGTTATTAAATCACATCTAGAATTTTCTGCATAAAATATATTACATGAGTGTTAGCCCATGAAATTGATGTTTGCTAAAAGGAACAACTAAACGGTCCTCTTAAGGATTGCTATCACTTCTAGAGAGTCTATTTCTTAGTGCTCAAGTGACTGGGAGTTCAGCGTTAAGGTCATTGCTAGTGTCATGGTAAATTTTTATAAGCTACTTTGTTTTGGAATAACAATTCTCAATGGCTAGTACCATCAACAAAAGTAATAAAGGCACTTATAATATGTATCAAGTTGCAACCATTGCAGTCAGTTGATGGTTTGAAAACCAAACACACAAGCCCATCCTTGATTTGAAAAATACTTAAATAAAATGAGCTAAAATGAATGATAGCTAAATAGCTGTTTTAAGTATGTTTGTGCTTACAGGTGCTGGCTCATGCTATCACAGAGCATGTGGAGGATGCAGGAGTGCACTCAGGAGACGCCACACTAATGCTGCCCACCCAGACCATCAGCCAGGGAGCTCTAGAGAAGGTCTCAACCTTATTTTTATTCAAGAAAGCTTGCTGTGCAAAGCTGTTGTTCACCTTATCCAGATAGATGCTTTTCCATCTTTTTTTCTATTTGTTGTACAATAATTTTTGTGCATCAAATGTTTCCTTAAAAAAATTTTACCTTTTCCAATTTTTGACTGTGGCGATTCTGATCCTCATGAAGAACATATTGCTTTCTGTTACACCTAATTTGTGCAGGAAAAATCTAATTTGACTTCACAAAACATACGCTGATGTCATTTTTAATTTAAAATTTCTTTCAGTGTGGTCTTTTGTTTGTGTATTGTGTATTTTGTGAGCCACAGATGTGACACTTCTTTTGAGCTACATCAAAGCCGACTTTAAAAAATAGTCTGTGTATGTGAAATCCATCTCTTAAAACGCATCTGACAAAATGCGTTTACTCCTGGCAAAGTTAGAGGGACCAGCAGTCCATCAAAGTCTCCTCTTTTCAGCTGCCTCGGTTTATCAGAGTTGATATTAAACTTTCTGCACTTCCCAAAATGTACATTTGATTGCTATATATTTGAAAGGACATGCATAACTCGGACTGTGATTGATGTTTTTAGACTGTGCATACGTAAAGACTTTGAGTTATTACTTGGATTTATTTATACATTTTTATTTTTTTTTTTAAATTTTAGGTGAAGACTGCTACACAGAAAATTGCTAAGGCGTTTGAGATTTCAGGGCCATTTAACACTCAATTTTTGGTGAAGGGCAACGATGTAATGGTAAGTTATTGGAGCATCATGAAAAATGTGTCTGTGACTTTAAAAGATATGAATTGGAAATTTCATAGCCAGTGAACCGACAACATTTAAAAACATTTTTGATCCAGAATTATCATTAGAACTACTTTTCATTATATCTTCTTTATTTACTCTGTAAATTATGGTTTCCGCTTAAAAACATTGGGTGATAGTAAGAAAGAAATGAATCATGCTGTTGAGTTTTTTTTTTCAGCTATATGTCTTCTGGTTGCTCAGGACTGTTTCTGTCTCAGGTGATCGAGTGTAACCTGCGTGCATCTCGATCTTTTCCTTTTGTCTCTAAAACTATTGGTGTGGACTTCATCGATGTGGCTACCAGGGTGATGGTGGAAGAGCCAATGGACGAGTCTCATCTGCCCTCCCTATTAAACCCAATCATTCCAGTCGACTACGTCGGCATTAAGGTATTTATGTGTGTTAAGTAAAAGTAAGCGTGTGTTAGAGCTATGCACAAGAATTGTATTGTAGTTTATATTATCAATGTATCAAAGGTTATACAGATTACAAATGAAACATGGCAGATAAAATAAATGTGTAATTTGTTATTGTTTTTTTTAGGGTTCTTGGAATAAAATGTTTAAATTACAGGATTATTTAAAAAATAAAAAAATGTATGTATTATACCTTTTTACTATCACTTTTGATCAGCTGATAAATCCAACCTTGCTAAATAAAAGTATTAATATTACCACATGCTGTTTAGAGGTTTATTTGTTTTTTTACCTTTTAGGTAACTAGTTACAACTTACTAAAACAAGTTAATCAGCTTTAAAAGTGATTGATTGTACAATTAATTTACTAGAGTGTTAGTGCATTTTTGTATCACAGGTTCAGGAGTCAAAGTAGTTACGTGAGTCTAAGACACTTGCCGCCTGAATGGTGTCTCTATTCTCCCAAAGTCATTTCCTGTGAAATGATCAAGGAGTTTCAGCCGCAAAGAGGAGCCAATCACGAGGGAATAATCCCTGTCTCCTGCCAATCTCAAAGTTTTAAATACCTCATTTACTGCTGAGAGGAATTTTAAACAGTTATCTGGATGTTTCTGTTGGAGAGAGACGTATAGGGGATTTACACTCTCTTGCAAGATTAAAGATTCATTCTCTCTCCCTTTTTCAAATGCATTTTTTCTTGACCTTTTTTCTCAATTTAAAATAAACGTGAAACTTTGACATATATATTCCAAGAAATGGGGAAAAACGTGTAAACTTTGTAAACTTACAAACATATTTTTTACACATTTCTATATGACTTTTTGAACAGCCTGAAAACAATCGGGGTCAACAGCCCGAGAGGAAGATGAGGTGTATAGATGCATGGTGGAACGGTACAGAGGCAAAACAGGGGAAACAAGAACAGATGCTATTTTAGATTACTGTAAATAAAGGCCACTATTGTGGACCATGTTGCCAGCCATGGCCTTACAATGCCTAAACGATACAGCAAAATATTGTTAGATTGACCATATCCTCAATACTGTCATTTACGTAAACATTTTGAAATGGTCTCTTTCAATTACAGTAATATCCCAAATAGAGTAATGTGTAAATATTGAAAGGTTATATGGCATACATAAGAAGCGCAGCCTTCTGTATTTCAGTACAGTAACTGTCATGCCATAGGTAAGATGAAGTAACACTACCAGAGTGCACTGTTATATTGACAAACATTTTGATCTTATTTGTGAACAATGGGACATGGACTTTTCATTCTGATGGCACTGATATTTGTTCATTGACTTCATTGTTCATTTTTCTCAATTACTTTGGCTCAATTCTCGAATGAAAATGATCTATTCAATTATGAAAAGTTAGTATACACGCATGTATATTCCTTAAATATCTGACATTGACATAGTTTGTAGTGTCTGCTAAATTGACCTCTAATTGTAATACAGTTTGAATCAACCATTTAACTAATCAAGTTTGGATGCATATGTACTGTAGAATAAAGTTCTGAAATTCCAGCAAACAGTTGTGACGTGTGCACTCACAGTTTGCATAATGTTTTGAAAAATGTGCCAAAGCAATTTAGAAAAGCTGTAATACTTCTATGCAAATATTAAGGGTGATATGACAAATGCACCAAAGAAAGATTGAGAAAAATGTTAAATACATTAAAATATAAACTCATATATTAAACTGCAATAATATGTAATTCTGTCAAAATTTGTCAAAGACATAATGCATGCTTGGTAAGCATAAGATGCTTTGTTAAAAACATTTCAAAATCTTACTGATCCGAAACATTTAAAAGTAGTGTATACATACTATTTATCATGTTTTCCCTTTCTATATCGCATAACATGTTGAGAGTGAACAGATCTGTGGCACCAAAGAAAACGTAAAAATCAGTGGTAAAGATAAAAGGACCTTAAATGAATTGAGCGCAGAGTTGAATTCTGTCAGAGTAGTAGTCAGGATAATATAAATGAATATGACAGAGTTCACATCGGTACATTATCCTGTTTCTTGTTTCCTCTGCTTTTGTCAAGCTGGGTAGCGTTTCAGAAACAGTGCTCTTCCTGCCTAACAAGTCCCAAATGTGAAGTCTGTACTGCCTTCCTCAGCTACAGACGGCTGCTGGATGAAGGTCAGCATGTAAGAGTTTTTCAGAGAGCATGGACACACTTCCATGTGTTTCATGATAATGCTTGTTATCCTTTTCCAGGAATCTGCTCCTCACATGTTTTTGTGAAACCGGTCCACGAAGAAAATCCAGATATCTCTCTAAAGATCCAATACAAATTTGCGCATTGATTTTTCTAAAGCTCTCTCCTGGCATTATGCGATATGATTGCTGGTTACAATATTTGCAATTTTCCTTTTGTAATATAGGCAGTGACCCATCGGGACCAGGAAGGCCTGGTTTCCATGCCAACTGCTAGCCTTTAAAGCTCTATAAATTGGTAATAGGGAAAACCACTCTTTGCTTCTTCATGTTCTGGGATTCTCCTCACAGGGTTGTGTGAATCCTCAGGGGGCTTAGTAGTAAATAATATATCTGCTATGACTGGCTTTGGAATGGTGCCCGGTTTGGAATAATAGTAGTAGTTGAAGTAGTAGTGTCCTTCACCTCCACAGTTCACCCTGCTGGAGGTGCCCACTGGGATTCCTGACACATTAACAGCCAACAGTGCTTCCATACCAGAATAAATCAAAGCTGCTTGTGTTTATTCCCGCCGGTGTGGCCTTCTCTCACATTTACATACGTAAGTGAGGCTGGCTTATCCAGGGCTGATTAGATGGCTTCAAGGATGAGTTCCCCCTGGTGGCGCTCTGCAATGGAGGCCGGGGTGGCGTGTTAATCTGCGTCCTGCGTCCCCTGTGCAGGTAATGGGAGCTGTCTGCTTTTAATTGGAGAGATAAGGACGTCACTTCTCACAGGGCAATCTGCTTGCCCCGTCACTCGGAAACTGCTTGAATAGAAGTCAAACCAGCTCCCCTGTTGGTCCAGTCCAAAACATTTCACTTTAACAGTCCCACCATGTTCTATAAACCGACATTCAGTAGCATTATCCAGCATTTTTCTCATTGAAATATGTGTTTTGCTTATTTGAAACCTTAGGTTGTTTACCTGAGTTTACTCTTAGTCATTTTATTGTGTCCTTTGGGTTTGTTGTGTCTCTTCCACACAGTGATGTTTTGAATTTCCACGGTGTGGATGATTCAGGTCTTCTAATGTTTTGGCCTGTGGGTGGCAGTGGTGTAGCAGGTTTATCGTTTTCTCATTCACTTTCATATGGGAAGTTCTGGTATAATATAATTTGATTGGTGAGAACCACCCTAACATGTCAAATGCTCTTGAAACCATTAACCCTATATTAAAAATAGTCACATTAGACTTTCATTAGGCCTGTATACATTTTCTCGCTTTCTTGTTCCCAGGATGCATGATAAGCACTGTGCAATAATGCTTCACAGATAAGTGTCAGGAAGTAAACAGCATTTGTATCAGATGGGTTTTCTAAATAAATGAAAGCCTGCATCTCCTAAGTTGCATAAATATAAAGCAAACGGTTTCTTTTGCAGTTCTACATGTATAGCAAAATCATTCTAAATGGTTAGATTCTACAGCAGTATAATAAATCAATTGTTGGACATTGTATTTGTTTACATAATTTATAATAGTGTGTATATATTATTTTATATAGTTTGGGGTAGGTAAGATTGTTATTATTATAATAATATAAAATAAATTACAAAAAAGTTTATTTTAGTGCAGTTAATGCTGTTCATTTGAACTTTCTGTTCACCAAACAGCAGTTTGTTAAGTAAAGCTAGCTAGCTATCTTCTTGCCTACCTACCTATGGATAGATGGATAGGTAAGTCATTTTAAACTTTAATAATATATCAGAATTTTTTAATATAATTAAATAAATGCAGCCCTGATGAGAGACTTTTTTATTTTTTATTTTTATAAATTAGAAACTTTCGAAATGGCAAAGTATATGCTTCAGCCATTTTAAAAATAAAATAAAATAAATTGAAAGACCTCTATTTGAAATTAAATATGTTTATGCTCTTTTCTAGGCTCCTATGTTTTCCTGGCCTCGCCTGAGAGAAGCTGACCCTGTCCTGCGCTGTGAGATGGCTTCCACTGGAGAGGTACAGTACAGAGCTGCTTCAGGCACATCGATTACCGTTGCATCTGTCATCAAATCTGAGGTGTCCCCAGCTTGTGGTTTCATCTCAGGTTGCTGAGGAGCATTCCCACCGTCTGGGATAAATATTTACATATTGTTTACCAATTGTAGCCTTATTAGTTCAGTGACTCTCATGGATGCATGCAGTTTTCATGTCCAAATCGAGCAAAGGGTATTTTTATGTTTCCACGTGGGCCAGTTTACCTGCTCTCCCTGGCAACGAGAATACCATAGAAACCAGCCTGGAGGACAATGAAGCAAGAGGAGCATTTTTATCGTGCAGCACTGATTTCCAGCATGAGAACAGGAAGTACAATATCTCCACACCAGATTTTATGATGGCCCCATTCTGTCCGTTTTTTCATAATTGTAATATCACACCAGTCTACCTTCATTCAGCAACATCTTTAATATGTTTGATTTATTTCGCCTTGGCTTTAAATATTGTACTAATGGAGATAAATGAATAATTTACCCAGGAGTTTCTGTGTGCTGTGATGAATATTTGCAGATTTGCTCATGATCTTAAAGATTTCTTTCATGCTCCTGTTTTTTCTCTTGTCTTTTCTCTCTGCAGGTGGCTTGCTTTGGACCAAACATCTACTCTGCCTTCCTGAAGGCCATGCTCTCTACGGGATTCAAGCTTCCCCAGAAGGGGATTCTTATTGGGATACAAGTGAGGGAGAAACTTTTTTTTGTTCTATTCCTTAAGGGTTGAATCTCAGAGGACCGTCTGTATCACATCCACTCAGATTTTCTCAGTAGAAAATGAAAAAGAGCAGGTTTTATGTTACAAGTTATTATTTCCTCAAAATGATACACGCTATAATATAAGGTTTTAATAATATGAGGTTTAGTGCACATTCATGAGCTTAAGAATTGACATGTAAAAATTCTGTTAGTTTCTTGTTCAAAACTGAAAGTTAGAATGTTATCTTCCAGGAAATATTATTTTGAGGTCATGTACAGTTAAGGTAAATAATAAAATGTAATATAACATAATATGACACAATGCAATATACTGTAATATAATGCTGTTTAATTAAACTTAGAAAACTTTTTTTTCACGAGTTCGGGCTTGTCGGCTTGATTAAAGCGAAGCAGATTTGGCGTGCTGCTAAAGGAGGAGAAACTCAGGGTTAGAAGAAGCTCAAGGAGGCAGGGACCGAAGCGTAAAGGTGCAGTTGCAGGGCTGAGTCTAAGGGGGCTATGACTAAAGCTCA
>JAUCMU010000151.1:16291824-16312184 GCA_032275025.1 Enteromius treurensis
CCCCCCCTTAGAGAAAGGTGGAGAAGGAGAAGGAGGAGGGATACAAAGATCGAGATGAGGCAAGGGAGCAGGTCTGGCTATTTTATAGGGAGAGTTGAGGGATCTGATAGGAAGATGGGATAATTGGGAAATGAGAAGGCGAAGATTGTAAATAGGGGGTAAAGCCTTCGCCCCCTCCTCCCGAAACGAGTTTTAGAAAACTATGTTTTTTTTAATGAACTGGCATTTTTAGATTTAAACGGCACAATTTCTGGGATTATTTTAAATAATTGCTCTTGGATCAAACAACCACGATCAGCAATTAATCAGCCGTGACAGGCCATTCATCTGAATGCATATTATGCACATATTCAGCACACTACTTGACCCAACTTTTTTCCTCATCAAAAATCTCCAAAATTGATAATTATTCATGAAAAAACTACTAAAATAATAAAACAGCTGCAGTTTTTTTTCACGTAAATCTCCCTAGCTGCACATAAATATATAACCATCGCGAAGGGTTGAATATCATCACATATATTCACTGGATAAAATTACTTCATGAAATGCAACAACCTCATGCTTCACACGATACGTATAAAACAGGCTTTAAAAAGACATTTTTACATGCTTCAGATACAAAGCACTTTCTCATCTGTTTTCTCAAATGGTTTTCTATGGGCAAAATGATTTTGGTGTGAGTGTGATGTTCACACATCATTTTAAGCCTCGACTATAACACAGGAATTCAGAGGCTTTGTTTTATGTTTCGATGTTATATCATCATCGACGTGCCCTCTTACATTTCCTCCTGTGCTCTCTCAGATGTTTACGATTCATGCCCACTCTCAGCGTGGAAATCAAATATCTTGTCAGGGTCATTGACGATGCTCAGACAGCACTGTGTTCTAATGGAGTCTCGGCTATGAATGGGAGCATGAAATTCCCATTCGAAACAAACCTCCGGTTCTGAAGATGCTACCTGCCTGATGGCCGTACCTGGGGACTGCAGATCTGACATGCTTTTTAAAGACTGATTACCAGCCCGTGGTTAAGTCTCCATGAACACAGAGCTGCGCTATTGATCTGGAAGTGCTTAGAGGAAGACTTTTCTTCTAGAAATAGTCTCCTGATCTGTATCCATCCACACAGACTGCCTGACCTTTTGGCTTTGAAGTTTTTTTTTTTTTCTGTCCGGCTATCTTTTTCTTTCTTCCTTCTCAGTTGTTATTTAACGTTTTTGTCTCCAGCATTCATTCAGGCCTAACTTCCTGTCCACTGCTCATCAGCTTCATGAGGAGGGCTTTAAGGTGAGTTATTTCCATCCACTTCATTGGGTTTTAGTTAGAGTTTAAATCAGCTGCAGAGACTCTGGTAGTTCTTTTTCTTGGCTGAATTCTTGGATAAGTCTGCTTCTGTTTTGTATTTACGTCTTTAGCTCTATGCCACAGAGGGTACATCAGCTTGGCTCAACGCTAATGATGTTCCAACAATCCCTGTTGCTTGGCCGAGCCATGAAAGCAAAAATACAACCTTACCCAGCATCAGCAGGTGAGTATTTATAATTGCTCTCAATTGCTTTAAATATTAAAAATAGATATTTTAAAATGTTCATTAATAGGTCTATATAAATAAAATGTCTTATCATAAATTGCAAAAATAAATTAATGGTTATTCAAAAATAAAAATAAAACTGTAACTAATAGTTTTTGCAATTTGTGATGACACTTTATTTAAGGTTGGTAGGGTTTTTTTAATTTATTTTTTTAATGTCTCTTAAACCCTGTATTCATTTATTTAAAAAAAATACAGTGAATTACTAATATTGGGAAATATTATTACAATTTTAAGTAACTGTTTTATACCTTATGTAATTTATCCCTGTGATGACAAACCTGAAAGCCTTCAGCAGTTTTTACATCAGTCTTCAGTGTCACATGATCCTTCAGAATATGCTAATATTCTAATATCTTATTATAAATGTTGAAAATGTGTAGTGCTATATATTTTGTGGAAACAGTGCTACATTTGAATGATGAGTCTTAAGTTCAAAAGAACAGCATTTAGTTGAAATAGACACTCAATGTCCTTGTCACTTTTTAAAATATTTTAATGTGTCCTTAAATCAAAGTGTTTTTTGAATGATTTTAATGAATTTCAATGAAAATTTAAACTATAAATGTGTCATAGTAGTACTCCAGTACTACTCATGCTAATGCTGCATGACTTCATGCCATGATTGTTGGCTTTGTTTACTAAAAACATTTAGCTGTGACAGTCACCGATCAGCTGTCGAGAGACCCTAGAAGTCAAGTCTGTCAGCAGAGGATCCAGTCACCTTTGAAGCATTCAAGCGTCTTTTGTGTCACTTATGTCATAGTTCTGCTCTAGTGCACGGCTCGGTCGAAGCAAAATGCCTTCATGAAAAGCGCATTCTAGACACTGCATGCTGAGATACTTCAAGTATTACTGCCACCCTCAAGAGTTGCAGTCTTATTGCACTATTTTGTTGTAATAAGAGAAGTTGGATCACAGATATATCACTAATCAGAGGGCGCTTTTAACACAGCTTCACTTACATTATTGAGATTTGGGTTCACAGTTTGGTGGCTGGTTTGAATTTTTGAGTTGATGATTAGCATTTTTGATAACTTGTATAAAAAATAATGCATGTCAATAATGACTTATGTTTAAAATCATGTACATTTTGAAGTTTGTAAAAGGTTTTTAATGGATCACTTTATGTTCTGTTCTAAATAGCCTTATCAGTGGAGGACACATTGACCTTGTGGTCAACTTACCTAACAATAACACCAAGTTTCTTAAGGACAACTTCCAGATTCGCAGAATGGCGGTGGATTACGGAATACCACTTGTAACAAACTTCCAGGTTAGGCCTGCTCTCTTAAATTAATCAGAAATCATTTTTGTAGTAAATATTAAACACCCGTTTCTCTTTCTGCAGGTTGTAAAGCTGTTTGCAGAAGCCATCAGGTATTCCAGTGATTTAGACGCCACCAGCCTGTTCCACTACCGCCAACGTGAGCCCAGACTGTCGGAGAGCTCTGCTGCATGGTTGACTTGTAACCTCTAAAACATGTGACTAACGAAAGTTAGCCAGGTGGTGTTATCTATTGGGGGCCTACTGAACAGATACCATTGGTTTTACAATCATGAATCTAACTAGACAGGGCTCAACTGTTAAGGCCCACTCACACCAAGAAAGATAACTATATGATTCAGCCTTTATTAGCTTCCATAACCAACCCATAATAACATTGTTTATTATAAGCACATGCTGCAGATCTGTCATCTGCGGTTTTAATTGCTCAAGCTCTTTAAAGCCGGATGATTCTGATTGGCTGTCAATGTTTTTAGTTAATCTAATATAAAAACAATTGTGAACTGTTATAGTTGTGTTGTATATTTGTTAAAAACTGTACATTTATATCAACTTCTGTAAACCATACTGATCTATGTTTATTGTTGAGCCCTGCTATTACACAGTTACAGTTATTTATAAATGTATATCCATTTTTCTTGAACTGTGAATATTCAAGGTCTATTAAAAAGTAGTAGCCCAAGGCTAGCTAGCTATCATTAACCATAACAATATTATTTGTTTTCAAAACGTATTAGGCTGAATGTGGCATGTGTGAGACAGTGTTGAAGCATTCTGGCTGTTTTTTAACACTCAGCACTGCCTGTTCAATGTACCAAAGAACCAGAAACTGCTACTCTCAGCACACAATAGCAGATATGCGTGTGATTACACAAAAAGATAATGATTTCTATGAATGTGTCCATGTTTGTGCCTCTTACCAGCGTGAGATTGGAGGAAATGCCTTTACTTTCCTCAATAAATATGAACAAACATCACAGAAAGTTATTTTACGCTAGAGCAGATCTTCAAGAACAGGTCATTTATAATTAACATGTTTAGTGAGATGGAGTATCTAATAAAAGATCCAAAATATTTATGCACCATTTCATAGCCTTTTATTTCCTGCTTTAATTTGAAATGTTTCATCTTACTGGAAAATCACAAATGGGAAAAAGATAAATTAATGGATTTAAAAGTAGTACATTTATAGCAGCTTCTTAATTGGTGCAATGTTTTTTATCCATTTACGCTAACCTCAAACTGTCATTCATGAGTGAAACATTTGAAGGTTCTTGGGAGATTCCTCATTCAGCTTTATTAGCCTGCCAGTAATAGAAATATCAAGCACTTGGCCACCTATTAGTATTACTCTGCACACACATTATGTTTATCACTTAAACATCACTTAAACTCTAAGCTAATTGGAAAAAGCTAATATTATGACCAAACAGCCCACTAGAGTGTTGCACATTATCTAGTGGTCTAGATATTGATGCCATAATTAAATCCCAACACATCTGTGTTTGTGTGGGAGCTAAGTACCCTCTATGTCACAGCACATAACGAAAAGAGAATGCGCAAATGAAGAAACTAAACCCAAAATGGGAGAAAAACAGCAGTAGCATATGATAATGTTTTTGTACTGTACACAAACAGAAAGTATATATATATATATATATATATACACACACACACACACACAAGTTCCTAGATTCAAGGGTCTCTGTATCTTTGGGTTCATTAGATCAACAGAAATCACTAAACTGGCACACAGGCTTTTGAAACACCAACAGGCAGATGGCACCTTATGTCAACCAGATGAGGGGGCACCCATGTGGCAGTGATAGAGTTCATATTTAAGCCATTTTGTATTGGCTAATGGCCATTCGTTTACATCAGGGCATGTTAAGGCATTATGCTGAATGTGCCCATTTTGACCCTGATGCTATTTTGCAGCTGTTGGATCAAAACAGCTCCGTGCTGTACATCTGCTCAAATGGATGACAAATGGATGAAAACCTGGAGTTATTTTTCAGTGTTGTAGAATACATTGATGAAACAGGCATCCTAATGCAGGTTGTGTGCAGTCTAAACATGCAGCCCTGCCAACAGGTGTTATTTGTGTTTGTTCATTATCAGGTCTGGGCGCAATCTCTCTCTCTCTCTCTCTCTCTCTTTAAATTCCATTTTCTGTTCTGATTTTGAGTGAAAATCTGCAGGACTGTAATGTAGAAGTTAGTTAACCATGGTGAATGTATTGAACAAAGCAGAGATTATTTGAATTACTTTAGCCTAAAAAGAGTAGAATGTATATGGTTATCAAAATAATAGCTGTTCCAATTCTGCAAAATATCATTTATGTTATAAAACAGTTTTTAGCTCTGCTCAAGCTTTTTTTAAACAGCTGTACACAAGATAAATCTAATACTATTTATGTGTTAGTTGATTGACGTACTTAAACACCATGACCAGGCATATTACTATTTAATATATATTGCTTTCAACTTATTTAATGTGATTATGCCAGTAATAGAAATTACTATTAGTGTTACTATATTAGTATTACTAATGGTATTACTACTATTAGTATTATTAGTATTACTCTGCACAAACATTATGTTTATCACTTAAACATTAATTAAACCTTTATTTAAACGTCATATTGCCATTCTGGTGACATTATTTCTGGAAACACCTTGATTTGTGGAAAAATCTTTTTTTTTTTCTTGTATGTATTATGCAAACAGTTTCTATACTTTATATTAGTGGAATATAACACAATATAACAATAGACAGTACATTTACAGCATTTATTCATCATTTCTTAGGTGCATAATTAACATTACTAATTTCACCAAGGCATTATGATAATTTTTAAATTAGAGGGCTAGTTCACCCAAACATAACAGTGTATCTTTTTTGTAGTTTCACAGAATATGGAAAGTCATACATGTTTGGAACATGAGGGTGAGTAAATTACTATATTTTAATTTTTGGTTTCATGCAGGCTATAAAACTAGGGTTTGATTGACTTGCTCAGTTAGTAGTGAAGGCACAGGCAGAGCATTTCGTGTTCGTTCATTAGTGCAGGTTTAGACTTGCTCAAGATCTGCCTCTGGCTAATTTCTTATGTGCTCTGGGTTAGAGAACAGAGCAGCCACACAGCAACTGAAGTTAATTCTCCAAAGAATCAAATGATCCAAATTTGCCTAAAGTGCAAAGTGCTCTGTTTACCTTGTAAAAACTTTGAAGGGGTCTTGCAGTGTTCTTTAAACAAATGGAGGTAAATTTTGTTTTAATCAGGGGCTCTGATTAAGTTCTTTACAGATGGCAGGACTGCAACGATAGCATCCTTTTTCACAGGCCTGTCTACATCCATTAAGACTAAAGGACGGGACAATGCGTCTTGTCGTTATAGAGCCCGTGAGGAATAGTCTACAGCCTCGAAAACAAGTTCAACTCAAACTATCTCAGCCTGCACCTAATAGGCCTATCTAATTTCAATACATCCTAGAGAAAACTCGCAGCATTAGCCAAAATTTGTCTATAAAATGAGCCCACGAGAGGATAATATGCTAATAAGCGTCTCTCACGTTGCCAGACTCAGGGCGAAGCTATTACTTTTATTAGTTTAAAAAAATATATGCTATAGAATAGCCCAGCTGACTAAAACTACCCTAAATAGCGTGTACTTATTTTCTGGTGAATAAGGAGAACCGAACAGGCCATATGTGACAAATAAGACGTCTTTTCGCCCGCATAAATATTATATCGCCTCTGGCTGTTGTTCAGCAGCTTAACTGTCGCAGAATGGGCGTATAGAGTAATGACTTCTGGACCCTGAGGGACACTTGGTACATCATTGCTGACAACAGTGTCAAAATGGATCCTTAACCCTCTTCATATTATTACCACTCGAAAATGAAAAGCGATAGAGGGAGAACAGAGGCGAGAAAAGCTGCCGAACATAATTACCACGACACATTACAGAGCGCGTGATATTTTCCCTGCCATGCGAAATCTCTCTGAGGATTCAGACATGCCTTGACATTACGTTTGCGGTGAGAACTTTTAATTACACATGAATGAGTTTTAGTGCTGCCTTTCGGTGAAGACCTCCGAGATTAGAGCGCTGTATGCCGAGCTTCCAGGGGGTCATGATTAGCTAGTCACACAAGGCTGAACGTTTGATTGAATTTAGCTGGGAAAATTAAATGTTGAAATTTGATAGGGTAGAGGTTACTGTTTAAGAAACTTAAATAAGGCCATCAGGAGAGCGGTGCACTTTTAAGGGAATAGAATCAGAGTTGCTTCTAACTGTCTGAGGGTCGGCAGTGTACTATTATATTATAAAAAAGCAGAGTAACATTGATTAGAAAGATATTACATTGATGTTGATCCCACTGTACGTGCTATATGAAACCTAAAAGCTCCTTAATTTTCAGAGGGAGCGAAAGACATCATGTTAAATGTGTAGTATGGCTCATAGTAGAGCCCCAAGATATTGCTCTTAGAAGCCAGAGATTAATAAGAGACTTGCTCTATATACAGTATCTAGACCTGTGTGTGGGGGTATGTATGTGTGTGTGTGTGTGTGTTATTAAATGTGGTCCAATTGCACATGGATTGTAGACTTTGCCTCAGAATGGAGATTGCACTGCCATTCATCTGTTTACGCCAGAGGCAAATAATACATATTTCATATTTGACATTCTTTGCATGCTGCAGTTTGGGTAATTTGGATAATACATAAGCCATGCAACTAATATTTCCATTAAATCTGTGAAGTATGTCCCTTAACTTTCATAAATTAATTTAATGGCTTAAATTTTTTTTTTTCAATGTCTCGACAAGCTATTAGCTATATTTAGATATATATGTCACACACATACACTCCGTGTATGATTGAAATGCAACAGTTTGCTCAAATAGCAATTCTCCTTTTAAACTCTTTTCAAAGTTATTGCACTTGAGTCAAATTAAAATCATATATCACACATCTAATTTAAAGTCCTGTTTCATTGATATCTCTTGGCTCCATTTACACACTAAAAACAATACCAAGATTATTTTTTAGTTTCAACAAAGAAAAAAATCAGTTTCCATGAAATACCATAAATCTGTAAGGTAGGCATTACCAAAATACAATATCTCTAATGTATACTGTGAATTGAGTGTCCTTTAGGTTAAAGTGATCTTGCTTTGTAGTCCCTGGGCTTTCTTAAGTTGAATAGCCTGAAATCAGTGGTTGAGAAGGTCTGTAGAAAAAAAAAAGAAACCCACATGACTGTAATGGCATCTCTTTTTTTTTGCCATTTTTAACCCTCTTTTAGTACGGATGGGTAAAGCTGGTGATGCCACTCTTGCTGCCTCACCGCAGGTGGGAACAAATTGAGCTGAAGCTCATTAAGGAAAGTGTCATGACGATGGTGATCTAACCTTCAGCCGTCTCTCAAAGGATCTCAGAGAAGGCCGGGCAGCTGCAGTTGTCTCTGTCCCTGCGCTGATCGAGTCTGCAGACTCAGCCATACTGAATAATGCACAGCACCTGCCTGGGCTGAAGGAGGCCTGCTGTGTGCTTAAGAACGAAAAAAAAATGGCCCGCTAATTGACATTGGTTTCTCATGCTGTGCTAATGAATTATCCATGGAGCAGGGATGAGGCACGGTGTGTGCTGTCCTGTGAGGTGCGTGCTGGTATCTTCAGGATAGGTTAACAGATAAATGATGGTGTTTTTAAGTGCCATCTGAATAGTTAGTCCATTATTCTGGATCTTGATTAGAAGATGAGATGTTGGGAAAGGTCGATGTCAAATTTCTTTAGGGAAATTACAGAATGTCGTCCGTGTTCAAATCATGACATTACCATGATGGTTGTCATTACACTGAAAGAACTCCAGGCCGTTAATATGCACGGGCTAAATTTCTAATAATAGGGTGTTCACCTTTCCCCCATTTTCTACACCTTTTGATGCTTGATCTTATATTCATTCTTCCTTTGAACATTGTGCATGATTATAATATAATTTAATATAATACATTGGTCTTGTTTCGGACTTTAACATAATGGAACAAAGTAATAATAAAGCATAAGTGGGTGTTTCAAAACTTTTGACTGGTAGAATCTGGTCCAACAGGTGGTCAATAATGGTACAGTGCAAAATGAGAGCACATTTGGTAAATGTAAAATTACTTTTGGTTTACTTTTGGAGACATTACCATACTTGGAGCAAAATTAACCATGCACTGCCATGCAAGCAGTTCCTTTTCTGCATCACATACATCGTGATCTGGCCAGATTTGTATCCAACAGAGCACAGAGGGAAGGGAAATTCCTTTTCCACTCTGCTGCAGATTCCTATCCTGCAGTTTTAATAGGACAAAATCTACCAGTTCCTGTAAAACACATGTGTGCATGGTAAAATATCCTTCAGTAATTACTGAAGATTTTATTTTACTTTGCTGGGTCTAGTTAGACCTTTCTATTTTGATAGTATGTGGTAGCTCTACAATACTGTACATTCCTCTACACAATGCTTATTGTAAATGATACAATGCATCTAACCTTATAATCAGATTAAATTATGAGTTTAGAGCCACTGATCTAAAGCGCATGGAAGTATATTCTCACCTGGTGTAGTGTAGAAATACAGTTTGATGATCAATTTGCCATTCAAAGTACCCTATTTTGTCAGACGATATAACAGGCTGTTTATAATTTAGCTTCAATAAAAGCAATCAGTCTAGAAAGTGAACGTCAAACACATATTTTTTCCTGTGCATTATTTCCTACAATACATGCTGATGTAGACAAACAAGCAAGTAACAGCTGTATACGAGCATGCTTAAATCACTGCAGGAGCCAATGTGTTGCACACAAACACAAGCCATTTATGTCTGTTATTGTAAATTGATGCTGCTGAAAGCTTGGTTTCTTACTTGTCCGCTTTTTAATTCACTTCTAATTTTTTCTGTGCTCTTATCTGAAATTACTGTTCAAAATTACTGTCTCTTATGAAGAATATAAAACCCTAATTAGTCATACCTTGTCTCAGAAAGCCAGAAACGTAACTCAACAATTTCCCTGTCATTTTTTCTGTGAAGACTAGAAAAATTTGCCACTCTGCATTTCAATTGACAAAACTGCATGTAGTATTACTTCCCTTGTTTTAGGAAAATACAAATTTTAAACATAACTAAGAAGTGATTGTTGCTGTCTATGGAGGGTCTGATGGCTCTCAGATTTAATCCAAAATATCTTAATTTGTGTTCTAAAGATGAACAAAGTCTTAAATGTTTGGAACGAGTTTGGTGAGTAATTAATGAAAGAATTTTCATTTTGGGGTGAACTAACCCTTTAAATCATGGCTTATGCTGTAGGTATGGAGAGCAGAAGTGCACTCCTCTTCTGACCTGTTCCTCTCTGCAGGCTGTTTTCCTACAACTGTGGCACTTGATGAACTGCTAATAGATCAGGGCGGATAATCAATATCTGAACTACTGTACAACATTCTCAAGAGCCGTTTCCTAGTACCAGTCTGGTGTGGGAACCCCTGCCTCCAGACATACACTCCTGAGCTCTCTTTCTTATTCCTTCACTGTCGTCTTTAAATGAAGGTAAATGTTTTTTTTTTTTTTCATCTCTTTCCTTAGTTGCAATATCTGTCTCTTAGATATAATAAAATAATAAAGGGAGAACAAAAGCAGAACATTAAAAATATTTCACTGTAAAAACCCATATTGCTTGGCTTGAGGGTCCTTGTGTAGGCTACAAAATGCTGGGTTTTTCAACAGTGCTAAAGTTTACATAGCTGCAATGTACTTGGAGTTTTAGAGATCAAGTCAAGTGACTTTTATTTTTTTAGCGCCCAAGGGTAGCATGCAGAGTGTGAAAAGTCCTAGTACTGAGCCCTGAAGTACTCCATTGTGAACAATATCACCTCTTAACTTACTGCTACGAATTGATAAGTTCAGGAACTCCCTACAGTTGCATCATTTCAGTTCTCACCTCCATTGTGTTTATTCTGCAAAGTTTATCTAATGATCATCTTATTCAGCTCATTTCTCCATTACATAAGAATGGATTTTACATTTTACATTTACATTTATTCATTTAGCAGACACTTTTATCCAAAGCAACTTACAGGTGGGGAAGGGGATTTGATGCCTTACGAACATATAATCAGATCAAATGACGCTTGTGTTCTGAAATGTTTTCTACAAACTCCAGTGTGTTTACAGTAATGCCTTCATTTGCATGTTTTCATTTTGCTAGACATTTTTAGAGAGAGAAACAAGATGCTTGCAGGCTGATTACTTCTCCTCTGTGACTTTTAGTTAAACATCAGCCCACATCCAATTCTCTTCGCTATGTTGTGTTTTTCTCTCCCGTTATCTCAGTCTCTTTCTAAGTTTCTTTCTCACAGAACTGAACTCCCTGCTCTCTCATGTCGCATATCTTTTTAACAAACACACACTGAACTTCACATCTTAATTTAAGATATATTTTGAAATATAAATTTTCTAAGAGATATGAAAAGATTGTTTTCTCAGGACTGATTGTAAAGAGCATGATCAAGGTGCACTAGACTCACATTCTGTGTGAAATATATGCCTATTTGTTTGTTTGTTTTAGTTTTTTAGTTTCGGTTTAGTTATTATTTAGCTATTATTGAGACATAGGCTGAATTCAAACCCACTGTACAGTATGTCCAGTGTGTATTTTTCTGATCAGTTATTTCACCTGATGACAATACCTGATAAAAATGATAAAACATAAATAAATAAATAAACAAACCCTTGAACTCTTCATTTTAAGTTACTGTAGTACACTCAGAGATGCCATCTCATTCCTTGTGGTACAGTATTTGCAGATCATTTTGGGCTCCTCGTTTTACTTTTTTACCTCCTTTGCTTACCATGTGGACTAAACTAATGTCCACATGGTAAGCAAAAAACTTTCTCTCTGTGGAAAAAAATTTGGATGTAGCAGCAAATCAGTTAGGCTTGGCATCTTGCTGTTGTGGGGTTAGCTTTTGTAATCTGTTGAGTGAAGCTTAATAAAATGCGTGAGTGGAAAGGGGTGCTAAAGCCGGGCCTGTTGTTGATGGTTTTGTATATCCCTCTAAAGCCACTCAAGCAGGGCTGAGGGTGGGCTCACTTTCAATATTTATGAAATTGGCTCTGTGTGAAATTGGTTTTTGCCTAATGGATCCTTGCATGACTGCACTCCTTAAAAGACACTGGAGTCACAAGAAAAGGAGAAATGAAGAGAGCAACAGAGTTGAAGAGAGGGATAATATAAGATGAGTTGAGAAACGACAAAACCCTCCAACTCATGCCTACTCTAAATATTAATATATTACAAGAGAGATCAACCAATAGGTTTGCACACAATTTAAGGAATTGTTCAATAAAAGAATACTGACACTTCACATGAACCCGTAGTTATCCTATTTGCAGATTTGTGAGCTTCAAATTTTTTTCTTGACTTTATGACTGCGCCATTGGCAGATCTGTAAGTTGCACCATGAAATCACCCAGAATGCAGAACGCAATTTACACTGGTTTCAAGAGAAAACCATTTTGCTGCACAGAGGGAAGCAGAGGCTTTCCAGAGAGCTCTTTACACTGGTTTTATCGTCTAGGACCCAACCAGCCGGCTAATGAGGATGACCGTGGGCTTGCTCACTGTAACGGTGATATGGATGCCGGGGAAACTAAAATGTAAAGCTGCACGGACAGAATGGCACGCACTATAATACCGTGGTACATTAAGCAATAATTGGAAGGACCTCCTGATTATGAAGTCAGCCCATTTGGCTGGAGTGCCACATCTCCCCTCTTTCACAGATGGTTAGCTTAGATTAAGTGGGGGAAAATCAAATGTACGGGCCCTATCTCTTTGGGGCAGTGCTGGAGCATCTTACTCAGCGGCCTTGGTAATTTATGAGGAGGACGGGGCTCCGTGGATCCCTCCGTTGCTCCATATGTCTGTCTGTGACATTTACCAGACTATCTGGATTAATTAGTTTTCATGGCCCAGACACACGGGGCATGTTCGGAAAGAATTCTCATAGCCGTTTCAGCTTCCAACTGCACCAAAGCATCAACCTGTCCCATGAGCCTTTCTCTTCGAGAATGTGATCTGAAAATGAAAATCGTCTTACTACTTTGGACTTCATTGGATTTATCGGTATGAACATACTCAAAAGTTAGGGTCCGTAAGTCAGACAAGTCTCTTATGCTCTCCAAGACTACATTTATATAAACTAAAATACAGGAAAACTTCAAATTTTTGAATTTGAAATTGAAATTGAATAGTGCTGTTTAAAAGATTTCTAAGTTTCTTTTATGTTCCACAGAATAAAGAAAGCCAGGCTTGGAACAACATGAGGGTGAGTAAAGACGACACAATTTTCATTTTTGGATGATCCCTTTGAGAACAAGCCAAACAATGGGCTAACTGGACCCTACTAAACAACCAAACACTATCCCCACCCCCATACTTCCCACAGCATAATCAAATGCAATTGCAAAAGATGATTTCAAACAAGTTCCCCAACACTCTTTTCATCTGTGAGACAAACATACAGTCCTGCCCCAAACTAACACATTGGTTGATTTAATGTTGATAGGTCTGACTTAAACAGTGTTGACAGAGCCACATAGACCCAGTGATTTGGGGGAGTTACCCTAAAGTGCCTTCCCTAGCTAAAGATGCAACAGTATCGCAGTATATGGTCTGCACAAGACCGAGAAACTCGGTGGCCCACACTGCCTGCTCCAGTGCCCTGTGTTAAACGGAAAGGACCGCAAGAGGAAGCTCTTCATTATACAACTGCTTAAAGGAGTGAAATGCCTTGAGAGAAGGAGGGAAGGGAGTGAGGGAGGGGAACTGACAGACTCATCCCTCTCCGTCTCTCTCCATCCATCCCGTGTGTTCATGACAGCTGTCAGCCAAGCAGAACGCCTACTGCCAGTCAGGTTATTCATATTCCCAGCCTGCAAACGTATAGAGGGATGAGGTGGGAAGACAGGATGTTAGATGGGGAAAAGTGAAGGATAAAAAAGGTGATGATACGTCTGTTTAACACTAAGTAGAAAGTTTGTAAACAGGAATTAAAAAGACATCATTTACAGTTAATTTACAGTCTGTCATATAATAAATCTTTGTATTCAGCAAGAACACTTTAAATATATAAAATTATGTTAAACACTAGCGGTTCTCAATTTCAGTCCTCATGTACTAAAGAATTTTTAATAAATAGCCTACGTCTGATTTACTCAAAAAAAATATATATATATTTTGCTTGTTATCAGTAGAAACAAAGAAACTAAAAAATCTACTCTAGAAGGACTTAGCTGTTGTTACTGATTCTATTGGAATGTCAACCGAAAGTTAATTTAGGGCCACAAAATGCGCATGCACGCGCAGTAATGTATGTTGTCCTTGAAACTGTCTATAAGTTCCATTTAAAAGGCATTGAAGCTTGCCTGAAGATGTGCATTTAATTTGTATTTATTTACAGAGGCAGTTACCCGGTGCAAATCCGTTAATGAACGTTCTGAAGTAAAGCAAACTTTAGGAACACAGTTCATGCACAAGCTCTTCTAACAAGCTGATTATCAGAATCAGGTGCGTTTACTAAGAGAGACATGCAAAATATGCAGAGCGAGGGTACACGAGGACTGGAATTGAGAACCACTGCTCAACACTTGTAAAAAGAGTAAGTATGTTATTTTCCTAGGTGAGCAAATACAACAGTATTCAAATCACATAATTTTTAGATGCATTAATTAAAAACTGCAGAATACCAGGGTCACCAAAACTAGGTCTACGAGCTAGATCATACCAAACCAGCATTAATCAGCTAGACTGATTTGTCACAAGACATTTAGGATAAATCCATAAATAGAAAGTAGAAAATACTCCCCAAATGAGATCAAGGGAGAGAGAACGGGCCTGCTCTGCCTTGTGTGACCAATAGTTGATACAATTGTACGCAATTCTCCATAATGGGAAAGCAGAGTCAAGGCTGTTAGCAGTAATGAGAACACGGTACGTGCTTTAGGGCTGCATTCTCTGGTGTCCCTTTCTTTGCACTAGACAAACTCCACTTTAAAACGAGTGAAATGGCTCTTACAGACACAAGTGGAGAATACGCTTGGCTTATTTCTATCACCCTGTCAAAACCCAATTGCAAAAGCAATAGTGCTCTTTATATCAAATGGTGATTCATAAGTGACACCGTAGAATATGTCTGTTGGTGGGAAAAAATGCTCCTTCAAGGTGAGCTAAAGAAGATCTCATTATCAATGGTGTTCTTTATTTGTCAAATATTTAGTAATTTGCACAAGAGACATTCAAGGTTGTGTTCATCAACTAGATTAAGAATTGAAAATCTGCCCCGTCGTTGTTTTGTTTTGATAAATGCTTTTTGCAAATGAATTCACTTACAAATTAATATTTTGAAGACTGCAATTAGGGCTGGGTCATTAATTTAGTTATATTTCAGACAGAATGTCCATTTTACTTTCTACCTGCTACATGCAAAAAATTCTCACTATGATACAACACAGTTTCTGATATAACTAACATTTGTTTCAGGTTCCAGGGCTTATTGATTTACTAAATGTCCAAAATCACTTACGTGTTTAATAGCCATTCTTTATGACATGTGAGTACAGTATAGAACGAAAATATATAAGCAAATTTTGGACACTGACAAATCTATTTGGTTGTGCTGTTTTGTTCATTAAAAAAGAACTGACTCACAAGTCATTAATAATACTAATTTAAATTCTAATTCAAACGAGCAATTACTTTGTTCATGAACTGAACTACACTGGTTGTGCTCTATATTTGTTTTTGCGTGCATCCAATGAGGACAATTTATTACAAATACATCCAGTATTGCATTATACACCCAAATACATGCAAAAACACATCCAGAAAGCATCATGACCAACTTGGATCATGCGTGCCTCATAACATCGATGTCACTGAGTTCATCAGATTTCTGCAACAGTCAATCAATTCTTACTTATTGAAATAATAATAATTTCTAATTTCTCTTAGAGATTAATCCAAAACAAAAGTTTAATGATGATGACAAACTCATATAGCGATATCACATTTAGCATAGCTTAGCGTAGCATAGATCAGGGTTCTTCAAATGTTACCCTGGAGGTCCAATGAATGCACTGCACAGTTAAGCTCCAACCCTGAAAAACTCATCTACCTGTGATTTTTCTAACGATCCTTAAGACACTGATGAACATGTGCGTTGGACCTCCAGGGTAAGATCTGAGAAACCCTGGCATAGATCATTGAATCTGATTAGACCAGAACCATTCAATTCAAAATGATCAAAGAGTTTCAATATTTTTCCTATTTTAAACTTGACTCTTTTATAGTAAGGCTAACGGAAAATGACTGCTTGATATTATTGAGTCTACTGCGCCCGTATTACAGCAGCAAAGTTCCTCGATTATAATTACACCGGAATGAGAGTATAGTTCCTAGACAAATCAGCCTAGAAACTTAAAAATTTTCATTGGTCTTAGTACACGTTGTAACTTGACAGTAAGAAGAGTGTTGTTTTGGATAGGAAAAATATCAACTGATATCTAATCAGATTCAATGATTTATGCTAAGCCATGTTAAAAGTGCTATCGCCATACCCATACAACAGCTGAATGGATTCCAAAACTCAACTCAAACAAGTTTTTATTTCCAAAAAGGAGAGTGTACCTTTAAATAATGAATAGAGTGAGAGATCGATCTTTCCGTTTTGAGAAATGAGTGAAACTGAAAATCACAATAGATTAGAAAATTGGTATTTTTACCCAGCCCTAGTTATGATCATCACTTTGTCTTCTAGTCCTGCACCTTGTTCGTGGAGAGACAGTTTGGCACAAGCAGTGCTGCCTGCCGTCCTCTGCCTGGCACATGCTCCTGGCACTGGGATGTGCAGTGAAAACCCCCTCCTGTCCGTCACATGTCACAAGCATGTTGCCAGTGCCGGGCTTCCGCACCCCTGCTGGGCACGGTGAGTGTGATCACATCATCCTTCTGCTTGAGTCTCACTTGTTCCTCACACACACCTGCAGTAGTGTCAGTCCATGAGCAAGACAGCCACCACAACAAACACAATCAGCCATACACACACCCGCCCACACACGCACACGTTCACACGTTCATTTAGCATGCATTCAGAAAGGCACAAGCAACCCAGATTTGTGGCATCCTCACAGCTTGGTTTTGCAATGATTACTTTAACAGTAAGTTTCTGCAGTTCAGTGCTCTTGAATTGCTACATGGGAACAATATATCATACTCTCTCGGAGTGGATGGTTGATGGATAATTTGCTGGAATTACCAGGCACAATGAGTGACTGTGAAACAGCCGCACAGAAAGGGACTTTATAACAACCAGATGCTTTATTGTTCTCTGGTAAATCGCAGTTCAGAATCTGCTCAGGGAGAGAAGGCTGATCCAGAAATTTCAGACAAAGCCAAACATTCCAACAATCTAGATCCTCCTAATTCCATTAGTAGGCACTTCACATTCTTTCACATTTAACTGCTAAAATATGTCTGTCTATGTGATCTGTAAACATGCCACAAGACAATGTGACACCATACAAATAAATGATTTGAGATTAAATGGATCATTAATTTAAAGGGATTGGAGAAATTAATGTGAACATTCAGAAAACTGACAATATCAGTCTGTTAAAGTGTTTCATCACCATTGGCCATTTATGTCCTAAATCTTATTTCTTTTAATTGATTCATGCATCTTTCGAATTTCAGATACATTTTAAATAAAGTTCATTTTGGTGTTGTTGGTCTGTGATTAAGGTTTTAGCTATTGTGGTTCTTTCAGGTGGATTGTGAACATCTCTGTGCTTGGGTTTTGAGGAAACAGGGTCTTAAAGATGCGTTTAAGACATGTTTCTGTGGACATGGTCCTCCTTTATGTTCAACCATGTTCAACGGTTTTTGTTATTCAGTGTTGGTCTTCAGCCAGTTTCTCCGTTGAAGTCTTGCTATGTATACAGCAATATGTGTAAAGCCTGTTGAGTTTAAAGAAGCTCCTGATAAACTTACATGATTTGACCATTTTCTGACAAGCAAACCATTTCACCCATGGTTTACAAATAAACAAAATGTATACTGCAATGAGATTTAAAATAGAGAATACAGACAAGGAGAAAAGATAAATGAAAAATATTCACAATGTTTTTATTTCTCTGTAGTCAACTAAAATTACACAAACCTCTATAATAATAATGAGTGTTTACATTATGTTTGTCTCTCCCTGAACTTTTGATGTGCTTTCAGTGGGGTTATTTCACCAGCAGAGGGCACTATTGCTGCTTCTAGATCTGAAAAATTGTCCTTGACATCCCTGTCAACCTTCCTCACTCACCTCATAAAAAACATCCACATGATATCATGCGAGAGTCACATAGGGTGTTGCTAGTCATGTACCCTTTTGGCTCTCTTAAAACATTAAAACGCAGTGGATAAAACAGAGCAGCTGCAACATTCGGATGCTTTAATGCCCAGGCTGCAAGGCTTTGAACAGTTAATAAGAAATTTATGTCAACAAGAATTTAAACCAAAATGATCACTAGTTTATCTAGTAAGACACTTTTTTAGTCTCTTGTATAAGAACATGTTGAAGTCGGTTGTCATACATATTTACTGTTACCAATGCATGCCATATTATACATTACCGTATGCGTTTTCATTTCAGGCAACAAAGGGGATGGACAAAGTCATACTTTCATCCCTATTAAGATGATGCTTTTATTGGAATATGATGTAAATGGGAAAATATTATAATTCATATATATAAATCATTGCACTCTGAGATTTAAACGGGTTTGTTAGCACAAAGCTGACAGCCTCCTTTTGACGCTTTACAGAGAGAAAGCAGATTTAAAAATGCATTACTCTGTGTTAAAGGGATAGTTGACCTCCAAAATGAAATCTTATGAAATGCTTCTATAAAACACAAAAGGAGGTATCATGCTGCTCTTTTCCATAAAGTGAATGGTGACTACTACTGATGAAGTCACAAGATTCATCATCACTTTTATGATGCTTTTATGATGTTTTTGTAGCCTCATTATTTTAAAATCAAGCACCTCAGATCTTCTACAAAACATCTCCTTTGGCGTTTAAGGAAGTAAGAAAGACATATGGGTTTGAAACTAAATCAGGGTGATTAAATGACGACAGCAATTTAATTCATTTTTGCGTGAGCTGTCCACTTAAGAGATGCATACAGTGTACACGTAGTTACCAGATCCTTGATACATGTATGTCTGTGACTAATATATGTACTAATTTCTGTGTGTCTTTCACTGTTATATAAACATGAGTGCTACGACTCATTTGAAGAGGGGAAAGAGAGATATCAGAGTCTTTAGTACAGCTGCCGTTGAGATTTTCATGTCTTTCTTCCGGCTCAGAGAGACTGGTCTTTGAAATACTTCAAGGACCTCCTTGCCATTAGTGTACATATCATCATTTCATCTGAACCTATACTGCACTCCATCCAAATTAGGCTTATTATTAGCTCAGATATATTAATTATTGATCCCAGACAGGAGGAGGTATGACCAATTAGAGTATCTCAAGTTTGTGCAGAGGTGTTGGGAACATGCCAATGTGTGTATAGTAACAGATTTGTTCAGATGCATTCATAATTACATTTTCTTTGTGAATACCTTTCATGTGCGTTTAATGGGCTATACACAGACAAGTGGGCTTTAGTGGAATTTAGTACAGTATTGTGAAATACTTTTACACATTTTAAAAACGTTTTTTTTTAAATTTGAATATACTGACACTGTTCGGCTAGTTATTCAAAGAATGTGAAACATTAATCATAGTTACTCCTTTCAACAGTATTATTGTTACTTATAACAGTAATTAGTTACAGTACTAGTTACATTACTTTTTCTTCACGACCCACAGATGTTGTACCCGTGTATATTCCACAAAAAATACACATAAAATACATATTTATGCCTCATCGTTTGTCAACATCCACACTGGATTGCAGTCAGAAGATATATCAAACGCTCAGTAGTGTTTAATAGTGACGTACAAGTAGAGGTGTTGTATTATAATCATTAATTGTCTTTTGTAGCTTGATGTTAATTGTAATTTCTCTCTTTCTCTGTATATTCCATTATAGATTTTTTCAAATCACATATGTTTGTAAGACATGTAAATTTTCCAAAAACTGTTTTAATTCTAGTATAATATAATGTAACACATGCAGATCAGAGGGATGTGGGTGGGATGCAATGCCAGAGTAAAGTAAAGTTTTTTACTGAGACTCCGTCCACACGAAGCCGGTGCGTTCCCTATCCGATCATTTTTTTTTCTTGTCAAAAAAAAAATCGCGTAAACACGAAACCACTGAAAACGATGTAGTATATATGCCAAACCAGTATGGGGCGCTGTA